>NW_021011515.1:464261-800583 GCF_003987935.1 Bombyx mandarina | reverse complement strand
ATAGTTTTATTCATTTCATTGTCAGGGATGCCATCAATGATGTATTCCATTAGGGCGTCATCTTCAATATTTCCGAGTACTGCTAGTTCTTTGAGTTGCAAAAAATATTGTTGGTAGGTTTCACCTGGTTTCATCTTCCTATTTGATATGGTCTTGTGAATGGCTGCGCTGTTCAGATGTAGTCCAAATTCCTCTTTT
This sequence comes from Bombyx mandarina, assembly GCF_003987935.1. The sequence goes on along the minus strand of NW_021011515.1, from coordinate 800,385 downwards.
AATCCCGTTTTCAAGAGTTCCCATGTAGTCGTACCAGTCAAAGATCTCAGGAACAATTTTGCTGTCCCCTTCAAAAGCCTTTTTGCGTAGATCAGTTTTTCAATGCCCGTCCATTGCATGAGATTAGCGATATCTTCAAAATCCTTTATAAAGGTATCCACGCCGTATGCATCGTCACCAGAAAATGCAGTCATAGATTTTTCTAATTCGCAGAAGGAAATTTGTGGAGCAGGTTCAGCAAAGCATTCTTCGTCTTCTTTAGCACCCTTCCGAGGCATTTTACTATCAATAGAATTCTTTGTAAACGTCTTCACGTGAAATTTGAAATGTGAAAATACCCTCACTTTTTCCCGTGTGCGTAGTCTTTGTTCGCAACTTTTGTACACTGATCACCGATCTTGATGTCTATTTCGATCCCGGACGAGCCCCCAAAGTTTTGTGGGATCGCGGTGCACAATGAAATTAGCGAATTTGTTAAATTTTATTTAATCATCAGTTCACAAAAATATACGTCTTTTCTTATTTCGTCTTAATCAATCTGTCACTTATACTTCATGCACCATCTGTCATCTGTCAGGTCGGTGTGGCCAATGGTTACACCTAAATATTCCCACATATATATATATTTTTATTGCTTAGATTGGTGGACGAGCTCACAGCCCACCTGGTGTTAAGTGGTTACTGGAGCCCATAGACATCGACAACGTTAATGCGCCACCCACCTTGAGATACAAGTTCTAAGGCCTCATGTATAATTACAACGGCTGCCCCACCCTTCAAACCGAAACGCATTACTGCTTCACGGCAGAAATAGGCAGGGCGGTGGTACCTACCCGTGCGGACTCACAAGAGGTCCTACCACCAGTAAAAACTGTATAATCTCAAAACTCAATAATTTTACAGGAGAGTTTTTTTAGAGGTTTAACTCTCTCTCTTCGGTCGGTCCCTCACTGCTGAGGATCGTGACTCCGTTCGATTCCGTCAACCGGATGTCTCCATCGATCCCGTTCTGTAGCTTAATGGAGTGCGTCGCTGACAGGTATCCCCAGGTATTCCTCCACTATTTGGTCCGACCATCGTTTGGGACCTCTACCCCTAGGCCTTTTCCCCTCTATTTTACCGGTCACCAAAAGGCGTTAAAAAGGTTTAACATGTAATCTATTTTAATACTAGCTGACCCGGCAGACTTCGTGACCTCTTGTGAGTCCGCACGGGTAGTTACCACAGCCCCGCCTATTTCTGCCGTGCAGCAGTAATGCGTTTCGGTTTGAATGGTGGGGCAGCCGTTGTAACTATACCGAGACCTTAGAACTTATCTCAAGGTGGGTGGCACCATTTACCTTGTAGATGTCTATGGGCTCCAGTAACCATTTAACACCAGGTGGGCCGTGAGCTCGTCCACCCATTTAAGCAATAAAAAAAACCGTAAGGCTGATCCGTCGAACTTTACCATAAGCTAAGATTAGTGTCAGTTTTGATAGAACTACTTACAGTTATCAGGTGTGGGGATGAGTGGCCTGCACACAGAACACAACGAGGTCGCGTTGAAGGTCTGCAAAAATGAATAATGCTATTGTAACCCAAGTAACTGGTCAACACAAGTTATATTATATGAAATGGTATGATGGGCTAATTCTTTTCCCTACCTATTCACTAGTAGCCTAAGGGGCTATTCCAACTACGCTCCGATCATGATTCTGGTCGAACCCGTCGCTTGCGAGCAAGGCCTCGGCGAGTAAATTAACCCTCAGACCCAGCCCACTGAGTTTCTCGCCGGATTTTCTCAGTGGGTGGCGTTTCCGATCCGGTGGTAGATTCTGCGAAGCACGGCTTTTGCTAGGGTTCGTGTTAGCAACGTCGTCAGGTTTGAGCCCCGTGAGCTCACCTACTAGTTAAGGTTACGCTGAAATAGCCTCTCAAGGCTATCAGTTAGGTTGAAAAAAAATCAACTACGCGCGACGGGTAGATGAGCTCCCGGGCTCAACCAGAATTTGCTAACACTGGCCAAGAGCAGTGCTTTGCTAAATCTATCACCGGATCGGAATCACGACTTGGAAACTCAGTGGGCTGTGTCTGTGGGTTAATTCACAAGTCGAGCCCTTCGTCGCAAGCGACGGTTTCGACGATGACGATGACCGGTGCTTGAGGTACCTAAAAGCACCGTTAGTGGATCAGGAGGATCCGTAATGACAAGCTTAGGGCGACGTCGACTGTTTACCATTCGGTCTACAGGATCGGGTATGGTAACTTTTCGATATGTATCAGCGTAGTGTACTTACGGTTTCCGTGATGGTGTGAGAGGCGTCCAATGCTCCCGGGGCGCAGGCGCCGTCGAAAAACTCTCCTACAGCTTTCACATAATCGCATTCTGTCTCGCTGATCACGCCCCGCAGCTGGGCGGTGCGCACGAACGCGACGTACGCTGTCCATGTTCATAATAATATGATATTAACATTAAGAGTTTAAACTTAAGAATTGGCGTATGGCTTAGTTCCATTAACGGCCGTCTGGTGTAGTGGTAAGTGACATGGTCACTACACAAGGGGGTCGCGGGTTCGAATCCCGCCAAGGGAAGATATTTGTATGATAAATATAAATGTCTTTTCCAGGGTTATGGATGTCTATTAAATATATGTATGTGTATAATAAAAATCTTACATTTATATCCGTTATCTGGTACCTGTAATACAAGTTCTTTACGAACTTATCACGGGACCAATTAACGTGGCGTGATTGTTAGTAAATATTTATTTATTTATTTATTGCCTTTCTCTTCGAGAAAAACCCTATTACTACTACATAACATTAAGACATTAAGTATTAATTGGCTTTTAACTGTTTTGCATGTTCGACTCACGTCAGCGTCACCAATTGGAGGTATGTCGGCGTACTACGCATATGCCGTAGTTTAATTAATCAACACAATTAAGTTGTATTTAACGTGAATTAACAATACTTAAGACAACATTTGCATTATTTACAATTCAAGGGAAATTTTACGGGTTATACTTTTTGGCGGGCTTTCTGTCTACCACAGATTATATCAATGTATGTAAAGAATGCTGCCAGTGGCTGTACGTACAGTTACAATCCGCCTACATAATGTTCTTTACGGCCGTTTTCAATAACGTATCTGAGTTTTCGGATAGATAGCTATCTCCGAATATCAGCAAGAGCGTATCTATCCTTAGTTTGCGTTTCACAATAACGGATAAGTGCTATCTCTCTTTAACCAACAGTAGATAGCTTCTTCCCTCCGATTTATCCGAGCCTCTTGATACGTTTCGTTCTACTACAAATACGAAACAACATCAAGATCAAAACTTATTTTATTTTATTCTAAATTAGAACTATAATTTAACCAGCATATTGTAGACTATCATAAACACATTTGTTTATAACAAAAAGTAATAAAAACATATGTAGATTTTTTTAAATTGGACGTATTGCTATTTTTATCCTAGTCGAAATTATGAAACGAAACGTTTTGACAGTCCGTTTACCAATAAGCAGTGATCAGTTTCTTTTGTTTGTTTTTCTATTGTTTNACTTGTGCTTTATAAAGCAAAAGTCTTTGTCCAGGCGTGAAGTACCGCTTCGCTCTGTTGAGGACTCCCAGCATTTTGGACGCCAACTTGGCTTTGCCTTCCAAATGACTCCGAAACTGGACATCGCTCGAAATGTCGACCCCAAGTATCCCAATACTCTCGGAAGGTTGCAGGGATACTCCTTGGAATTGCGGCGCCATGACAAAGGAGTCCTTCTTCGCAGTGAACGCGACGAAATTGGACCTGTCATCCCCACCACATCCTCCCCAACATACCGAAAGTCTTAATTGGGGAGCAGACCACATCTTCTGGAATAGCTATCCCGAATTTTAGAAACGAGGGTAACTGAAGGCATGGATGATTCGTCTAGTTAGAGCTCTGCGTAAGGTTTTTTTGTGTATGGCCCTCGGAGAAAGTGTTAGTAGACTGGCCATACATACCGCACTGCTGGCCATAGAAATAGGCCAAAAGAATTCTAGAACAGTAGTCTCGGATTGAACGTGGACAGGCAGGAACGTGGCTAACTAAAGACATGGACGGAAGATTTGATGAGAGCTTTATACAAGGTCCAATTGCGTTTAGCCCTGGACCGTAAGAGATCGGGAAACATGGAAGATATCCACACCCACGAAGCGACTCGCGGATTTAAATCGATAATTTAACTCACCAAGCCCTCCAAATTCTGGGAAGCAGGCCTTCTTTCCTCGAAGGTTCTCGAAGCGCGTGATGTTCTCCTGCGCTGCGGCCGTTTCCTTGACGAAGGCCGCCACCCGAGACGCTCCGGATCTGGTGTTCTGAACCAGTTTCACGGGCGAGAGGCGGTAATGTCTGAAACATTTGCAACATCAGATGAAGAACCGTGACCGTTGAGAATCTAGTACGCTGACAATAAACTTCCTGGTGGTAGGACCTCTTGTGAGTCCACGCGGGTAGGTACCACCACCCTGCCTATTTCTGCGGGGCAGCCGTTGTAACTATACTTGAGACCTTAGAACTTATATCTCAAGGTAGGTGGCGCATTTACGTTGTGGATGTCTATGGGCTCCAGTAACAACTTAACATCAGGTGGGCTGTGAGCTCGTCCACCCATTTAAGCAATAAAAATAAAATAATAAAGAAAATATCGAATTCGTTTGGAAGCTACTTTATTTATCCCTTACCTATTCAATCATAGCCTAAGAGATTATTCCATTTACGCCCAAATGGGTAGGTGAGCTCACGGGCTCAGACTGAGATAAGTTGCTAACACTGGCCTTATCAAGTGCTTCACAGAATCTGCCATCGGATCGGAATCACGACCCATTGAAGAGATCCGGCGATTAGGACCTACGTATTCTATAACATTCATCATTCATTATCATTATCCTGCCCTGCTCCCAGTTACCTGGGATCGGCGTTATCCATCCATTATACATCATTATACATCCATTACTTCTTAAGTCTACCTCTTCCTCTATATCCTTCCACAATCATAGTTAATATTTGCATACGAACCTCTTTTTCATTTTGTCTCATCATCATACGTATTCTATAACGTGAACTTTAAAATCGAAGCATAAGGTACTTACTGCCTTGCGATATATCCATAATTGGAGGGAGTGGCAATAAAATCGGCTCTTGATTCCTTGATGTCGGTGAGGCAGTCGAAGACCGAGCTCCTCTGCTGACAGGAGATTGCCGGCTGAATGCCGAGGGTGTAGGCTGATGCTCTAACCCAAGAGCACTTGGTTTGCTCGTTTAAGTTCGTGGTACACCAGCGTTGAGCCGGAAGACAGGACGCCGTCGAGTCTATAGCGGGAATGCTACGTACTGAAAAGATATAAAGAATACGTTATTTTGTACAAAGATTATAAAAAAAATCGAAATCACGATCTGACATCAGTTTTTTTTCCTACCTAAGCTAGCCTAGCTAGCTAAGATAGCCTTGAAAGGCTATATCAGCGTCGCCTTAACTAGTAGATGAGCTCACGGGGCTCAAACCTGATGACGTTGCTAACACGAACCCTAGCAAGAGCTGTGCTTCGCAGAATCTACCACCGGATCGGAAACGCGACCCACTGAGAAGATCTGGCGAGAAACTCGGTGGGCTCTATCTGGAGGTTAATTTACTCGTCGAGCCCTTTGTTGCAAGCGACGGGTTCAACGAGAACGATGACCGGTGCTTGAGGTACCTGGAAGCACCGTTAGTGGATCAAGAGGAACCGAAATGACGTGTTTGGGGCGACGTCGACTGCTTGCCATTCTGTCCGCAGGAACAGAAATTGACATCAGTAATGCTCAATATACTCTGGAAATTCCACTCTATAATCAACAGCCTATAGCAGTCCACTGCTGGATATTCTTCTCAGTCGTACGCTGCTGGCGGAGTGCTCGTGGTTATGTAGTATGTCTTATTGCTTGGCTCCGGCTCTTGAGAGATTTCTCCATCTCTCTCTGTTTCTGGCTATACGCGTACATTCAGTAAGGGAAAACAGTACATGATTTAATCAAGTCTGTCCACTTTGTGGGTGATCGGCCGCGAGAGAGTTGACCGTCTACTCTTCCTTGAACCATCAATCGTTCCAACGAGCTTTCACTGCGGATGATTTGTCCAAACATATTAAGGATTCACAATTGCACAATAGACAGCCTTTGTTTCATGTGGAGCTCTTTCAGGATGGATACATTGGTGCGATGAGCAGTCCATTTTATCCTCAGCAAGCGTCTCCAGCATCACACTGTTGGACATAGGATTCTCCAATTGCTCGCCACTGAACACAATCCTTGGCTCCTCTCATCCAGCTCCTGCGAGCCACCCTGCACAGATCATCACTCCACTGAACCTGAGGGCGTCCTGCACTGCGTTTGCCAATTCGCGATCTCCACTCTATCGTTGCCTAGAATAGGACCCAGCATCCCATTTCTGCCAGTGGACCGTAAAAGGAGATTAGAGGATTCACCGTACAACAGCGTTCTTTGTGGAACCAGTTTATTAAATTCGAGATCCTGCATTTGCTGGTGGCATTTAATGGTAGAGCATATTGTGAATCCTCAAGCGAGGACCACATCATTTCTGCCGCGACACAGCCTTTCGTTCAAGTTCGTAAAGCGGGACATCTATTATGCAATAGTAACTTCTCGTCTCAAAATACGACGAAAGAACCTACTGAGCCTCATAGTCGGGTAAAGTTGAGACACTGGTTAAATGAGACACTGTGGCCAGTTTAGTCACTAAAGTACAATCGGATCATAAGGATAACAATTAAAATGCAACGTGCTATCGACAGCCTGACCATACCGAAGTGAACGGTCAGAGTAAAGCCATCTATCGCCTAATAGCCGAACCAATATCGAAGGATCTAGGGAAGGATCGAAGGAAGTAAGCATCTAGAACGCTCGAGAAGTACAGCGCCATCTATTATCAGATAGAATAGGATAGGAAACACACATCGAAAGTACTCGACTTACTACCTAAAAAAAAATTTTTTTTTATTTGTGTCCCCAATCTCCCCAAGGCTCTATCATGATGTGTTTCACGCTTATCCATTCTTTCCGGGACACCCTGTATAGATTTATTGATAAACAACTCACTCGGAGCGGTATAATTGGCTGGAGCAACGGGGGTTTGCTCGAAGACAACCCTCGCGTTCGCGCCCCCAATGAGGCCGCTGAACAATACCGACTGCCAAGAGTTCGCTCCGGGATCAGTACCAGTCGGCCACCAGGCCTGGAGATTGGTGAGGACAGTGGAAGCTGCAGCCCTGTGGAGAAATTTGATGGGTGTGGAATGTTCAAGCCAGACCACTCCGGGAAAGCAACCAATACAAACAAAGGTTTTCTCCCTGTCATTATTATTACAGATCGGTTTTCGGTGAATTTAAAAGTACTTTTTTACTGCTAAAATTCACTGGGGGTAGGACCTCTTGCGAATGTCCCTGCCTATTTCTGCCGTGAAGCAGTAATGCGTTTCGGTTTGAAGGATGGGGCAGCCGTTGTAATTAAACTGAGACCTTAGAACTCATATCTCAAGGTGGGAGGCGCATTACGTTGTAGATGTCTATGGGCTCCAGTAACCACTTAACACCAGGTGGGCTGTGAGCTCGTCCACCCATCTCAGCAAAAAAATTAATAAATGAGGAGATTGTCAAATCGACTATATCGAAGTGAAAACTTCTTAAGGAGGTATTGATAAAATAGATCACAGGAACAGCCTTTTTTCGGGCACCAGACCTCATGCTTGAGGTTTCCACGCCGAGGTGGTGCGTGAGGTATATTGGTCTTGACGATCTGTAGAGGCTGCAAGCAGGCCGCAAGCCTAAGAATGTTTTAGGGCCATACACACCAAACGACTCCCCTTGCACTCTTTCGATCCTCTCTTGCACGTCCGATCTCCCAGGGTCAGAACCCGGACAGAGTGGGGGGTTCCACCCGTCAACGCTGTACCGAAGCAGAATGACTTACGTAGACGCGACAATAGCTCCCCAGGGTTGCTTCACGAACGAACAAGGTGCCACGGGGTTGCTCAAGATCTCAGGGGTCAACGCCTGAAGAGTTCCATCCGGACACAGCAGGGAGAATGAGGCTGCGTCTTGTGGGTTGCGGATCTGAGAATATAAAAAAACGAGGTTACTAACAAATAAATTGTTATGTCGGCAAAAGTAACGCCATCTGTCATCAAATAGCAGAAACGATGATCAAAAGAACTAGTGACATCGAGAACGTTCGAGAAGTGTAACGCCATCTGTTATAAAATAGCGAAAACACATCGAAACGACTTGTACCCTATACACTTGTCGTGTCGACTGTATGGTTACTGATGCAATGTAAGCGGTGTTAACTGCTCTTTATTAATAAAACAAATTAGTTCCATTTTTACTCCGTCTATTGTCACAAGTGTCTGACGTGTCGGGTGGGCTATGCACGACTGACTAATGCGAGCGAAGTACAAAACCGCATACGCTACTAAACTGTGTCCCTACATCGACTATAAAAGCGTTGCAGAGATGACATGAAGAGAATCAGTCATCGGTAGCACTCGAAGCGAAACAGCGAACGTATCACCTGAAGCGAAGCGGGTGAAGGGAATAGTGAATTATGCCTTAAGTACTTTAAGTGTTAACTAGAGTTTGAATTTTATTTATCCCGAGCCCCAGCGCGTAACAATATCATCATCATTCTCCTGCCCTTCTCCCAGTCACCTGGGGTCGGTGCAACATGTTTTCTCCTTCCATACTCTTCTATCATATACCATTTCTTCGCTGACTCCCCTCTTACCCATATCGCCTTTCACGCTATCCATTAATTTTTTTTGGGTCTAACTATTCCTCTAAAGCGTTCCACATTCACAGTATAAGCAAATAGCGCATAACAATATCATTTTCGCGTCGAAAATGTCTAAATAAATCGGGTCTATATACGAATTCCTTCGACCATAATTATTCTTACATTAAAATAGTTCCGGACGTGAAGCCAGGCCGCGTACGCCACTGTGGGGACGCTGTCATTCGTGCTGACCCTCAAGCACTCCAAGGCCTGGATGTGGCGGTTCTGGTTATTGACTCCGGCGACGCTGATGCCCATGTCTATGCTGTATCCTGTGCAGCCGGAGCTCCCACCGCATAGGGAGCACAGAGAGGGGAAACGCGTTTCTAGAATGAAGATGAGACAGTTAAAAAAAAATATGTTTGTTTATTGCTTAGATTAGTCGACGTGCTCACTGCCCACCTGGTGTTAAGTGGTGACTGGAGCCTATAGACATCTACAACGACCCACCTTGAGATATAAGTTCTAAGGTCTCAGTAAAGTTACAACGGCTACCTTACCTTTCAAACCGAAACGCATTACTGCTTCACGGCAGAAATAGGCGGGGTGGTGGTACCTACCCATGCGGACTCACAAGAGGTCCTACCACCAGTGATAAATGGGACCTCTTGTTACTAGTGGTAGGACCTCTTGTTACTGGTAGTAGGTCTTCTTTTTTACGCGTGACATTTATCTTTGTAATTAAAGGTCCATTTTATTTGGTACTAGCGACCCGCCTTCGCTTCGCTTCGGAAACTGTAATTTATTATTGATTTCTCCACTATTTAATGGATGTTATTATACATATAAACCTTCCTCTTCAATCACTCTATTTATTAAAAAAAAATGTGTGCAATTCACACGTGGTAGAAGTGAAACCTTCCAAAATTAAAATACAATTATCCTAAACGTCTTAAGTATATGTAAAATTTTGTCATTAGTAAATAATTTTAAGGTAGCGCCCTCTGTGAATTGATATTTTAATTTCACGTATAATCCTAAATTAAAATTCACTACAAGAGCTTTCATACACACGTTAGTATTAAAAAATCTCACAGATGGCGCTGTATTAAATAGTATGTATATTTCTGTCTCATTCTTTGCTGGCTTCATCCTACACATTTTTGTATTTGTGTCTCTTACCTGTCGTTTTTTCCGTTGCATCCGGTTTGAAATCATAACGATTCTAAAGAAGTTTTCACTTCAAAAACCGCATCAAAATCCGTTGCGTAGTTTTAAGATTTAAGCATACATAGGGATATAGGGACAGAGAAAGCGACTTTGTTTTATACTATGTAGTGATGATTAACGAAAGACGACATTATGTGTAAGAGGGGAGTGAGCGAAGAAATGGTATATGATAGAGGAGTATGGAAGGAGAAAATATGTTACGCCGATCCCAGGTGACTGGGAGATGGGCAGGAGGATGATGATGATTATTCTGCTAATAATTAGATCAATAGATGTACTGACTTAAGTCGGCGTCAACTGTAGAGTTTGAACTCCAGGTCCCAGGTCTGCAGGCAGCTGAGAAGAAGGAGCTTAATGTTTCCACTTCGATTTCCTCGGCCGTTTTTCTGTTCGTGTCCACGTCGGGGCAACGGTCGGTGCGCGCGGCCTGACAATGACAATAACAGTAACATTTTTAGCAACGAAAAAAATAATATTGCTTTGATAGGTGGCCAAGCTCACGGCCTGACGTTAACTGGGAACCAGAGCCCGTGGACATCAACGACGAAAACGCCGCCACGCACCTCGAGACGTCAGTTCTAATATCTCAGTTTTTAGTACAACGCTTGCCTCATCCTTCGAACCGAAACGCCTTACTGCTTCACGGCAGAAACAGGCAGGGCGGTGGTACCTACCCGCGCGGACTCACAACACGTCCTACCCCCAGCAAATTACATTTTATAAACGTTTTGATTTTTAATACACAATATATGCGCATAATGTTTACTTGTATCCATACAAATCGTCAATTATGTATTGTGGAACTTAAACGGAATACTTTGGGACTACAATAATGACCACGGTAGCGTGGTCTCCGTGTTCATTCGGAGCTATCGGATTGCACTGAACTAATTCTAAATCATTAAATATATGTTTTTTCTAAATTTTTTACAAAGTACAGGAGAAAAGCTGGCGCGAATAATTTCCCAACTAAATATAACCTCATCTTAATTCAAATGAAATCTAGTTTAGGCCACAATCGCATATTCAACTAATACAGCTAGGCCACAATCGCTTATTCAACTAATACAACTAGGCCACAATCGCTTATTCAACTAATACAAATAGGCCACAATCGAATATTCAACTAATACAACTAGGCCACAATCGCTTATTCAACTTATACAACTAGGCTACAATTGAATATTCAACTAATACAACTAGGCCACAATCGAATATTCAACTAATACAACTAGGCTACAATCGAATATTCAACTAATACATACAACTAGGCTACAATCGAATATTCAACTAATACAACTAGGCCACAATCGCGTATTAATTAGCACTCACCACTTCTTCCAAAGTCTTGAGCACTCTTGGGGACCATCTCAGGTCGGACTGGTCGAATCCGGGATGACAATATCTACCACCACGCAACCCATCAAGTCCTCCGGTGTGGTTATTCGGAACTACAGCCACAGCTTCGAAGGAGAACGTCTCTGAAAGGATAATGTTTGAGCTAGAATCATTATCCGAAGGGTCTTACGTGCGTTATCCTTACAAAAGACAGGATCTTGTCTGATATTCGTTGGGCAGAAATAAACTCTAGTGCCTCTCCATAGAAGTATTTTAAGCTGATTGTCCTACTCTTTTTCTAAACCCTTCAATACTGACGGGGCGATGTATGAGCAAACGCGTCACATACATTTCTGACCAATAGGGCGTTTCAGTTCGAAGGGTTTCCGCCTTTGGACAATTCGCGTCTAGGGTATGAAGCTGATGATATATACGAATTCGCTCATAGACGCAACCCACAGAGTTTCTCACCGGTTCTCCTCAATGGATCGCAGTGCGGATCCGGTGGTACATTCAGGATTGCACTGCTCTTGCTAGGGTAGATGTCAGCAAAACCTCTCGGGCCAAGCCCTGTGAGCTTGCTTACGAAACTACTGGTCGTAGGTACATAAAAAATAGAATTTGGCAGAACGAAACGACTGGTTCCCAGGGTGTACCAAACCACAAAAAAAAAGGAATGTGACTAACCCAATCTACTGACGTCTCTGACGGTTGCGATGACCCTATTGTCGTTTGGCTGCTGCTGTGATAATAGAAGTAGCTCCTCCTCGGTGAAGAAGCCAATGTCCGCTTCTCCGCGAGCCAGTCTCAAAGCGCAGTCAATTCTGAAATTTCAGGAGGTGGTTTTATGTAAAGAATATGGAAAGAACTCGCGTCACATACGCCTCGCGATGAACAGGATTGTTTGTTCTTTGTGAATTAAATTTGTATATATCGAGGGAAGAAAGCGTAATTGTCGTAACTTGTAAAACCCAACTTAGCACCACAGCCTTATACTTAATATGTAGATCCAATATATTTATTAAATTTCTTGTGTCGCGGTGTTTGTTGCCAAACTCCTCCGAAAAGGCTCAACCGATTCTCATGAAATTTTATGTGCACCTCGCGTACGTCTGAGAATCGGTTAACATCTATTTTTCATACCCTTAAATGGTATGGGTGGTCCAGCCAAAAAAAATATTTCCCGCAGAAATAATGTATATGGCAAAACAACGTTTGTCGGGTCAGCCAGTATAATATAATATGGTAAAAAGTGATTTGGGCCAAAATGCAAGATACGATATTTCCGCTATCTCCGTACATAACGATGTATTGTTACGCCGGTAAGAGTAGTGCCATCTATCGCCGAATAGCCGAAACAAATATAGAAGGTACTAGTAAAATCGAGAAGTACAACGCCATCTATTGTCAGATAGCAGAAACACACATCGAAGCTACTCGTCTTGTCCTGAATTTACTCGATAAATCTAGGGATGTCGTATCGGCTATAAAAGCGTTGTAGAGATGGTACGGAGTCAGTCAGTAATCGGAACTACTTGAAGCGAAACAGCGAACAGATCACCTGAAGCGAAGCGGAAGAAGTGAATTGAGAATTTTTAAGTGTTTGTGAAATGTTTTAAGTGTTCTAAGCCTTAAATTACCCCGATTTATCCCGAACTCCAGCCAATACCGTCTTTACCATAAGGGCACACAGGGGCCGTGCCCAGGGCCCCTTAAGGACCGACAATTTCTCTCATACATTTATTCGGTTTCCGTTATCGTGATCGTAACCAAAAAACCAGCAGCATTCTAATATCATTAATGACATATTATATCATACCGTATTTGATTACCTATAATAAATGATCATACTCAGTAAAAAAATGTTATTATAATTCGCTTTTTTTACTTTCCAAAAGGGCCTCAAATTCTTGTGTGCCCAGGGCCCCAGCCTTATTTAAGACGTCGCTGACTCCAGCGCATAACAGTTATATATTTTAAGCATATCTAAGTATGTACGTGTGTATATCAGTATCTGTATCAGTCTCTGCTTAATATAGCACAGGGAATCCTAGTTTGTGGGCAGTGTTGTCCCCTGCTATTATTATCTCAAGCTATTCACACCGCAACACTATACAAAATACGTAGGGCACCTATCAATTAGATCAAGAGTATGATGAATCCAAAAACCATCTTCTTAGGAAGCAGACTAAGGTAATCCCTTGTTAGGTTACGGGGGTAGCAAAAATATAATGCCTAGGGGCTGGAGTAGGGCTGAATCGATGTCTTGAAGTCGAGATAATGTTAAATCATCTAGCCATAGGGAAGATGTTATTCGATGCAATTCTTCTAAAAATACTGTATTCATTAGAAATTCTTTCCGGTTATATACACATACACATAAACATACATAGATATATCCGTAAATATACATACAAATACACCATGTAATATAATAATTATTAATAAAGAATATTTTTTTTACGTTTTTTTATTAATAATCTAATTAATCTCTTTTCCAAGCAAAGTTAGGTCAATGCCAATACGCACCTAGTTTCCACTCTGCTGCACGTCGCCTGGCTCCCGTCTTTGTCTAAACTCTGGCATAGTGACGATGAAGACGACAAAATGCACACACGATCTGTAAACATAAGACAACAATATATCTATACTAAGTAATATAATATAAATCTTGTGTCTACAGTGATTTTTGCGGATGTTCCTTTATAACTACTGAACCATGCATCCGATTGACTTGAAACTTGGTATCCATGTAGAAAATACATGTACTTAATGGATAGGCTAATATTTATATGAGCGTTGGACTCCCTAATAATAATGACAATAAATAATAATTTTAATTTTAAATGCCCAGCGAAGCGGGCGAATACGGCTAGTCTATTTATAAAATGTCGATGTTTGTATGTTCGCTGTAGACTCCAAAACGATCGGACCAAATTCGCTCACAGACACAAGAAGTTGAGCTTCTCGCCGGATATTCTCAGCGGCTCGCGTTTCCTATCCGGTGATAGATTCTGCGAAGTTACTCCTGCTAGGACTAGTGTTTTTATTTATTGCGTAGATGGGTGAACGAGCTCACGGCCCACCCGGTGTTAAGTGGTTACTGGAGCCCATAGACATCTACAACGGAAATGCCGCCACCCACCTTGAGATATAAGTTCTAAGGTCTCAGTACAGTTACAACGGCTGCCCCGCCCTTCAAACCGAAACGCATTACTGCTTCACAATAGAAATAGGCAGGATGATGGTACCTACCCCTGCGGACTCACAAGACGTCCTACCGTCAGTAATTATGCAAATTATAATTTTTCAGGTTTAATTTTTATTACACGAATGTTATTCTGTCACCGTGGAAGTCAAACGTGAACATTTGTTAAGTACGTATTTTATTAGAAAAATCGGTACCCGACTGCGAGATTCGAACACCGGTGCATCGCTACATACGAATGCACCGGACGTCTTATCCTTTAGGCCACGACGACTTCGATCGTTATTTACAGTGTACCTACTGTGTTATTGGAATTAGGATATACATCATAGTTTCTATACAATTCCAAGGACCCAGTTACACGCTATCAGAGCGTAACCTTATCGTAACTCCAATTGATAACACACGATAAGAATTCAAAGTCAAAAGACGCGATAGATGGAATGTGTTGAATTGAAATTTATTCTTTGACCGTTTTTGAAGTGACAAATTCTTTAGTTCGTCATCGTTGTGATTCGAAAGTCGATGAAACGAAAAAGCGACACTAAAAAGAGACAGACACAGATAAATTCATTAGATTTAATGGTGTGAGAAAATGAGATAGAAAGCATTATATAGTGCTTTTTATATTCGTGATTCTCTTTGTGCTCTGTGGTTTTATTGCTTAGGTGGGTGGACGAACTCACAGCCCACCTGGTGTTATGTGGTTACTCGAGCCCATAGATGTCTACAACGTAAATGCACCACACACTTTGAGACCAAACAACTCAAGAGCAGCTGCTTCGCAAATGAATCTACTACACGATCGGAATCGCGACCCACTGAGAAGATCCGACGAAAAACGCAGTGGGCTGTGTCTATGGATTAATTCACTCGCCGAGCCCTTCGTCGCAAGCGACGGGTTCTACCAGAACGATGACCGGTGCTTGAGGTACCTAAAAGCAGCGTTAATGGATCGGGAGGATCCGTAATGACGTAATGGTTCACGAATTTAGATGTAAATTATGGAATGGGTTACCCCATTCGAATAATTAATTGAAGTTCAATTAAAAACATTGAACCGTCAATCTATATATATATATATATATATATATAACTAGTCAGGTCATAAGTATTGTCACACAGTAAAAACTTTTCTTTTAGAATGCTGGCCACAAAAAAGTTTATTGAATTCGAATTTCGAATTGTTCATGAAAAAAAAAAATGCATACTTTTAGAATTTTACTCATTTTTAAATATGGAGTGGACGCTTAAAGAAGACCGTGTTGCAGTTAATGCGATGCATCGTTGCGGTTACGCGCCATTTCAAATTTTTAACATACTGAAAAATTTGAATATAATCAAAAGATTCGTTTATCGTACCATCAAACGATACAATGAAGACTCTAGTGTAGATGACAGGTCAAGAAGTGGTCGCCCTCGGTCTGTTAGGACTCCAGCAGTGATAAAAGCTGTGAAGGCGCGAATTCAAAGAAATCCCAAACGTAAGCAGAAACTGTTGGCCCTTCAGATGGGGTTAAGCAGAACCACGGTGAAAAGGGTGTTAAATGAAGACTTAGGGCTTCGGGCATATCGAAGAAAAACAGGACATCGTTTGAATGCTCGTCTAATGGACCTGAGA
Organism: Bombyx mandarina; assembly: GCF_003987935.1. The sequence goes on along the minus strand of NW_021011515.1, from coordinate 784,199 downwards.
CTGAAGAGATGCCGCGCTTTGTTGAAGCGGTACGCGGGAAAAAAATATCGGGAAATTCTTTTTTCGGATGAAAAAATTTTTACCGTAGAAGAGAGCTACAACAAACAAAATGATAAGGTGTACGCACACAGTAGTGAAGAAGCGAGCAACCGTATTCCGCGTGTCCAACGAGGTCATTTTCCATCCTCGCTCATGGTATGGTTGGGAGTTTCTTATTGGGGCTTAACAGAGGTACATTTTTGTGAGAAAGGTGTAAAAACGAATGCAGTTGTGTATCAAAATACAGTCCTGACGAACCTTGTGGAACCTGTTTCTCATACCATGTTCAATAACAGGCACTGGGTATTCCAACAAGATTCGGCGCCAGCTCATAGAGCGAAGAGCACACAAGACTGGCTGGCGGCGCGTGAAATCGACTTCATCCGGCACGAAGACTGGCCCTCCTCCAGTCCAGATTTGAATCCGTTAGATTACAAGATATGGCAACACTTGGAGGAAAAGGCGTGCTCAAAGCCTCATCCCAATTTGGAGTCACTCAAGACATCCTTGATTAAGGCAGCCGCCGATATTGACATGGACCTCGTTCGTGCTGCGATAGACGACTGGCCGCGCAGATTGAAGGCCTGTATTCAAAATCACGGAGGTCATTTTGAATAAACTTTAGTGTCATAAGAATCTATGTTTTGTTAAGTTCATTTTGGTATATGAATGGTTACATAATGAATAAACTTGTTTCAATTATTTTACATTAAACATGTGACAGAATTTATGACCTGACTAGGTATATATAAATGAATTGCTGTTCGTTAGTCTCGCTAAAACTCGAGAACGGCTGGACCGATTTTCCTAATTTTGCTCTTGAATTATTTGTGGAAGTCCAGAGAAGATTTAAAAGGTAGATAAATATGAAAATGCTCGGATTTAAATAAAAATAACAATTTTGTTTTCCTTTGATGTGTCCCCCGTCGGACGGATTCCTTTTGTTTGTTTTAGGTTTATTTTATACAAAAGTTTAGGTCTTTTATTGATCGATTGAGGCACTACGAAGTCTGCCGGGTCAGCTAGTGTTGAATAAATTTTTTTGATTTGATTTTATTTGATTTGGAATAGTTACTTTGGCATAACGCTAAATTTTACCTTCACTTCATTTAAGTAGAAAGTGAAAATATTTTTGAATTATAGAATGTTAAGGAGCTATTTAAACCCTATTTTGAAACATTTTTATTGGTGCTCCACTCGTTTTGGTCTTAGAGTGATGCTATATAGCCTATAGCGTTCCTCAATAAATGCCCATTTATTGAGATAGCCCTATCTAACACTGAAAGAATTTTTCAAATCGGACCATTCGTTCCTTAGATTAGCGCGTTCAAACAAACAAACTCTTCAGCTTTATAATATTAGTATATATTTGTTTAACTCAATGTCTACCATCGATAAATCATTGCCGATAGAGTTCGCGAGCACGATTTAAATTGATATCTTGCATGGCCTACGCATAACATCATATTATCGTAGGTAACGGCTTGGCTCTGCCCCTGGCATTGCTGACGTCCATGGGTGACGGTAACCTCTTACCATCAGGTGGGCCGTATGCTCGTCTGCCTACAAGGGCAATAAAAAAAATCGTAATATTCCAAATTAGAAACCATCGTTATGTTTCCAAAAAATTTTTGAAAAAAAAACTCCAAACTGTTGTAGGATTATCGATTAGATTTGAAATTGACAACATAGTTATACATATATATTTTTCAACTTGACATTTTTTGAAGCCAGTACTTGACTATAATGACCTCCTTGTATTGAGGTAGCAAACATTTATGAATGAAAAATAGAAAAACTATTAAAGTAGACAATTTGGACTTTTTGGCGGGAACGCTAGGAGCGAAGTTGTGGGATTTGTTTTGTTTCGTTTATTCAGTGTTTCTTCAGGTTTATATGTGTAATAACGGTAGTTTATTAACTGTTTAGAATCTGTGAAAGTACACAAATGTGGGAAAATGAAACAAAGCCGCTGGACGTAGCTTCTCGTGATCCTCCAAAAACTCCACTGAAAAAGTCTCAGTAAATGACCACCATTTTACTGAGATTTTATTTCATCACATATCATTTCATTTGTAAATTTTATTCGTTTTTAATCATTTATGTTATGTAGCGACTAGTTTCCTTAGTTTATTATTATTCATAAACTGTAAATAATTAAAACGGCATATTATAAAAATCTTATTACTTGACACTGGCTAATGCACAAACCGCCCCGGAGCCAAAATATAAAGAAGAAGAAGTAGACAATTAATAGGAAAAAATTAGGTACCTACGCTACGTAGGCCTTTCTATTAAATAATCTGGTTCCTTGATATGACAGCTTACTAGGGTTGACAAAATTTTCGGCTTTGATAAATTAAGTAATTATATTTTTTACGGGGTATTTTGTAACACGTTGTTTTTTTTTTGATTTTTATTAGACGATGTTATTCCTTCACCGTGGAAGTCAATCGTGAACATTTGTTGAGTACGTATTTCATTAGAAAAATTGGTACCCGCCTGAGATTCGAACACCGTTGCATCGCCTCAACACGTATGCACCGGACGTCTTATCCTTTAGGCCACGACGACTATATAGGTGTATTGACAATCCCCAATTAATTACATAATATTATCAGATATCTCCAAACGCTTGAGGGAGGCTACACGTGATGCTAAGGCTGGCTGGTACTTTGCACAGAGAGTGAGTCTGACTGTCTAACATTAACGCAGCCAGTATCTTGGGAACTGTGCCTTCTTCTAGCGCATTGGAAGATTTGTTCTACTGTGTGAATATTGATTTATGTTAAATTATTTTGATTTGTTAGCTATACTAATATTATAAAGAGGAAAGAGGAAAAATTTGTTTGTTTGTTTGTATTCAATAGACTCCGAAACTACTGTACCGATTTGAAAAATTCTTTCACTGTTTAGAAGCTACACTATTCCCGAGTGACATGGGCTATAATATTTTTTGAAAAAAAATAGGGATCCTTACTAAAACTCCAATAATGCAATCCAAGGTTTAAAAAAAATTTACTTAAATATTCTTTACATCGCGTGCCCTTCGAAAACTATTGATGACAGAATAAAATAATGTACTACGACTTTGTAGAACACATTATTATTTACAAAAAGTGTCGCGACAGCACATGTCTAACTATTATAGTTATGCCGCAATAAGTGTTCTTTTATTTAAAAAAATAAAACAACGTCAAATATCGTTGAAATTTTTGTTAAAGACCCGAGCGGAGCCGGCGCGGTCCGTTAGTTTATTAATAAAGATTAACAAAATTACATAATAATATTATTATGAATAACACTTACGACTTTGGGCACGGCTAGCGCCGAACACGAGGGATAAAATGAGAAGCTTCGCGAACATTCTCACAGGCACTTCAAGAATTTCCTCAAAAAGAAAACAAACTATTTAAATGTTTAAAGGACTTCAGTGAGTCCTTGAATAGCCGACCACGCCCGACGCACTGAAAATTTTCGGACTGAAGCGTCCAACAGTATAGGTTAATGTGACTCGAATACGCCTCGGAAATTCGCCTGTATATCTATCGTATCTTATCAAACATTTCGAAATTCAACGTTAAGGTATATTATAGTGGTGATATAATGATTGTACATCGCTGCGATAACGAGTCGAGCGCTAAATAAACTGAGCTAACGGAACATAGCAGTTTTTTTTTTCCATACCTACTCGCTAGGCTATTCCAACTACGCCCGGACCGGTAGGTAAACTAACGGGCCCTATTTTTTATGATTGCGTGATTACTGGTGCACTTTTCAGTTTCACCAGAACAGATGGGCGAGCAAGGGCTCAGCCAGGAGGGGTGGGATTAGTTAACAGCTACCCGAGCGCCTCCAAAGAGACCTAACAACTCAAGACCAACTGCTTCGCGAATAAATCTACTACCGGATCGGAATCGCGACTCGCTGAGAAGATCCGACGAGAACCTCAGCGGGCTGATGCATCGGTTAGGTTGCACGTCGAAATCTTTGCCGAGTTCCACGAGTACGGTTACCGGGGTCCCTACTCCTAGTGTTAGAGCTAAAGGCTTCTATTGTAAGGGTTATTGGACCTGATGTATCTGTAGGGACGTATCTAGGGCGTCAACGGTGACTGGTTTGGAGAGCAGTCAGCGGCGGCAACGATAAGGCGATTATCATGACGCATAGCCTTAGTAGCCGTTCCGACGCTGATTTCATGTGTTTCCGGATTAATTCGAGGCCCAGGTCGTGTTGCCCAGCCATGCGGCCCACAGGTTGAAGGAGACTGATCAAGGGACGTTATTAATGATAGTAGGACGTCCGCTTGTTAGTCCGCACGGGTAGGCACCACCAACCTACTTATTTCTGCCGTGAAGCAGTAATGCATTTCGGTTTGAAAGGTGGGGCAGCCGTTGTAACTATACTGAGACCTTAGAACTTATATCTCTAGGTGGGTGGCGCATTTACATTGTAGATGTCTACGGACTCCGGTAACTACTTGACTATAAATAAATGCAATAAATAAATAAAAATGAAAAAATAGGATCTTTCTCGAACAACCTTTAGTTAGACACAGTTATCGTCACTGTTCAACTGACTCGATGTCATAATTATGCCACGGACATGTCCAACCCGGAACATGTCTTGTCGGATCACTGTCAGGGCTTATAGGCTCTTCAAGCACCGGACAACCTTCTCCAGCGAACTAACCGATAGACACGGCCCACTGAGTTTCTCGCCCGATCGTCTGACTTGGGATGCGATTCCAATCCGGTGGTAGATTCTGCGAAGCACTGCTCTTACTGCTGGTAGGACCTCTTGTGAGGCCGCACGGGTAGGTACCACCGCCCTGTCTATTTCTGCCGCGAAGCAGGAATGCCTTTCGGTTTGAAGGGCGGGTAGCCGTTGAACTATACTGAGGCCTTAGAACTCATATCTCAAGGTGGGTGGTGGCATTTACGTTGTAAATGTCTATGGACTCCAGTAACCACTTAACACCAGCTGTGAGCTCGTCCACCCATCTAAGCAATAAAAAATCTTGCTAGGGCCATTATTAGCAAACTTTCTCAGCCCGTGAGGTCACCTACCCGTCCGGACGAAGCTGAAATAGCCCGTTATGCTACCGGCGAATAAGTAGGGCAAAAGAAGAGCTCTGATGACAGTTCATCACAATATTCGTAAGGGAAGTCCTTGAACTTAATGCGATTGAAAACTAGAACTGTCATTCAGCTGTGTTCCGAACACAAAAAATCATTGGGCTAAGCTTAAAAACTCGTCCGCCGCCGTGTCCACTAATATCTTATCATTCTCGGAATGAATATCGATCCGATATCGACTGATAAGAACGTACTCCGTGAAATCATACCCTACTTTGAAACTAGTGTGACCATAATTAATTCATTGAGTCTGCTTTTCACCGGGAGAATCGATATGATTGGTTCAGAAAACAATCTGACTGAGCTGAGAAGATCGAATTCTAGCGATAAAGACCTTAGAACCGGGATATTAAACCGGAAACACTTGAAGTCAGCGTCGGAACGTTACTTCGATAAGGTTATGCGTCATTTATTTATTTATTTCTTTCTTTCTTTATTCCATTCAATACAAGGCTTACAGCTTGCACCAAAACGCCTGACTCGTTAACACAAAAAACATTATTAAGTATGTACTATTATTATGCTAAAAATAACATTATTTTGGAAAAAAGTATTCCCCAACTATCGGCAAACATAATATAATAATCATGATAATCGCCTTATCTTTGCCGCGACTGACTATTCCCCGAACCCTGATCATGCAGGAGCCAGTCACCGTCGACGCTCTAGACACGTCCTTACGGATCCATCAGATTCAATAACCTTTACTTTAGTTAGACGCTTTCAGCTCTAACACTAGGAGCCGGCTTAGGGACCCCGGTAACCGTACTCGTCAACATTAGCATCAGCCCGCTGAGGTTCTCGCCGGATCTTCTCAGCGGGTAGCGATTCCGATCCGGTAGTAGATTCATTCGCGAAGCAGCTGCTCTCGAGTTGTTAGGTCTCCTTCGGAGGCGCTCGGGCAGCTGTTAGCTAATCCCACTCCTCCTGGCTGAGCCCTTGTTCGCCCACCTGTCCCAGTGAACCTGGAAAGGCCTCAGGACCATCAGTAATCCTTCAATCATAAAAAAATAGTATAATCACGCCTGGGAACTGACTCGGAATTTAAATCACATTAATTTTTCGCAGAAAAACTGTTATGATAAGCTCCGGTAACTACTTATTTTAAAACCAGCTTGGTCGTAAACTCAACCATCCAAAAGCTTGATAAAAAAATCCACTTCTTTTTAAAACCTAAGATGCCGCAATCTTCATCATCGTCATCATCATCAAACTATAGCAGTCTACTGCTGTACATATGCCTCTCCGATTGTTTGCCACTGATCATGATCTTCAACTTCTCTCATCCAGCTCAATGATGCCGCAATACTTGTGTCTAATTAAAAAAACGCAGCATTGTCACCCTAAATTCATACTACTAAACCTCCAAATAACCAAGACACGCAACGAACACTCATTCAAAAGGAATCCAACCTAAAATCGTTCACATAGATACAGAAAAACACAATCGTCGCGGCTCTATTGATTTCGGTTAATATTTATCCGTTTCAATACAAAGTAAATTCGTGATGCTTCACCTTAAACACGTTATGAATAATACGGATATTTCAAAAATGACGTGCTTATGAATAATAGCTTCAGCGGAAATTGGAAATTTCATTTATAACTGCAATGACGTTTGATTTTTGCCCGCCAATCACTACCGCCATTTTAAGTACGCAGCGTGGCCCGTATTCTCGTGCGATGCCCGTCCGCGCGTAGCTGGCATAGCTACCTTAGGCTTACTTTACTTACTAGGCTACCTTAACTGGCTTAGGGTACCAGCGAATAGGTTGTTTTTTTTTTGTAGCCTTTTATTCAGATCCATATTACAATTATATGACTAAAATTAAATATAATATATAGAATACTTAAATTTTATTTAAACCTTAATCTAGCCTATTATTTGAATTTTTCTTATTTTCTGCAGATCTGTTTGCCAATCGACAAAGGCCTCCTCCAACCTTTTCCACTCATGTCTTTCTTGAGCCACTCTGTTCCATGTGACGCCTGCCACTTGTCTTATGTCGTCATCCCATCTTTTTTGCGGTCTACCTTTTTTCCTTTTACTTTCTTTAGGATACCACTGCGTCACAATTTTGCTCCAACTATATCTACCTCTAACCATGTACCCTGCCCAACGCCATTTAAGCTCCTAATTTTGCACCCTATATCTATTACCTTTGTTTTGCTTGTTATTACGGTTACTCAGTCGGTCTGACTTTTTCACGTTCATCATGCTCCTCTCCATTGCGCGTTGGCATGATGCAAGCTTGCTAATCGTGTTTTGTGATAAAGCCCATGTTTGACTACCGTGCATGAGAACTGGTAGTACTTATGCAAGTATTAAATAGTTTGCTTTTAATGTTCATATGGCAGCGAATAGGTAGGGAAATTAAAAAAGAATAGTGCAGTAAATGCGAATAACTATCGATTTAGCGACGTAAAGGTATCGACTTTTTTACTGGTGGTAGGACCTCTTGTGAGTCCGCACGGGCAGGCACCACTACCCCGCCTATTTCAGCCGTGAAGCAGTAATGCGTTTCGGTCTGAAGTAGCCGTTGTAACTATACTGAGAGCTTAGAACTTATATCTCAAGGTGGGTGGCGCATTTACGTTGTAGATATCTATGGGCTCCAGTAACCACTCAACACCAGGTGGGCTGTGAGCTCGTCCACCTTTCTATGCAATAAAAAAAAAGACTAGTCGATACGAAGAGGGGTATTACATTTTTTACGCCAAAATTCGGACATACGAGACTATAAGTCAGACCGTTCTTATTGTATGAATGCAAAGCATACGCTTACACAGAAAGAAGAGATAAAACCTCTCGTGAAGGAGCCAAAGGTGCTGAGACATGTGTGAGTTTTCTAATCTCTAATTATATTGATAATCAAAGGAAATGTAAAGCTTTTTCACATTGGTTTATAAATAAATAGTCATTAAATAATATGGCGTATTCGTTTTTTTTTTTTTATTGCCCTTGTAGACGAGCATACGGCCCACCTGATGGTGAGTGGTTACCGTCGCCCATGGACTTCAGCAATGCCAGGGGCAGAGCCAAGCCGCTGCCTACCACTTAATACTCTCCACAAGCCTCGTTTGAAGAAAGACATGTCATAGCGCTCGGGAAACACCGTGGAGGGGAGCTCATTCCATAGCCTAAAACTTTTTCAAAACTTAGCCAATTCTTTTAACGGTCTGCACATTCGCCCGTTCCCCAACTTACACTGCCAGCTCATACAATTATTTGGAGAGCCTATAGTAGTGATCTTCCCAATAGTGAATGGGGAGGATATTGCCACAACAAAAGTCCATTTGCCAAAAGCCGTGTTGGCGATTATTCCCTTCGATAATAATTTAAAAAAAAACTAAAGACAATTATTATACAAATGTCATTTATTAGACACCCACAATTTGTCAAACAGTTTTCGAGTCGCACAAAGTACATAGGACAGCACAGAAACTTCTGGAAAAAATAGAGAAACATAAAAGATTAAAACCAAAAAAAATACACGCTTAAATAGCCAAAACCGAACTAAACATTAATTTCATCCTTGTGTTCATCCTGTCAATACTGGTCAGGATATTAGAGCGAAGTTATAGAATGATTGTGACGTCACCGGTCCTTGACGCCCTTGCCAAATATTAAGTTGTTTAATCTATGGCCCTTGCGAATTGTCAAGTTGATCCGGACTTTTTGGCGGGAACTTTTTCTTCTGCTGTTTAAGATCTATGAAAGTGCGCAAATGTGGGAAAATGAAACAAAGCCGCTGGACGTAACTTTTCGGGATCCTCCAAAAAGTCCACTGAAAAAATCTCAGTAAATGACCACAATTTTACTGAGATTATATTTCATCCCATATCATATCATCTCATTTCATTTCATGCCATGTTTCATGTTAATCAACTTCATTTCATTTCACTTCATATTATCATTTTTCATATAAAAAATATATATCTATATAAATTAAAAGATTAGGCTGTATAGTGTGACACTTTTGCCTCCCCAGTTGGAAAAATAAAACTACTAAACTAAAGTTAACAAACAAACAAAGTGAGGTAATAAAGCTACAAACCGACTGCAAGCGATCAGCGCGAGCGACGCCTAAGACGATACTTGCGGTCGCAGTGCCGACACCGCTTGAACGAGCCAGACCGCGACCGACACCGCCACTGGTATCTGGAAACGCAAAAGCGACCTCGTAAACCTGTACAGTGATCTTTGAACGAGCTTTTTAACATTCTCGATAGCGTAAAAGTTAACTCAAATTTGTGTGCAGTTCGAACAGCGCCCCTAGCGGCAAACGTAAACAAACGTTCAAACTCCATACAAATTTGAGTTAACTTTTACGCTAGCGAGAACGTTAAATAACTCGCACTGAGCCCGCTGAGAATTTTTAGTGCGATCGTAGAATCACACGTGTGACAAATTTCATTTTGGTCAATCAAAAGGTATAAGGTAGGTAGTGGCTTATTTTTATTGCTTACGTGGGTGGAAGAGCTCACAGCCCACCTGATGTTAAGTGTTCACCCACAGACCCATAGACATAATAATATACAACGTATGCCGCCCCACCCACCTTGAGAAATGAGTTGTAAAGGGTCTCACTTTTAACAGTACGAAAGCTGTCGGATACATGGCAGCGTGAATTAACCCGCCTATCTCAATGCATGAGGTCAATAATTCTCAGCGGAAATAGGCAGCGATAGGCACCTAGCCGTGTCAGCTCAAAATACACCCGTGAGCCTACCCCTAATTAACGATGCTAAATGGTTATTGGAGCCCATAGACATCAACAACATATATGCGGACACCCACCTTGAGACATAAGTTCTAAGACTCAGTTTTATACTACAACGACTGGCCAAGCTTTCAAACCGAAACGCATTACTGCTTCACGGCAGAAGAAAACGGGTGGCACCTATCAATGCAGACTCAAAAGACACTCTACCACCGACATATACGCGATGCGCTGAACCTAAACTAACAGCTTACCCACTGCTCTAGATCGTTTTAAACCCAAGTACCACAACTTACCGTGGTCTGCGACTCCTGCTTCTGCAACGAACACTTCTTCTCTTGCGACAGCACGCCTGCCTCACTCGATAGCGACGGTCGCCCGAACGGCATCGCTTGAACCTACCGCTTCGGCTGCGACAGCGCCTTTATACGGACATACAAAATAATAACTCATACATGCTGATAGTTTCAGATAGAATGAGCACTATCTATCGATTTAGTATAACTTATATGTATTTATTTTATGTATTTCATTATATATGTACGTGTATGTTATTTTTATGTTATTTATGTGTGTAATTGTGTATGTATATAGTCTGATATATTATGTATTTATGTTTTAATTATTGTTACTATTATTGTTATTGTGTACTGTATCAAGAAGTAAATTGATTAGATTGTACTTTTCTACCCACCCATGTAAAGCTCACCCTCTTTAAGAACGGTTAGATGGTAGATAACTCAATTATTGAGTTAAGCTCGCCATTTTTATAACTTTTCGCAATTATTATATTGTTTTAACTGTGTGTGTACAATAGAATCAAACTCATTAAAATACGGTAAGGTCCTTAAAGAATAGAAATTAAGATGCGCATGTTGCGATGGATGTGTGGAGTAACGAGAATGGATAGAATACGGAATGAATATGTTAGAGGAAGTCTCAGAAAGTGGCATCTGTGACAGAGAAGCTGAGAAGTGCGCGTTTGGGATGGTATGGACATGTGATGAGACGAAATGACAATGAGGTTGGTAAGAGATTGTTAACTATGAATGTGGAAGGATATAGAGGAAGAGGTAGACCGAAGAAGAAATGGATGGATTGCGAGAGGATATGGGTAAGAGGGAAGTGAGTGAAAAAATTGTATATGACAGAAGAGTATGGAAGGAGAAAACACGTTGCGCCGACCTCAGGTGACTGGGAGAAGGGCAGGATAATGATGATGTATATAAGTGTGTCAGTCTCTGGTAGCCATAACACAGAGAACCCTAAATTGGAGACGGATGACTGTACTTGATTTGTTCCTAGTTATTTATTTATTTGTGACTTTCAACTTATAGATGGAGACGCACAGACACAGTTATGTGTAGAGGCTCCAGTAACCAATATTAAAAATTCCCCTACCTATGCTGATAGCCTTGAGAGGCTATATCAGCTTCACCCTAACGTTAGGTGAGCTTACGGGGCTCAAACCGGAGTGGTGCTAACACTGGCCCTAGCAAGAGCAGTGCTTCGCAGAATCTACCACTGGATAGGAAACGCGACCCACTGAGAAGATTTGGCGAGTAACTCAGCGGGCTGTGTCTGTGGGAGTATCTGCTCTTTTAACTACATTTTATATAATACAATTAAATTAATTCCCCTTTAAATCGCATGGTTCGATACCCGACAACGGGCCATGATATAAGAGGCGTGAAGGCTGTGAGGCTTTTTCTGTATGGCAATATCCCAAATTTCATCAAATAACACTTCGTATCAATCACAAGCTTGTAATCCGAATTCCTTCGTGTGCCAATCCCAAAATAATAATAGATTTAATCATCATTGGCTTACGTTTTGCACATTCTGTGGACAAGAAAACAAAAATTGTTCAAAAATTACCAGTGATTTTAGGTGAAGCTATGCCGGAATTGTCTATCTTGTTTTATATGAGCTATGTTTTTCTTGACTTCAATTTAATTTTCCTACTAACTAGGAATATGAGTTAACTTTTACGCTGTCGAGAACGTTAAAAAATTCGCACTAAGCACACTGATCTTGAATTATAAGGCATGAAAAACAAATAAAATAATAAATATTCACTCACTTGCGTCTCCGTCGACATTTTGCCATTGTAAACTAAAACAACAAAATGAATGGCCATTATGGATAAGTTCAGTAATCATAGAGACTAGTACAGAGCTGCAAAGGACTATGTCTACAGTAGTGTAGTATAGGACTCTCGGCTAGATGTAGGTCGGATCTGTGTCTGTTTGTGTACGAGAAGAGCTCGGGATCAGTACAGAGCTGCAGAGGACTGTGTCTACAGTAGTGTAGTATAGGACTCTCGGCTAGATGTAGTTCGGATCTGTGTCTGTTTGTGTACGAGAAGAGCTCGGGATCAGTACAGAGCTGCAGAGGACTGTGTCTACAGTAGTGTAGTATAGGACTCTCGGCTAGATGTAGGTCGGATCTGTGTCTGTTTGTGTACGAAAAGAGCTCGGGATCAGTACAGACCTGCAGAGGACTGTGTCTACAGTAGTGTAGTATAGGACTAGAGGCCAAAATTTTGATCAGATCTGTGTTTGTTTGTGTACGAAAGTTGGTTGGTGAAACAAAGTCTACAAAATCCCGCACCACACGAATGAATCATCACTTCATTACCTCTGTAAATTTGTTACAAAATAAAACAACTTCTCAAATAAACATCATAGCAAAATAAATTTGTAAATATTTTGTTTTGAAAATAACACTGAATTAAAATTTCTTAAACATTAAAAAGACATTTAACTGACAATTTCTGAATTTGAAATGACGTGGACTGTTTTTTTTTTTTATAATATTTCATTCGTAACATGAAAGTTTTCATGGTATTAAGCAAATAATCCACAGGAAGCACGAAGCTACGCTACGATCTCTGTTTGTCTGTCACAAGCTTTATTAAGCACTAGCTGACCCGGCAGACTTCGTTGTGCCTCAATCGATAAATAAAATACCTAAGCATTTGTGTAAAATAAACATAAAACAAACAAAAGAAATCCGTCCGACGGGGGACACATCAAAGGAAAAACAAAATTGTTATTTTTATTTAATTCCGAGCATTTTCAAATTTATCTTTTACCTTTTAAACCTTCTCTGGACTTCCACGAATAATTCAAGACCAAAATTAGCCAAATCGGTCTAGCCGTTCTCGAGTTTTAGCGAGACTAATGAACAGAAATTCATTTTTATATACTTAGTCTGGCCATAAAGATTAATGTAATTGGTAAAAATTCAAGCTAAGCTTAATCTTCTACTGTGTTATGGATACCGAAAACAAAAATGGGAGCAAAAAACATTCGGACCCCGAATAGTATCTTGTCTGTGGCCTAAAGGATAAGACGTCCGGTACATTCGTATGTAGCGATGCACCGGTGTTCGAATCCCGCAGGCGGGTACCAATTTTTCTAATAAAATACGTACACTTAGCAAATGTTCACGATTGACTTCCACGGTGAAGGAATAATATCGTGTAATAATAAACAAATCCGCAAAATTATAATTTGCGTAATTACTGGTGGTAAGACGTCTTGTGAGTCCGCACGGGTAGTTACCACCATCCTGCCTGTTTCTACCGTGAAGAAGTAATACGTTTCGATTTGAAAGATTTGGGTAGCTGTTGTAACTATACCTTAGAACTTATACCTATCTCAAGGTGGGTGAATACACGTGAAGCAAAAACTTTGTGTTTTCGAAAATTGCGCGGACGGAGGAGTATGAAATTTTTCACACTTATAGAGAATATAGAGGAGTGCAGAATGTAATTTTTTTTGCATATATAAAAATAAATCAAAAAAATAAAAAAATTCTCGGACTACTATATATTTGACACAACACACATATATATATAATATACTCTTTGTTTAATGTCATACTTTTTTTTTTATGATTGAAGAATTACTGGTGGCCCGGAGGCCTTTCCAGTTTCACCAGGACAGGTGGGCGAGCAAAGGCTCAGCCAGGAGGGGTGGGATTTGCTAACAGCTACCCGAGCGCCTCCGAAGGAGACCTAACAGCTCAAGAGCAGCTGCTTCGCGAATGAATCTACTACCGGATCGGAATCGCGACCCGCTGAGAAGATCCGGCGAGAAACTCAGCGGGCTGATGCATGGGTTAGGTTGCACGTCGACCTCTTTGTCGAGTTCGACGAGTACGGTTACCGGGGTCCCTAAGCCTGCTCCTAGTGTTAGAGCTGAAGGCGTCTAATGCAAAGGTTATTGGATCTGATGGATCCGTAAGGACGTGATATACTTTTGTTTTGCTTAAAGCCTGTGGTCAAATCGAGAATATTGTTAGTCTTTAATATTATTTGTCTATAGTGTAGTCTTGGCAAAATCTTTCATCATAGATAAGTCTTTGACAATAGAACCTTAATAATGTTCAAACTTATAACTTCAATTAATTATAATCGAATTTCGACTACTGGGGCGACCACTAGTAAAAATAAAAACACAAAAACATCCAACATGGTTTTATTGCTTAAAATTAATTTTGTATCCTTTCGTCTCCGGGTCCTGTTCCATATTAAAGTTCTGCGTGGACAGACCGAACGGCTTCAGTATCATGTTCCCCAGATCCTTCAGTTTCCCCAGCATCTCTTTCTTCATCTCCTCATTCTTGGCTTCCACGATCGGCTTCAGGCGGACCACGGCTTTCCTGGTCTCCTCCAAAGACGGGTCCAATTCTAGAGCCTTCTCATAATCGCTCAAGGCGTCTTGATACTTTTCCAATAGCTCGTTGGACGAGGCACGCCTGTGGGTAAAAAAATATTGATTTTATTAAATCTTCCACCCTTCAAACCGAAACGCATTACTGCTTCACGGTAGAAATAGGCAGGGTGGTGGTACCTACCCGTGCAGACTCAAAATCATGTTCAAAGATTCCGTTACATACTCCAGTAACCACTTAACACCAGGTGGGCTGTGAGCTCACCTATCTAAGCAATAAATAAAAAATAAAAAAAATATATGTATATTTGACATATTATTATTATGTTAAATACAGCAAGCTAAATCTAGTCAGATTCTGAATTTCTGAATGGTTTCTTGTTTTAATAGAGTTTTTATCCAAAAAAAAACCTATAAAATATTAGTTAAGGACGAAATAAATGTTCTTATTTTGTTACTCGAAAATGAGTGAAAATCATAAAGAAACACGGAGACTGTATTACAAATTTATGTTTTTCTATGTAGATCATAAATTAAACAACATCTTGAGAAAGTAAAAATTGCGAAAAATATAATAAACTAAATTGTTTTTAGCGGTACCGAGTATTTTTTGTTACCCTTTGATACCACTTTCTAATCAAAATCTTTAGTTTTCCTATAAGATAGAAAAAGAAGGATGCTTTATTTCCTAATTATAATAATAATAGTTATCATGAAGTTGTTTTAAATGTTTTTTTTTTATTGCCTTTGTAGGCAGACGAGCGTACGGCCCACCTGATGGTAAGTGGTTACCGTCGCCCATGGACTTCAGCAATGCCAGGAGCAGAGCCAAGCCGCTGCCTACTGCTTAATACTCTCCACAAGCCTCGTTTGAAGAAGGATATGTCATAGCGCTCGGGAGATACCGTGGAGGGGAGCTCATTCCATAGCCGGATGGTACGTGGCAAAAAAAACCTCTGGAAACGCACTGTGGATGACCGCAGTGGCTCCAGGTAGTATGGATGAACTCTACTCCGGTGGCGGGCGATGCGATGGTAAAAACGATTATAGTGTTTCAATCAAGAAGTTTGGGGTACCGAAATTGGAAATAGGCTTAGCATAAATAATATAACTTGGGTACTCCAGACTACATTCTATGATTATTGCAGCGAATCACAATTATGCAAGAAGAAAGTGTAACTTTTCCTCCCTGGGTACTGACAAGTGCGCATGCGCGTTAGTGTCTACGTCTGCTCGCACGCACCTAAAATTCTCCGCCATTGTTGTGCTCGGGTAATTTGCAATATTGTGTTTAGTGTAAAAGTGAAATAAACAAAAGGCAACAAAATTTAATAGTGAAGTATTAAACAAAGATGAGTTCATCAGACAGTTCTTATTCAATTAGTAGTAGTTTATTTAAAAAAAAAAAAACAGTTAAATTTTTTTTTTAATGAGTAGCTCCTGGTAGGAGAAAAAATAGTATGTGCACCGCAGGAAAAAAGTAGGACATCTCATCCCGCGTGTTTGGTAATTTTACATGCGCGAAGAAATGTCCTACTTTTCCCCCGGATGATGCACAATGTACTATTCATTCTAACTCGAATACTTTTTTTGATCAATCTCACCTTAAGTACGCTTTGACGTATTTGTCATCGAGTTCCAGTGCTTTAGTGCAGTCCTTGATTGACTTTTGATACTTTTTCAATTTCATCCTAGCCGCACTCCTGTTGCAATATAGAATCGCTCGTACTTTGTCGAATTGAAGAGGACATAATCTCAAACCTGAAATAGTGAAATTGTATTTCAAAGATGCCGTTGTCTAAAGGATAAGACGCCCGGTGCATACGAATCTCGATACGACTGTATCAGCGTCCGAATCCCCCAGGCAGGCAATTTTTTGAAGTTATACTTCTTTAGGCGCGTTATGAAAAATTGATGAGGGTGAAATTTTACGATGCGCGCGCACCGTGACACAAAATTAACAGAATGAAGTTGCCCACTAAATCGCTCATTACAATACGAATCGTACGTAACTTGGCGAGTCTGAATATAGCCGCAGGTGAATTTTCGCGCATGTACACTCGTAAAAAATGCTACCAACAAAACAGAAATGGAACCTCTGTTAGTGGCGCATGTTGGCACGCACGCCGCCTCTGTTCACTGTGTATTTATATTTATAATATTTATCCACATGCTTTGTGGACGTGTTTTCATTTTGTTTTCATTATACAAGTGCGAATTTTATATGTGCATCTGAATTATAATCAGAAGTGATTTAAATTGAATATTTAAGTCAATACTAATTAATATTAGAAAATATTTGTGAAAAAACTGTGCTCATCAACCTTCCTAAGTGCTCCAATACAATTGAGGTTAACTATCCGTATGTATTATTTAGTAATATAAATGACAAAATTATTATTTAATATAATTCATACTAAATATTATTAAATTATTAACATTAAATATTAATTAATAAATATTTAATATTTAAAAAAAAAATTATAATAAAAGTAAAGTATAACTTTTTAGGCGCGTACATAAGTACGCGCACCCTTTTTTTTTTAAATACCTACTTTAAAAATATTGACGAATGACTTCCAAGGTGAAGGAATAACGTTGTGTAATAAAAATCGAATGCACACAAAAAATTTAATTAGCATAATTACTGGTAGGTAGGACGTCTTGTGGGTCCGCACGGGTAGGTACAACCACCCTGCCCATTTTTGCTGTGAGACAGTAATGCGTTTTGGTTTGAAAGGGTGGGGCAAAAATTGTGCTAAAGTTATTTGGACTAGCTTCTCTGAATAATAATATGTAGATAAGCTCACAAGACTCAGCCTGAGAGAAGAGACAATAAAGAATATTTTTAATTTAATAAAAAACAATAATACGAAGAACTTTATTTTTACTAAAATCTTGACTACTACTATGACTCTATCTCTTTTTAACTAATAAGACTAACCTTCGGTGTATTTCTCTACACTTCTCTCATACTCTCCACATTTGTAAGAATTGTTTCCGGCCTGTTTCAATTCCTCGGCCATGATCAGCCTTTCCGCTTTCTGGTCATCCGTTAGTGCTACCTCATCATCTTTTAAATGTTCTTCATCTATAGAATCTGTATCGCTTTCTTTGTCTTCTTCGTTGTCTGATGCGTTATGGTCAGCGTCGAATTCTGCTTCTTTGGGTAGTTCTGCAATAAAATATAAAAAAAACAGGTTTTTATGTTATCATGACAACAATGAGCCAACTGACATTTTTTTTAACAGTTCCCTTTAAGATTTTATTTTTATCACAATTTTTGCACTTCATTTGAATGTTCATAAGAAAGTCTATGTATTTGGACTCTTAGCTCAGAAAAATCTAAGTAATGATTTAGATTTTAACTTTCTTCAGATGTGTGAACAAGGAATTAGTATAATATGAAGTGTTTGGATGTTGCTTTAGAATTCTAGAAATCATATCTTTGAAAGCTTTTTAACCAAAACATCCGGGACAATTGAGTTTGTTGTTTCATGGTCACTTTCATCATCATTAGCTTCCAGAAGTCCAATGCTGGACATGGGCTTGTCCAAGGTTCACATAATGTCCGGTCCTGCACTTCACACATAATTAGAACAGATTGTTGTGACCTACAGGCCCACATTTCAGGAGGCTTCCACAAGTCATAGTTAAATTTAGTATTTTTAAGAATTTCATACCATTTAATCTACATTAAGGACACTAAGATCATATCTTCTATCTTTATCTAACTCTGATCCTCTTAATATTAGCAATCTTCATTTTATCAATAGGCACTGAAGTCATTATATCGATTTCTGTTACTAAGGTGCCTGGATTGCTTAGCTTTGCCTTCTTTTGTTTTAATGTTCATGTTTTAGTCTCTTAGAAATATGTTCATTCTCAGTATCTTCGGATTCATCTTTCTCAGAGTCTATCAAATATTCCAGCGTCTTAGTAAGAAGATAGAAGAGAGAAATTGACATAATTACTTCGGTACCCCATTTAAGTCACCGGTGACCTAAATCGCAGTCGACATGTTAATCTAAACCAGGGGTGGCGATCTACCAATGACCTTTTTTTAAATTTAATGAAACAATGTAGTTCAGTATACAAATAAGTAGTATATTTTATTTTATTAAAAAAAAAGAAAAGAATCTGAAAAGATGATGAATCTGAAATCTATACATGTAAATAAAATTGGAGTGTCTGTTTGTAATATTGAAATAACCGCTTTTTACTACATGCATATGAATATATATACGGTACATACACCAAAATATTTTTTTTTACAATTTTTGTCCACAGAACAAACAGACAGACAGGCAGACACCTGTCTGTCTGTTTGTTCTGGCTAATCTCTGGAACGGCTGGACCGATTTTGACGAGACTCACTGATAGGTAGCTGATGATATAAGGAGTAACTTAGGCTACTTTTTTTTAGACTAGCTTCGCCTCGCGGCGTCGCTCGCGGTACGACAATAACGGCGGGGAACATCGCGAGACTCAGCTATTAATAATAAAATTTAATGTTTCCGAAGCGAAGCGAGGGCGGGTCGCTAGTTATATAATAAAAGAGAACTATTGTGTAAAAGAGAGCATAAATAATGTGACATAATGGTCATTAACAAGTGATACAAGATGAAGACGATGCGTTCAGTAATTGGTGATTACGATGCGCAGTCTGTTTTATGTATTTATTATATATTTTTGTCCTGCCACGATCTACCGGTCGATTATGATCTACTGGTTGGCCACCCCTGATCTATACTTATATTATAAATGTTTGTATTGTTTGTAAAAAGTTTGTATTTATTTGATTTAGTTTTATAATCGTACAAAATGTTCGAAAGCGTTAACTATTATTTTGAGGCATGTCATGCTACAAATAATTATGTATTAAACTTGCCTATTGACAAAATGAAGATTGCTAATATTAAGAGGATCAGAGTTAGATAAAGATTAGAAGGCCAGACAGTGTCCTGTTGAAATCCTGATCATTTTATAAAATCAGCCCAGCCATTCTGAATTATATAACATATATACACACATATGCAGTTTCATTAATAATAAAACAAAGTACTATTAATAATAAAAAAAATACACCTCATTTTCACTGTCGAACTTACAATGTCACGTCTGTTAATGTATTATGTATATGTGCCTATTAGAATAGAATTATTTTGAAAAATTCTAATCAAGTGTTCTTTTTTTTTTTATTGCCCTTGTAGGCAGACGAGCATACGGCCCACCTGATGGTGAGTGGTTACCGTCGCCCATAGACTTCAGCAATGCCAGGGGCAGAGCCAAGCCGCTGCCTACCGCTTAATACTCTCCACAAGCCTCGTTTGAAGAAGGACATGTCATAGCGCTCGGGAAACACCGTGGAGGGGAGCTCATTCCATAGCCGGATGGTACGTGGCAAAAAAGATCTCTGGAAACGCACTGTGGATGACCGCAGTGGCTCCTGGTAGTATGGATGAACTCTACTCCGGTGGCGGGCGGTGCGATGGTAAAAACGAGATGCCAGTATCATCTCGAACAATTCCTCAGAGCACTCCCCATGGAACATACGGTACAGAATACAGAGGTAACCGAAATCCCTCCGCAGACCCAGAGGCTCCAAAGATCTGTGAGAATGGGATTATCGACAATCCGAACGGCCCTCCTCTGTATGGAGTCAAATGGAAGAAGCTGGTATTTGGGAGCCCCGGCCCAGAGATGGGAGCAGTACTCCACGCGAGGCCAGACTTGTGCTTTATACAGCAAAAGTCTTTGTCCAGGCGTGAAGTACCGCTTTGCTCTGTTGAGGACTCCCAGCATTTTGGACGCCAACTTGGCTTTGCCTTCCAAATGACTGAAACTGGACATCGCTCGAAATGTCGACCCCAAGTATCCCGATACTCTCGGAAGGTTGCAGGGATACTCCTTGGAATTGCGGCGCCATGACAAAGGGGGTTCTAAGCCATAACCTCCCCATTAATCTGAATAAAAGAAATTTTTGACAAGACTACACCCTACTCTCTGATCCTAATAAGCAGTACTCTTCCCAGTCCGCTTAATCTTATGATGACGATAAGTTTATTAAGTGTTCAGAAGTGAACAGTGGGCAGAATTTAACGATTGTAGCCTTCAATGTTTTTCTATTAATTAGTTTTCATGGTCGGCTGTATGTAGTTTAATCAATACAACACACATCAAGCTCAGAGCGACTATGATATAATTTTTTTATGAGACAGGCATAGATTTTTGACGTGACAACACCCGAACGATATTACGTACCGTACGTAATAATAATATTGTAATTACCTGTATGATTTTTCGTTGTTTCTGTAGAAAAGCATTGTTCCTCACTAGTACCGGGCTGAATGACATATCCTTCGGTATTTTCGTTAGTATTGAGCGATGTTTCCAAATCCCTTGTGATGTCATTAATTACAGCCTCATTAGAAGTTTTGCACGTATTTTTAAGCCTATCAGACATGGTTATTATAATTAAAACGTACGCTAAAATATCCTGTGACGAGTTCTTTAGCTGTTTAAATGTTAATCACCATGTATTCGCACAAAACAAATTCATGTAATGTTAAAGAATCTCTCGAAAATCGCTTTCGATTTGTATGAAATTTCAATGTCAAAATGTCAATTAATTTCAAATTTGACATTCGACATTTTTGTGTTTGAAAGGTTTTTTTCGTCATCAGATAAGCGTAGGGAATACAGCCCATACACTATAGAAAAATAAAAGACATGTCTAATGCATTAAAAAGTAAAAGGAAACAAGTGAATTGAAACTGACTTAGATATGATGAGATAACCCCGCCGGTGTTGGGTTAATTCAGATAAAACAATCTTCTGGCTAAGTGGTAGGCTTTGATTTGCTCAATTCATTTTATTTGATTTTCGTACAATTGTGCACTTTCAGAAACACTAAGTTGTTAGTAAGCCATTAATATTACGCATTTAAAACTAAAGAATCGAATATAACAAACAAAAGAATACACTCAATTGAAAAAGAATAGCCTGGATTCTAGTATAAACTAGAACGAATGATATAAAACTGGTTGTGGAACTCGAAGGGATAGGATGAAATGATACTGGACCAATTAATAAAATGAAGTTGTAAAATAACGATTTGCAGTGTTGAGTTGTTGGAGTTTGAATATAAATGTAATGGCAGGCAACACTTGACACATGATTACAGATTTCGAATATTAGAATTATTTTAAATGTTTAAAAAACAGATGATTGTATTCTCGTAAGAAAGTCACAGAACTTCTCATCTAGACACGGTCAAAGAAACATGTCAGAGTTTTATAAAAAATATAAAGATAATAATTTTATAATGGTGTAACAGTGTTCAAACTATCTGAAATATAATTATAATGAAGCAGTATGTTTTTAAATAAGCCCCTCATCAATCAACAGATCACAGTCCCCTCAAATTTAACCGTCCAACATGAGTTTTAACAACTTTAACTTTCGAAGTCAATCGTGAACATTTGTGAAGTACGTATTTCATTAGAAAAATTGGTACCTGCCTGCGGGATTCGAACACCGATGCATCGCTTGATATGAATACACCGGACGTCTTATCTTAACTTAGGCCACCACGACTTCAAATTCAAATATATTACCTACTTATTTTTATATTATATTACTTATTATTTATGTTATTAATCTTTTGAGCTTATTATATCTTAAACAACATGAAAACATTTAGCGAAAATGATCATTTTAACGTTGTAATCAATTTTAATTAATTTTGTCTCGGCTTATTTAGATAGTGCACGATCTCTTCTATGAAGACTGCAGTATTCTTTTAATTAATTTACTTATTTTCCCATTCATTTCAATTTTTTTCCTACTGATGCTTATAGCCTTGAGAGGCTATTTCAGGTTTTCCTTGACGTGCTCACCTAGAACTCACAGTGCTCAAACCGGAGTGTTGCTAACACTGGCCCTAGCGAGAGCAGTGCTTCACAGAATCGACAACCGGATTGGAAACGCGATGCACTGAGAAGATCCGGGGAGAAACTCAGCGGGCTGTGTCTGTGGGTTCATTTACTCGTAGAGGCTTTTCGTCGCAAGCGATGGGTTCGGCGAAGATTTTCATATAAATCACGTATTAAAAAACCACTATCAATAAATCCTTAAATAGTTTCAAACGATTTAATCTATCACTATCACTATCACTTCTATACTTCTATACTAATATTATAAAGGGGAAAGATTTGTTTGTTTGTTTGTATTGAATAGGCTCTGAAACTACTAAACCGATTTGAAAAATTCTTTCAGTGTTTGGAAACTACACTATTCCCGAGTGACATAGATTATAATCTTTTTTGAAAAAAATTAGGGATCCTTACTAAAACTCCAATAATGTAACCCAAGGTGTAAAAAAATTACATAAGATATTCTTTACATCACGTGCCCTTGCGAAAACTAATGATGATAGAATAAAGTAATGTACTACGACTTTGTAGAACACACTTTTATTTACAAAAAGTGTCGGGACAGCGTATGTCTAAATATTATAGTTATGCCACAAATAAGTGTTCTTTTATTTCAAAAAATAAAACAACGTCCAATATCGTTGAAATTTTTGTTAAAGATCCGAGCGGAGCCGGAGCGAGCAGGCAAAACATAAGTATTGTGCTGCCTGAAAAAAAGTATACATTTGTGAGAAGTTGCTATCTACAATTTATCGAGCAATATTACAAGCAAGCATTGAACAAAACAAAATAACTAATTAATTGTCGATGTGAAGATTGAAGATTAAATGGAAAAAATTACCTTAGAAGCTTAGTTTTTACATGAAAAAAAAAAACTATGTGCTTATGAATTTTTGGAATCACGCTACCTGTCAATTTTGCATTAATATTTTCAATTAAAAACAAATTACGCAGCAGTAGTTTGCCTTGTCGACAAAGTTCCATAAATTGTTTGTCATTGTAATGCATTATAATAAAATGTATGATTGTGATTCGTTTACTATTTTACTATTTTATTAATGATTTACTAATTATTAATTATTATTAACTATTTTATTTGTTATTATTTTTATTTGTTGGAGTTTGTATATTAAATGTAATGGCAGGCAACACTTGACACTTGATTAGATTTCGAATATTAGAATTATTTTAAATGTTTAAAAAACAGATCATTGTATTCTCGCAAGAAAATGTCAGTACTTCTCATCTAGACACGGCAAGACAAACATGTAATAGTTTTATAAAAAATATAAAGATAATAATTGTATAATGGTGTAAAAGTGTTCAAGCTATCTGCAATATAATTATAATGAAGCAGTTGTGTTTTTAAATAGCCCCTCATCACCTACAGAACCCAATCCCCTCAAATTTAACCGTCCAACATTATTTAATATCTATTTCGATCTTTTAAGCAAGAATTTTATTATTAACAATCAAATATTTTGCGTGAACTGAAACGTGATATGACGACTTTGACGTGTCAAGAAGTAAATTTCTCTTTATTTCAGTGTTAATCTATGTATTTGACTGTGTTCGAAGTAGACATGCGCAAAACATCACTTCCCAATGTAATGTGATATGACATCACTTTTACAGACAGGTGATATTACTCGAAAACATTACACATCACTCATAACATTACTCGGTGCGTTCAATAGATACTGTGACGACGAATACATTGTATCTATACACCCGAATCATTACTTAAGTGATGTGTTGATACACATCACTTAGGTAATGATTCGNGCGCCTCATTCCCACGTAGTGCCATCTAGTAAATAATCCTTAACTTTATAATATGCCTTGTTGCACAAACGTTCCTTAACAGTTTTCTTAAATCTATGAACAGGTAGTAATTGAACGTTTAGTGGGATCTTGTTGAAAAGCTGTACACCCAGCCCCCTAAAAGAGTTGCTTATTTTCTTAATTCGAGCCGCCGGCAACGCAAGCCTATGTTTGTTCCTAGTGTTAACATTGTGCAAATCGCAGACTCTGGGGAATTCTTCAATGTTTTTACGCACGTACAATAAATTTTCAAAAATGTATTGGGACGCTAAAGTTAGAATTTTGATTTCCTTAAACTTGTCCCTCAAGGATTCCCTCGGGTGCATATTATAAATAGCACGAATAGCCTATACTTATAACCTTGAGAGGCTATTTCAGGTTTTCCTTGACGTGTAGGTGAGCTCACGATGCTCAAACGGGAGTGTTGCTAACACTGGCCCTAGAGAGTGCAGTGCTTCACAGAATCTAACACTGGAACGGAAACGCGATGCACTGAGAAGATCCGGCGAGAAACTCAGCGGGCTGTGTCTGTGGGTTCATTTACTCGTAGAGGCCCTTTGTCGCAAGCGACGGGTTCGGCGAAGATTTTCATATAAATCACGTATAAAAAAATCACTATCAATAAAGCCTTAAATAGTTTCAAACGATTTCATAATTTATAATTTTAAGTAGGCAAAACATAAGTATTGTGCTACCTGGAAAAGAGTATATATTTGTGAGAAGAAGTATCTACAATTTATCGAAAGTGGAATTACAAGCAAACATTGAACAATACAAAAGTAACTACTTAATTGTCGATGTGAAGATTGAAGATTAAATGGAGAAAATTACCTTAGAAGCTTAGTTTTTACGTGAAAAAAAAAACTATGTGCTTATGAATTTTTGGAATCACATTAACGCTACCTGTCAATTTTGCATTAATATTTTCAATTAAAACCAAATTACGCAGTAGTAGTTTGCCTTGTCGACAAAGTTCCATAAATTGTTTGTCATTGTAATGCATAAAATATATGATTGTGATTCGTTTACTATTATTAACTATTTTATTTGTTATTATTTTTATTTAATAGCTATTTCGATTTATTAAGCACGAATTTTATTATTGACAATCAAATATGTTTTGCGTGAACTGAAACGTGATATGACGACTTTGACGTGTCAAGAAGTCAATTTCTCTATATTTCAGTGTTAATCTATGTATTTGACTGTGTTCGAAGCACGATAACCTAAAATTATACAAGGTCAAGATCAATTATTTAGTGAAAATTATCATATTTTTTCACGTCCGTCCATCGCAGGCCGTGAATTATTAATAAGGATACCGTTAGATAGAAATTGTCTCGGTTGTATTAAAAAATAAGACGTGAAAATGTTCAGAACTGTTAAGAATTTGTCTTGCTCCAAATTTCGTTATTTATTAAGATTTAATGATTTAGGAAGTAATTGTATCAATTCGAAACGTATAGTTCCGTTTTCAACGAGCACTCTAGCGTTAAAGGACGAAAAGTAAGTAGTTTTGTGAAAGATTTCCGTATTAACATTTACTTCATATCTATTCAGGGAATATCAATAAAATTATTAGCTCATAATTAATTCTCATAGTTTTTATTATACGTATTATGTACACACTTACTTTAACCATGTACTTTGCATAAGTACATTATATAATGATGATTTTAAAATATAAAATAGTAAATATTTATAACCACTATTCTATAATCTGATTTATGAATATATTGCTTCCGATAATTCGAATACTTTTTATGTAGTTTTCATAAGCTCTGACAACTAATATAATTTTTTATTTATTGCTTAGATGGGTGGACAAGCTCACAGCCCTGGTGTTAAGTGGCTATTGGAGCCCATAGACATCTACAACGTAAATGCGCCACCCACCTCGAGTTAAGTTCTGAGGTCTCAAACCGAAACGCCATACTGCTTCGCGGCTGAAATAGGCAGAGTGGTGGTACCTACCTGTGCGGACTCATAAGAGGTCCTGCCACTAGTAAATTTTTAATGTTTTTATTTATTTATTGTCTTCATTCTATCTGTAATCAGTACTTACTAATACGCAGGTGAGGAGAAAAGATGAATAATATAAATGGATAGATAGTAAATATGATATGATATAATATAATGACAAAAAAAATGTGAGACTAAACTGTAAAAGTGGTCTTAATTATGTCTAAAACTTGGAAAAATACTGGAATACTATATCATATCTAAAACTGAACAGAAAAGAAAAACTATATTTAATGTAATAAAATCTAAATTTTGCCTAAAACGTCAAGAGATTTGTAGTAGAAGTAAACGACGTTTGAAAGGCAAACGTGACTAAGCGACAATGCGTGAACTTTACAGTAGACTAATTTAAAGTTGAAATTAATTTAAAATGTACCTGAGAAATACCTGAAAAAAATTATATTTTAACGAATCTAGCTGTAGAATTGAAATGATTTTAATAGACCTAGAAATATATTTTTTACGCGTCGAATATGGTTATTGCCTATCATTTATGTACAAAGCAGTTATTGTCGCTTAGTCACATTTGCCTTTCAAGCGTCGTAAAGCTAACATCACGATAAATCAGCACAATGAAAAAGCATTTTATTACATCAGGCATTAGCACATTATTTAAAAAGATAAAACATCTGAAATATAAAAGAAAATTTATTCACTTCCCTTTAAAACCCACAGACTTTGGAAATTATCATAATTTTTATTTTAGTTCTTTTTTGTCAGACCTCAAATTTATACACATAAGTAATTTTTTTTTAAAGAACATTGTTTTCATTCGGAAAGTCAAAAGTGATTTGTTAGGCATCCTCATGTCTAAAAAAATTGGCTTCACCCCCACCATGAGACTCTTCTTATCAGGTATTTAATTAACGATAAGTAAAATAAACATCAGATATGAGAAACACATAACTCACATTATATGAAGGTGTTGTGGCGTAAAAGATAAGACGTCCGGTGCATTCATATCTAGCGATGCACGGGTATTCAGATCCCGCAGGCGGGTACCAATTTTTCTACTTAAATACGTACTCAACAAATGTTCACGATTGACTTCCACGGTGAAGGAATAACATCGTGTAATAAAAATCAAACCTGCAAAGTTATAATTTGCGTAATTACTGGTGGTAGGACCTCTTGTGAGTCCGCGCGGGTAGGTACCACCACCCTGCCTATTTCTGCCGTGAAACAGTAATGTGTTTCAGTTTGAAGGGCAGGGCAGCCGTTGTAACTACACTTGAGACCTTAGAACTTATATCTCAAGGTGGTTGGCGCGTTTACGTCGTCTATGGGCTCCAGTAACCACTTATCACCAGGTGGGCTGTGAGCTCGTCCACCCATCTAAGCAATAAAAAAAATGAATTATTATACATAGTTGTTTTTTGTCAGGTTATTTGAAAGAGTTAGCTGGATTTCTCTCATGTATATATATCAAGGGGTGAATGGCTATTTGGTCTAAGTGACATTTTTGCACGTTTACAGAAAAGCCATTTAAACTTTAATGTTTATAATTTGGTAAAAATATCATAAACAAAAAAAAAACTTTCTTCTGCTATTTCAATGGAGTAAACTCAATTGAAGTTCAATTAAAAACATTGAACTGTTGATGTTAATACTAAATATAATGCACCTTTAATTACAAAGGTCTTTGAACCTAGTACAGACTTCAGCTCTTTCAAAGGCTTACAAAATAAATTATAAGGTTAATTTCTATTTGTATTTGTATTATACCTTTAAGAGAGAAATAAATAAATTATTATTATTATTAAAGATAAATGTTGTGTATAAAGCAAAATGTCACTTAAATCAAACAGTCTTCACTCCTCAATATTACAATATCTATGAGTCCCAGTATCCGATCCACAGTTAGACATTAAGATGTTCTCTCTAACTTAGTCTTGTCTGATAAAGTTAATGAAATGTCTCGTACAGGGTTAAAGTATGCTTCGTGCTAAACGATGGGAAGAGGTTGGAAGCAGAGGCAAAGATCGGTGACACACTTCTGGACGTGGTCGTGAACAACGATCTAAATATTGAGGGCTACGGGGCCTGTGAGGGTACCCTGACCTGTTCCACTTGCCATGTGATACTGAAGCAGGAGGATTATGATAGGTAAGTTATATACGATATCAAGAGAATGTTTTCGAAGTCAACATTTTTTTTTGGAGTTTACTCCTTAAGAATCGATTTACATATATAGGCCCGGGGTATGAAAATTATGGGGACCAAAATCGTACTAGAGAGTATAGCATGTCACATGAAATGCGCGCCAATCAGGAGCCAACGCGCGGCCGCGTTATCGCAGGTGACGCCGGGCTGCTGCGCCGGCAGTCCGCCACAAAGCCTCGTACTGATCGCGCGTTTCTCTCATTATTGTATTTTCATATATTTGTTAGTCGTTTGTTTTGTGTCTCGTTAATTTGTTAATAATCTGTAGTGTATCGTGTTGTCGTAATATAGAACNATCAAGAGAATGTTTTCGAAATAAAAAAAAAATTTTTTTTTATTGCTTGGACGGGTGGACGAGCTCACAGCCCACCTGGTGTTAAGTGGTTACTGGAGCCCATGGACATCTACAACGTAAATTGAGATATAAGTTCGAAGGTCTCGGTATAGTTACAACGGCTACCTCACCCTTCAAATCGAAACGCATTAAGTACTGCTTCACGGCAGAAATAGGCGGGGTGGTGGTACCTACCCGTGCGGACTCACAAGAGGTCCTACCACCAGAATATAGCAACCTAACAATTTGTTGGCATAATACAGTATAGTTTGTTTGTATTAGATAAGACGTCTGGTGCATTCGTATTGAGCTATAAAGACTATATCAGTGTTCAAATTGTACCAGCGGGTATCAACTTTTTGTAATAAAATATGACTTAACAAAAAATGCTAACGATCGACTTCCGCAGTGCAGGAATAACCACGTGTAATAAAAATCAAATCCGCAAAAAAAATCTAATTTGCCCCCTCCCCCTGCGCGCTGCCATTTTGCGTTCAATTCTCAATTAACTTTTGTAAGGCTCCCCACAAACTGCAGACTTTCTATCGGCCGATAGTTTGGTCGGGTTGGGCTGTTAAGCCTTGTTCGAACTAGGCGAGTATTTTAGCCACTAATGAACTCGACTAATCAACAGGTTCGGACTTGTTTAGTCAGTGAGCCAGTGAGCAAGGACGCGTGGTGGAAGACGCTACTCGCCCGATAACAAAATGGATTGACTTGACTAAATTATTTACTAACCTACTCGACAAAATTTTTGGTGTTCAGACACATTTAGCTACTAAATTACTCGGTACTCGACTAAAATACTCGCCTAGTCCGAACAAGACTTTAGTGCCCACACTGGACCAACAAAACAGTTGGGTTGGACGTGAGTGCGCAGATTAATCTAACAATCGGCTGACTATTCTTGAACGATTATACTAGTTTGTGACCGAGTGTTGAAGAGAACGTTTGCACAATGAAACTGGAATACAGTATAATCGGGAAATGTTATTAATACTCTCATACAACGGAGGAGGAAAGCCAAAAAGAGATTCCGAGAGTATTGGATGCAACCCATCCTCAGTAATAGATTAGTTAGTGGAAAATTTTACACAATGCATTCCAAATTACTTGATCACCCGAAACTTTTTTTTTGCCTTTTAACTAGCTTTAATGAACTTGTCAAGATAATTGGACCAGCAAAAGCGAAAGACGATGCAAACTTAAGACTCTTCGCTAAAGCTCGGAGCGAACTTAAGATAGTTAAGGCCGAGTCGGCCGACTAAACAATCGGCGTGTGTGCGGATGGGGAAGGGCGCCGTACTGTGTGCTTAGTGCGAGTTTTTTAACGTTCTCGATAGCGTAAAAGTTAACCCAATGTTGTATGCAGTTGGAACAGCGCCCATAGCGGCAAACGTAGGCAAACGATCCCATTCCATACAATTTTTTTTTTTTTTCGGGCCGAGGGCCGAACCTCCTACGAGGTCCCCGCGCCTAGGGGGCGCACGGGGTGTGTGGGACTAGACGATCTGCAAGGTGTTGGGAGCAGACCGCGGGCCAAAGGAATTTTAAGGCCCACCCACTAAACGACTCCCCTGCACTCTTACACCCGACGTCCGATCTCCGTCCGGTTTCTTTTATGCTTAGTGCGAACATTTTAACGTTCTCGATAGCGTAAATCCAATTTTACCCAAAGTAAACCCAAAGTTAGCCCAGTTTTGTATGCAGTTGGAACAGCGCCCCTAGCGGCAAACGTAGGCTAACGATCCCATTCCATACAAATATGAGTTAACTTTTACGCTATCGAGAACGTTAAAAAACTCGCACTAAGCACACTGATCGAGCCGGCCGACAGTTGGCCGACAGTTGGCCGACAGTTTAGTTTGAAGGCAATCGGGAATCCCATCATACTGATCGTTACCATTTGCGCACTTGCATACATCTCCATACTGATTAAGACGCCGACCAAACTATCGGCTGATAGAAAGGTTACTGGTGGTAGGACCTCTTGTGAGTCCGCGCGGGTGGGTACCATCACCCTGCCTATTTCTACCGTGAAGCAGTAATGCGTTTCGGTTTGAAGGGTGGGGTAGCCGTTGTAACTATACTGAGACCTTAGAACTTATATCTCAAGGTGGGTGGCGCATTTACGTTGTGGATGTCTATGGGCTCCGGTAACCAGTTAACACCAGGTGGGCTGTGAGCTCGGCCACCCATCTAAGCAATAAAAAAAAATGTACTCCACGGGGGCTATAATGCTTACGTGGTGATTTTGCATACCCTCACTCTTGTTATCCCACGATATCCCGATATTGCGACCCTCAGATTACCGGAGGAGCCCAGCGACGAGGAACGCGACATGCTGGACCTGGCATACGGCCTAACGGATACGTCGCGGCTCGGTTGCCAGATCACTCTGACCAAGGACCTGGACGGGCTGGAGATCATAGTACCAGAGACTATCAACGACGCGAGAAGCTGATGTTCTGTCTAGATTTATCGTTATGAAATAAAGTAGGCGGCATCCGACTGTATAATTAATTAGTATTATGTGAAGATATCCATAATGTCGATTCATATGAAAATCGATTTTAATTCATTCGACAATGATGTTGGGATAAATAAGTAATAATATTGACGCCATTTTGTTGACAGCTAAGTTTTTTTGTTGGATTGAGTTGGGCAGTAACCCTAAAGCCGAAATCAATGGGAATACATTAGAATAATAATAAACGAATTCAGTCAAAAGTCTTTTAAACATTTTTGCGGTTCAACCTCAGCTTTAAATATTTATTTTAGTTTTCGAAATGTTAACGAGAATGACTCCGATTTGATTTTTTGGATCGCTGTTCCGTTTTAGTGCTTTTTTATTCGCGCGCCAATGGTCTAGATCCAGAGATAAATGTAACAATGATATAATGTAACGACACCAAAAATCGACATGGGTATTTTTGCAATGATTTTTGAGTCGCTTCCCTATCACCAAAGAAATAGGAACTTTTTTTTGTATCGATTTAACTTGCTGTCATTTTTGATTATATCGATATGTTATACAATTAGGTAATATATTAAAATAGTAATATGTACGTTTTTCATTAATGTACAAAAAAAAAACAACATAATTGCAACACCAGTAAGTAATTAAATACCAGAAAATTATCTTCATTAATTTATCTTTATTCGAATTTAATCACATTTTGATGATTCATTTAATTATTTAAAAATGAACTGTTAATGTGTTATTTAATTATAACATAATAATAAAAAATATTAGTAAGAACTCGAATTGGGTTGCATCCGGATACAATTATTTTTTTCTACATAAAGGCAAAGGGGTGAATATCCATTATTCCAACATTTCGAATTGTAATTAATCCTGACGTATTAAAGACATACATGCAACTATTTTAAAAATAAAATTACTTAAAATGGAGCAGGAAGCATACATTGTATATACGTATCAACTCGCTTGGTAAATGTAGTGTAATTGCCAAAAACCTAGATAATTTAATTTAAAAAAAAAGTATATATGAGAGGAAGCCACAGGAAAATGACAAAAGTATCCAAACGCGAAACCGTATAAAAACTATTTCCGTAAAATGTAGATTATAAATTAATTAAATGTTTTTTTGTCTGTACATAAGAAGCGGATTTTAAAATGTATGTGGGTGCATAGTTGTTTTTTTTTAATAGCTATAGTATAATGTAACGGGACATGGTGTTTGTTTTATAATTTTAATGTGATTAATGTTAGATTACAGAGAGAGTGTTAGATTAGAATATCAATGATACTTATACTACCTATAAAAATGAAAGAAGGAGTAAAATTGTAGTTGAACATTTTATAACACTGGCAATACAGAAATGTAAATTTTTCAAAATGGCGTTTAGACAACTTCGAGTTTGATTATGAAAGGAAATTTTACGAAATAATTTGATTAAAAAACAAGAATACCAATCTTGTCTTTGATAATACCAACGACTTCTTCCACTAATTTAGGTTAAGGAGTAAAACAAATTTGAATGATAAAATTGACATTTGCCTTTTAAAAAAAAACATTCTTATTTCCCATTTTTTATTGGTAACACCAACTCGTCAAAGACAAAAAAAAGTCAGTTGTCAAACAGAGAAGACGGTATCACATAATTACTTTATGTTTGCTCAATTAAATATATTTGTCAAAACAAACAAAAAATAGTTAATTGGCGATACAGTAAAAGCCCTTTATTCGTGACGCTTGCAAGGCAAAAGGGACTAAGCGACAATAACTGCTTTGTACATAAATGATAGGCAATAACCATATTCGATGCGCAAAAAATATATATTTCTAGGTCTATTAAAATCATTTCAATCCTACAGCCACTAGCTAGATTCTACTACAGCTGGATTCATTAAAATAAATTTTGTTTTCGGGTATTTCAACTTTAAATTAGTCTACTGTAAAGTTCACGCATTGTCGCTTAGTCACGTTTGCCTTTCAAGCGTCGATATGTATGTTCCGTAAAAAAATTTATGAATAAAGAAACATGTGATAACATAATGGTAATTTACATAAATGGATTATAGGGGATAAGTTTCTAAGTGACAAAATAAAAACATACTTAAACGTAGTTGTAATAAGGTCTATTTTAGTTTATTATTAGTCCGTTTGACGACGCGTTCACAAATGATATTAGGTTGGATACCTAAATACATATTGGAATCTTTTTTAACAGTAGGCATGTACCGATTAGCTCTGTGAATAAAGAAATCTTAAGCCGCGAATATAGGAATTGGGACGCTTTTGTTTAATACGCGAATAGTGAAAACGTGTAAGAAGGAAGCGCGAATAAGGAGCTTTTACTGTACTTAGTATTTTTCAATAAGACGAAAATATTTTTGTATAGTATCTAAATGATCCAGTGCAATAATGTTAGATTTCCTCTCGTTGAAGTAGCAAGGGCAAGTTTTTTTTTTCGATAGGCGGCTGTGCGTTTTACGTAGCTGGCAACCCAAGGATTGGTGTTGCCATTGCATTGGTATTTTACTCGAACGATAACATGTCAAATAAATGTATATTTAAGATGATTTGTTGGTTATAATATTGTTGAGAAATATATTTATATTTGATATTTCGTAATTTTAATAATAAACAGTTGATAGAAAATTTGTTGTTTGTTTTTTTGTTGTCTCCGGTGTATCCGTCACGTGTCTCAGCCGATTTAATAACGCCTTTTTGGTTCTATCATTATTAGTCTTGTCTTATATCTGGTTGCAATTTAGTCTGCTTGCGAATCTTTTCAATCTACTAATATAAATATACCCTATCTAACATCTGGGATTGTCTTATCGTGCAAATTAAAAATCTTTTTATTTTATGACTTGGTAACAGAGACCTTTAGGTCACACATTGAAATCCAAGTCAACAAACTGCCAGACGTCAAGACACTTACTTGACTCTGCGTGAAATGAAACATAAAAATCTAGATGTAAATTTTGTATTAAAAAAATAGAGGGTAATTAGCATAATATTTATAATAATATGTTGAGATTTTTTGGAAGGAACGCGAGGGGTGGAGTTGTGTGATTTATTTTATTTCGTGAATTTAGTATTTCTTCAGGTTTAAATATGTAATAACGGTGGTTTATTAACTGTTTAATATCTATGAAAGTGTACAAATGTGGAAAAATGAAACAAAACCGCTGGACGTATGTTTTCGGGATCATCCAAAAAGTCCACTGAAGAAATCTCAGTAAAAGACCACCATTTTACATCCCATATCAGCTCATCCCATAAGAATATAATAAATTAAAATAAGACTTGACCTAAAAGTCTTGGTTACCAGGTCATAGAATCCCTTAAAAAAAAATTATAATATTATGTTGAATATATGGAGGATAGAAGTAAGGACCACCATCGCAATGCATTAAAAAGAGTCCTCTAAAAGGGACTTAAGGTGACGCCACAGTAGCAAGTGGAAAGATTTTAATAAAAGCACCATAAAATACCCGCCTCACTTCAATCCAGTACACTTAATCCTGTTGAAAACTGCGATATTCATATCATTTCCACTTCCTACACTAGCGCTGTTTCGGTGAGCCTTCCAACAATAATTTCCTGTTTACAGCCGGACATTTTTTCAACTTGTCCCCTATACAACATGGCGCCTCTTACTTCTACCCTCCATAGTTGAGAAATAAAGTCGTGGCAATAATAAAAAATAAAATACAAACCAGTAAAAAAAAAATTAGCCTAACTCTTTATAGTTTTGTTGCATAGATGGGTGGATGAGCTACAGCACACCTGATGTTAAGTGGTTACCGGAGCCCATTCACATCTACAACGTAAATGCCGCCACCCACCTTGAGATATGAGTTCTGAGGTCTCAGTATAGTTACAACGGCTGCCCCACCCTTCAAACCCTTTGTTAACTATAAAGTCGATTTACAGACGATAGGTTTACGTGATAACGTCAGTAGCGGAACTATTCTAACTGCTAGCTCTGACGTCACGCGAGAAGAGAGTTAAATGTGTCACAAGCCAACGCTTAGGCCGATCGTGCTTCTCTATCGCTTGTTCTCGTTTGCACGCTCAGGCTCGGGCGGAACGTGACACTTTTTCGTGCGTGGTGTTATTGTTACGCTAGTAAGAGTAACGCCATCTATCGCTGAATACTCGAACGAATATCGAAGGATCTAGTAGCATCTAGAACGCTGCTCTACGATGGGCTCCATTACCCACTTAACACCAGATAGGCTGTGAGCTCGTCCACCCATCTAAGCAATAAAAAAAAACAGTTTTGTTTGTTTATCGTGACAACATTGAAACATCCAATAGTCATTCGATTTTCCGGTCATGAATTCGAAAATAGATTTACGGGCGATTGCCTACCTGCTTTTTTTTAATGCATTTTTTGTACGCCGATAAAAACCAAAAGAATGAATTCCGATAATGTCGTATCGAATTAATTGGGAATCAATCACAATGCTATTATTACGGTTGAGTTCTATGTCGGTTCTGCTACTTCAGACAGGTAGGATATCGTGGTGACATGAATTGTAGTCAGTGTGCTTAGTGCGATTTTTTTAACGTTCTCGATAGCGTAAAAGTTAACTCGAATATTACTGGTGGTAGGACCTCTTGTGAGTCCGCGCTGGTAGGTACCACCACCCCGCCTATTTCTGCCGTGAAACAGTAATGCGTTTCGGTTTGAAGGATGGGGCAGCCGTTGTAACTATACTGAGATCTTAGGACTTATATCTCAAGATGGGTGGCGCATTTATGTTGTAGATGTCTATGGGCTCCAGTAACCACTTAACACCAGGTAGCCTATGAGCTCGTCCACCTATCTAAGCAATAAAAAAGGAGCCTAGAGCTGACGCATCCGTCCTGGCGAAACGACTATGACCAGACGATTATTTCGGCCCAAAAAAAGTACCTACATTCATTAATTTTACAGTGTTACCTGCGCACGGAAAGTTGAAGCTACCACCGCAGAGCCATCACAAGGCTGCACGTTCCAAAACCATTCAGTCGTTCAATCAACCTTTACTTCAAACTAAAATCGGAAGCCACAGTGTCGACGATTTAGAAAACTCCAACCTAAGAAAGTTCGCTAAGAACTATCCTATCTACATAATCGATAAGAATCCAACACCGGTGTTACCAGCGGAAAACTTCGATCCTTTCTTGCCAGACGAAAAATACGTTGAAAATGGTAGAATTCGTTCTACGAAAGCAAACACTGCATTTAAGATTTTCAACGAATCTAAATTGAAGAAACTGCGAATGTCGTTTAGAAGGAACGATGATTTCAAATTAAATTATAGATTCTCCGATTTAGTACTGTAAAGTATATGTCATTTCTGTACTGTCACTCTTCGTTGCTTATAAGTTTTTATTTATTTATTTTTTATTAGCCTTTATTGCTGATACTAAACAATGATTTTACATACAGTAGCAAATTGTTTCAACTTAAATCTAATACATCACCGGGTTTCCCGGTTCAGTGATCAGCGTGTCCTGTGACCTGTGACCATAGGCCTCTTCCGGCTGGTTCCATTCTTCTCTATTGGTAGCTTTTCTGGACCAGATTGCCCCTCCAATCATCTTGATATCATCTGTCCATCTTATAGCTTGCCTACCTCTTTTAATACTCTTTTATTAGCTTCACACGTATGTATGTTAATATGTAACGGAATCTTTGAACATGATTTTGAGCCCTTTCGAAACGTCGGATTAACTCGAAATTTGGTATACTTATTAAGGACCGATGACAATCTAATATTTAAAAAAAAAGCTGAAAAAAAATAATTGAAAAAATTAAAATTTAACTAAAAAATGAAAAATAAATAATAGTTTAAAAAAACTAAAATAACAAAGTACGCTTTTATAGAAAATCCAACTAAAAAATGGAAAATAAATTTGAATTAAAAATAGTGTCAGAAAAAATTATTTTGTTGTATAAAAAAGCGTGAGGTGCATGGTATCAGTAGTTATAAATATTGTATGAACAGATATGAGTAGAAGGGTTATTTTGATAATATCCTGAAAAGCACCCCACGCTTTTTTTACTTGTCTACTTATACTATATTCTTTTCTTTTGCCATCATGTGGCTGCCATTCATATTAAGTTTAAGATTGCCCAAAAGAAGATTGCAATGGTTTCAGACTTCGCGTTTATATGCGAGTTTCGTTATTCTACCATTATTTTTAAACTTCTGAACCGACTTGAATATTTGAGGAAAACGTCAAAGGGAAGATCACTGAATTAATTATATCGCATTTCTGTTACTAAGGTGCTGGAATATCTAGTAGCCTCTGGAAGAGATCCGAACGACATTGAGAACAAACCTATTTCTAAGAGACCTAAATGACTGAGACATACATTAACAAACAAAAAAAGCAAAGAGTTAGTCAATCCAGGCGCCTTAGTTACATAAATCAACGTTATTACTTCAGTGCACCGCTGACCTACACCGCAGTCAAAGGATTAAGAGTCTAAAACTAAAAACCATATGATTTTTTTTTGCTTAGATGGGAGGACGAGGTCACAGCCCACCTGGTGTTAAGTGGTTACTGGAGTCCACAGACATCTAAAACGTAAATGCGCCACCCACCTTGAGACATGAGTTCTAAGGTCTTAGTATAGTTACAACGGCTGCCCCGTCCTTCGAACCGAGGCAATCCAGGCGCCTTAGTATATTTAGGATTTTTATTAGCTAGTGTCGACAGACATGCGTGGTACCAGACAAACCACCCACACTGAGAAATTTTCGGACGTTTGAAGCGGCTTCGTCATAACGCTTTAAAGTCGTCGTGGCCTAATAAGACTATTAGTCTTATTAGGCCACGACGTCTATTAGTCTATTAGACTAATAGACTATAAGACTATTAGTCGAATTAACACCATTTTTAACTTGTCGACTAGACAGTCGACAAGTTAAAAATGGTGTTAATTCGACATACTACTGCTAAAATTATGTGGTTTAGCTCATTTCATTCGGAATAATGTCTAGACCATTGTGCTAAAAAATTGAATTAGCACATAAAAAATTCCAAAAGTTATTAACAATTAAACACCTTCAAAAAATAGCGTTTCGTTTATGGCTTATTGTCCGTAAACTATAAACATTTTCGAAATTTGAAAAAAAGATCCTTAAAGAGAAGGAAATTTAGTAAAAAAAAGTTCCAACTCCCGGAACTGTNCTCGGAACGTGGCACTTTTCCTTGGGGGGGGGGGGCTATTGTTACGCTGGTAAGAGTAACGCCATCTATCGCTGAATACTCGAACGAATATCGAAGGATCTAGTAGCATCTAGAACGCTGCTCTACGATGGGCTCTATTACCCACTTAACACCAGATAGGCTGTGAGCTCGTCCACCCATCTAAGCAATAAAAAAAAACAGTTTTTTTGTTTATCGTGACAACATTGAAACATCCAATAGTCATTCGATTTTCCGGTCATGAATTCGAAAATAGATTTACGGGATTACCTAGCTGTTTTTTTTAATGCATTTTTTGTACGCCGATAAAAACCAAAAGAATGAATTCCGATAATGTCGTATCGAATTAATTGGGAATCAATCACAATGCTATTATTACGGTTGAGTTCTATGTCGGTTCTGCTACTTCAGACAGGTAGGATATCGTGGTGACATGAATTGTAGTCAGTGTGCTTAGTGCGAATTTTTTTAACGTTCTCGATATCGTAAAAGTTAACTCGAATTTTACTGGTGGTACGACCTCTTGTGAGTCCGCGCGAATAGGTACCACCACCCTGCCTATTTCTGCCCTGAAGCAGTAATGCGTTTCGGTTTGAAAGATGGGGCAGCCGTTGTAACTATACTGAGATCTTAGGACTTACATCTCAAGATGGGTGGCGCATTTATGTTGTAGATGTCTATGGGCTCCAGTAACCACTTAACACCAAGTGGCCTGTCAGCTCGTCCACCCATCCAAGCAATAAAAAAGGAGCCTAGAGCTGACGCAACCGTCTTGGCGAAACGAGTATGACCAGGCGATTATTTCGGCCAAAAAAAAGTACCTACATTCATTAATTTTACAGTGTTACCTGCACACGGAAAGTTGAAGCTACCACCGCAGAGCCATCACAGGGCTGCGCGTTCCAAAATCGTTCAGTCGTTCAACCAACCTTTACTTCAAACTAAAACCGGAAGCCACAGTGTCGACGATTTAGAAAACTCCAACCTAAGAAAGTTCGCTAAGAACTATCCTATCTACATAATCGATAAGAATCCAACACCGGTGTTACCAGCGGAAAACTTTAACCTTTTCTTGCCAGACGAAAAATACGTTGAAAATGGTAGAATTCGTTCTACGATACAAAACACTCCATTTAAGATTTTCAATGAATCTAAATTGAAGAAACTACAAATGTCGTTTAGAAGGAATGATGATTTCAAATTAAATTATAGATTCTCTGATTTAGTACTGTAAAGTAAAAGTAAAGTATGTAATAATATGTCATTTCTGTACTGTCATTTTTCGTTGCTTATATGTTTTTTTATTTATTTATTTTTTATTAGCTTTTATTGCTGATACTAAACAATGATTTTACATACTGTAGCAAATAGTTTCAACTCAAATCTAATACATCATCGGGTTTCCCAGTTCAGTGAACTGTGTTAAGTGATCTTCCCTTTGACGTTTTCCTCAAATATTCAAGTCGGTTCAGACGTTTGAAAATAATGTTAGAATAACAAAACTCGCATGTACCGAAACGGGAAGTCTGAAACCATTGCAATCTTCTTTTGGACAATCTTAAACTTAATATATGAATGGCAGCCACGTGATGGCAAAAGAAAAAGAGGTAGGCAAGTTAGAAGGTGGACAGATGATATCAAGATGACTGGAGAGACAATCTGGTCCAGAAAAGCTACCAATAGAGAAGAATGGAAGCAGTCGTCATGGCCTAAAGGATAAGACGTCCGGTGCATTCGTATATAGCGATGCAACGGTGTTCGAATCCCGCTGACAGGTACCAATTTGTCTAATGAAATACTTACTTACAAATGTTCACGATTGACTTCCACGGTGAAGGAATAACATCGTGTAATAAAAGTCAAAACCCGCAAAATTATAATTTGCGTAATTACTGTTGGTAGGACCTCTTGTAAATTCGCTCGGGTAGGTATCTACCACCGCCCTGCCAATTTCTGCCGTGAAGCAGTAATGCGTTTCGGTTTGAAGGGCGAGGCAGTCGTTGTAACTATACTGAGACCTTGAAACTCATATTTCCAGTAACGACTTAACACCAGGTGGGCTGTGAGCTCGTTGAAAAACGTCGTGCGGCGTTTATGTAGCGCACTCGGGCATCATCGGGAATCTTCGGGCACGATCGGAGTTCCCGAACACGCAGCTGTCACTAGTCAGTCAGAGGGGTGCAAATCTCATGCAAAAGCCGAAAAACATACAACCAGCGCCCTCTTACCTCTGCGGCCTCTCAATTTGAAACGTTTTGGCATTCATGAT
Organism: Bombyx mandarina; assembly: GCF_003987935.1. Next base: position 743,378 of record NW_021011515.1, on the reverse strand, counting down.
CTAATAACCTCACTAGATGGCGTCAATAAAAATTGTAGCATAATATTAAATTTATATAACATAGACAACACATTTTTATTTTTAATAAAAACCAATCATATCTTGATCTATGTACACCAAATGATATTTCTTTTATTAGAAAGTAAATTCGTTCCTAAAACAGAACCAATTTTTTTTTTATTGCCAACCTTTTGGTTTTTCGAGATGGCGTAACGAATTTTTTAAATCTTTTTTGACATAGATTTTTTTTATTGCCCGCGTACGCAGACGAGCATAAGGCTCACCTGATGGTGAATGGTTACCGTCGCCCATGGACTTCAACAATGCCAGGGGCAGAGCCAAACCGCTGCCTACCGTTAGATAATACATGGTAATACGCTCGAATTTTTTCGACAAGATTAGCGCAAGATTTGACGTTTAACTTAAATAAATTTGAATTAAAAATAGTTTAAGAAAATATTATTTTATGGTATAAAAGCGTGGAGTGCTTTTCAGGATATTATCAAAATAACCCTTCTACTCATATCTGTTCATAAAACATTTATAACTACTGATACTATGCACCCCATGCTTTTTTTTACCATTAAATCATTTTTTCTTACACCATTTTTAATTCAAATTTATTAAAATTTACTTTAAATGTTTTTGTTGAATTTAAATGTTTTCAATTTTTTTTAATATTGCATTGTCATCGGTCCTCAATAAGTATACCAAATTTCGAGTTAATCCGACGCTTTGAGGGGGTCAATATCATGTTCAAAGATTCCGTTACAAACATACATACGTCTGAAGCTAATAAAAGCGTATTAAAATAATATCTTGGTAATCAAATATAATTAGTGTGTCCTAGTGGCTGACTTCGTTTTCTCAATTTCTTGTTAATAATATATGATAATATACTGTACACCATCAAAACATTATAAGTGTTTATAAAATAGTGTGGATATTTATTTTTGAGGGAAAATTTCCCGCTAACAGGAGAGATCACACAACGACATTCAGCTAAGAAAGTGGGTAATGAGGGCAATGAAAAATGAAACTAAAATAATTTTTTTCGCATATATTTCTAAATTAATACAAAAAAATATATATCAGCCGTTGTGCAATAATCACGTTAATCGCAATTAATTCCGTACATACAATTCACCGAAAAAAAAAAATTCATCAAAATTAAAAAAATATATAAATAAAACAAAAAAAAAATCTAATTATAATAGTTATTAATAATAATAATAGTAACCCTGATATTATAACACATACATTATGCAGAACAAAAAGTTAAATTACTTAAGAATATATTTATTCGCACGTGCATACCAAATTGAGACGATTGTCACATGATATCGATGCGTCGAAGGCTGTTTGGCGTAAGCGACATTTTTGTAAATTTACTGGAGATATATTTAAAACTAGCTGACCCGGCAGACTTCGTAGTGCCTCAATAGATAAATAAAAGACCTAAACTTTTGTATAAAATAAACTTAAAACAAACAAAAGGAATCCCTGTCCGACTGGGGACACATCAAAGGAAAAACAAAATTGTTATTTTTATTTAATTCCGAACATTTTCATATTTATCTACCTTTTAAACCTTCTCTGAACTTCCACAAATAATTCAAGACCAAAATTAGCCAGCCGTTCTCGAGTTTTAGCGAGACTAGCGAACAGCAATTTTACGTATATAGATTTTGAGAAAATATCATAACACAAAAAAACTTCAGCTATTTTTCGAAGGCAGTAAACTTAATTGAAGTTGTCGACGTCGCCCAAAATACGTCATTTCGGATCCTGCCGATCCATTAACGGTGCTTTTAGGTACCTCAAGCACCGGTCATCGTAAATTAACCCACAGACACAGCCCACTGAGTTCTCACCGGATCTTCTCAGTGGGTCGCGTTACCGATCCGGTGGTAGATTCTGCGAAGCCCGGCTCTTGCTAGGGTCAGTGTTAGCAACACTCCGGTTAGAGCCCCGTGAGCTCACCTACACGTCGAGGAGAAGCTAAAATAGCCTCTCAAGGCTATCAGCATGGGTAGGGAAAAAGAAAGAAATTCAATTAAAAACATCGAACCGTTGATGCTAATACCGAATTAATCTTTAATTACAAAGATAAATGTCGCTTAAAAAAATAGCTTTCCACCCTTCGATATGTGAATGCGACTACTTACTCATTTGGAGACATTAAATTTTCAATCAATCACATACATAATTATACAGCCATCTTTTTTTTAATGCGTCAATAAGTTGACGATCTCAATGTCCACCTGATGTTATATACATCTACAATGTAAATGCCGCCACCCACCTTGAGATATAAGTTCTAATAGGTACTAATCAGATATAAGGTCTCAGTATAGTTACAGCGGCTGCCCCACCCTTCAAACCGAAACGCGTTACTGCTTTACGGCAGAAATAGGCCTACTCGTGCGGACTCACAACACGTCCTATCACCGATAAATTACCACTACCATATCACTAATACGGATAACGAAAAGCCCCTATTGAATATGTATTTCCCGCGAACCGATCCCACAAAAACTTACCAAATACGATCCATAAATATATCGTCGCACGACCGACACGACAAACGGAAACGAAAGCGCGCCATCTAGTGGACGCGGGCCGCAACGACTCCTCAAACATCGGCTCGCTTCGGGTGTCGCGCTTCGGCAGAGTCGAGGTTTTTTATTTAGTAATCTGTGGTCGAGGTGTTATTGAGAGCACATTCTGACTTAGGAAGAGTGAAGACGTTTCGCAGCTGTCACACATTCATGCAGCGCAATCTCTTTGCACGACTACCCACCATATTGCCTTACCGCATTAAAAGTATACAATTTCCAAAAATATTCGGAATTTAGTTAATGTGCGTAAGCATTTGGTATCACCAGTATTTTTCCAATAAATACTGTCAAAAGAGCGTAGTTTAGTTTTAGTTTTTCTTTTTTTTAGTTTACCTATGTTTTGACTACTATTAACAAAATTAATATACATCATTTTATCTTACTTCAAAAGACAGATAATGTAACTGGTAAAAAATAAAAAATAAATGTTGCAAATATGATTAATATTAAAAATATTACATGTTAAACCTTTAAAGCAATCTCTTGTAACATTAGTAAGTTTTAAGATTGTACAGTTTTAATGCGAGAAGACGATATGTCAAGAATAATGAAAACATCGGTCCATTCGGCGAATAATATTTTTTTTCCTACCTATGCTGGTTGAGGGGGAGGGTGATGGCTAAACGCTTCACTTTCCCCCCTTTGCATTTTCACGAGTTCTGTCTCATGCGAGGTTCGCGTCATGCGACAGGAGGTTTTAGTCGGTTCGACTCCGACATTCCCCACCCTCTAACCACAGTGGATGGCAGAAGTGCAGCGATTTCATGCTGACCAAAAAAAAAACATATGCTGGTAATCTTGAGGTCTTAAGCCAGCGTAACCCAACGAATAGGTGAACTCACGGGGCTCTAATTTAGTCAATTTGCTAACACTAGCCCTAGCAAGAGCAGTGCTTCCCCATTAATACATAGATCAGTGCATTCCCAATTTTACCCCAACAGTAGTATGAATACGTAATAACCAAAACCATTTATCGTATTAAATAAGTGTAGAGTGTTCTTTATATATTTGTACGGTTTAGGATTTTCACACATTTCATTTTAAACTAATAATAACGTCGACAGTTTAAACAGATACAAGTAACCAAATACGGATTTCAAATAAAAACATTCGAAATTAATAAAAATTGATTGACTGAAACTTTTATATACTGTGATCGACTTATACAAGTTGAAAATGTGATGCAGAATTATGTGCGTAAATAAGAGACAATTATACATGTGTACACATTCTCGAATCAATTGTCATTGTCATAAACAATTGTCAATTAGTTCAGTCAATTCAAATCGTGAACAACAACAACCAACAAAACAGAAATACTACCAAAATGGTAGAAAATCGATAGAATATTCACGCAAGCACCGTAACAACAATATTTTGATTCATAATTTTAAATATTTATCTGTAAAACATTTTATATACGCCCAACGAATCTATATAAACATTTCTGATATTAACATCAAACAAATTGAAACAACAGCGAAATTTGAATGTCAAATTTTCTAGTCATTGGTTAAATTCAATATAAGCGTTTGAAAAAAGCAAAAGCTCAATTGGAAAATGCTTTAAGCTTTTTCTATAGTAACAACGGGAAGCTCTCGCACTCGTTTTGTTTTAGGCTTTTTTTTATTGCTTAGATGGGTGGACGAGCTCACAGCCCACCTGGTGTTAAGTGGTTACTAGAGCCCATAGACATTTACAACGTAAATGCGTCACCCACCTTGAAATATAAGTTCTGTCTCAATATAGTTACAACGGCTACCCCGCCCTTAGAACCGAAACGCGTTACTACTTCACGGCAGAAATAGGCAGGGCGGTGGTACCTGCCCGCGCGGTCTCACAAATAAAAACGAAGCTAAAAATAAAAATTCCATAAACCTCTATAATTTTTACACAAAACAATTATATCCCTTTGCCTCGATGTTTTAAAATATTACCATTATCTATACTATACATAACGCTTTTCTCTCGTCACTATTGAATTCAATCAACGACTCGTAAACATTTTTTTACAAACATTCATTTGTTATATTTATAATAACACATGTATCAGTCATTAGGCTAGTTTTTTTTTTAATTTCTTTTTTTTCCGTGTAGGATAAGCCGAACTATTATTAACACACTCACTTAATAATATCAAGAGGATTTAGTTTAATTTTTAATTTTGTTTTGTGGTAGCAAAACTTTACACAATAGCAACTCGAATTTCGTGTGAATCCTTAGGAAACTAATAACCAATTTATATTATTTTATTTTGCTAATCCATTATTGTTTCCTGTTTAGATGTTTTTAATATTTTAACTATTCCGATAATTATAATTGAGTTTCAATAAATTGACACTTTTATTTGCCTCATTAAATTCCATTTCCATTTTCCATGTTTGTATAACATACTAAATGGCTTTGATCTTTTGGTACGATCCTATTGTCAATCGAAATGGAATAGGCTAACAAAAAAAAAATTAATCACTGTAAAAAATAATATAATTATTTTATTGATTTTTTCGCCATCAAAGAATACACCACCGCTAGGTGTGTCAATAATAGTGCAGTTTACCCTGTAAACTTTAATCTATATACAGAATTCAAATTTCAAAAATGATTAAAATCAATAACTAATATTATTGTAAAACAAACTTTTACATTTTATTATTTTGATGGTTTACGAATACTCCATAGTTTTCCTAGTCCGCGAACGACTCTTGTATTTATCCGTTGACATTTTAAATACAGATATTCAGTATTTATTGTATTTATATTATATTATATTCATTGAAAGACCAGCATCGTTACAAATGAAATCATGTATAAGATAATACTACTCTCCTATCAAAGAGAAGCTTTCTCTTATAGTACGCCCCCCGACCGACAGATGGAGTTAGAAACGCACTTTAGTTACATTTAATAAAGTTGGTACTTTCCATGGACCACACTCGTAGCCAACAACATTTAATCATTTTTGAGAACAATTCGGACTTTAGCTACACTAAACAACAATTAATATAATTTGTTCAATACAATAGTTCTTGGCAAGTTTCTTTCTTTCGTTTCAAAGTCGACTTCCGTCTCGCTCGCACTCAGCTCTAACGTCGCGAGAGCGCACGAGACATGACTAAATTCCTTTTCTTGTTAAAACTAAAAGCTTCTTTTGTAATCGTATAGCAAGAAAATAGTACATTGTGCACCAAGGGAGAAAAGTTGGACATTTCCTCCACGTGTTTGTCCAATTTTACACGCGGGAGGAAATGTCAAACTTTTTTCCCGCGGTGCACATACTATTTTTTCTCCTACCAGGCCGAAAGTTCGTGGAGTAATGGCCGGAAGCCCCGGTGGGGTCCAGGGACGAAGCCCTGGCGGGGGTAGGGAGGGGGGCGGGGCCCCCACACTCATAAAAATGCAATTTAACTGTTTTTTAATTTTTAAATAAACTACTACTAATTAAATAAGAACTTTCGGATGAACTCATCTTTGTTTAATACTTCACTATTAAATTTTGTTGCCTTTTGTTTATTTCACTTTTACACTAAACACAATATTGCAAATTACCCGAGCACAACAATGGCGGAGAATTTTAGGTTCATGAGAGCAGACGTAGACACTTAACGCGCATGCGCACGCCCAGGGAGAAAAAGTTACACTTTCTTCCCTGTACAGCGGGACGAAAACCAAACTTTCGGCGTCGGTAGGAGAAAAATATTCTTTGTTTGTTTATTTACCAAAGTTATATTTAAACACCAAAAAAAAAAAGACCTACCATTATCTTTACAAATTTTGAGAGCACTTCAAACACCCAAACCGTCTCGCGTCCCCGACGGCGACGACAACGAACGCCACAACCATCATTAAAATTAATGGAAAATAATAATAATATGTAGTACATAACGATAATTATTATAATATTAACCCAAATGTCAAACGTCGGTTTTGACGTGCGTCAAGTGACAGCTGTCAGTTCGGGTTCACCTGTCTGCGTGCGCGGCGTCGCCCGTCGGCGGCGTGCGGTTCCGCAGTTTCTTGTGGTTCTCCGCGTCGAGGTGCAGGAGACAACCGACGGCCCCAAAGTAGCTGGAGACAACCGTTAATAGATCTGGTTTAGATCAGAGATTCCCAAACTTATTTTGTCTACTGGCTACTTCAAAGTAGTCGTGGCCTAAAGGATAAGACGTCCGGTGCATTCGTATGTAGCGATGGGCTCAATGGGCCTGGGCTGTGTCTATGGGTTGGTTCTCTCGTCGAACTCTTGATCGCCTATAAGCACTGAGAGTGGATCCGGGGGTTCTAATAAAACATGTTTCGGGCGACGTTACGTTGCGTTGTTCCGTCGACAGTGTGCTTAGAAATGTGAATTCGGATCTCTCGTTACATCGTCTCACCAATCAAGCCACGCACGCTTCGGAAACTCACCCCTCGTGCTCCAAGAACAGTGCTTTCAAAGCTCCCCTCGACCAGTAGGACATCGCGTACGACAAAAGCTTCATCGACAACGGATTCACTCGTAGGAAGTTACCGCAAAATACAACCTAGAAAATAATTTTTACAATTAGTATATCTGTTTTGCAAATAATATATTAATTAATGTAACAGCAAATTCAATTTTATAAACTTGCAAATTGAAAACATTTAGTTGAGATGTATGTAAGTATTATTTTTTGTGTTTCTTATTTTTGTTTCCAGGTCCGTTAATTATAAAATAATAATAAAAAAATTTCTAACTTTCGCATGAAAATTGAATTTGATATTTACAAAATCGAATTTAAAGTTAATAAACTATATTCAGATGTATGTTGCTTCGAACGAAAATAGCTTAACAAAATTACGAATGAAATTTTGCTTATAAATGGTCATGACTCAATTGAAACCCTTAGTTTTTTTTACCTATTCATTGGTAGCCTAAGCTATTTTAGATAATCACTGACTGGTATTGACAGGTTCAACCTGAGATAATTTGACAACACTGGCCCTAGCAAGAGCAGTGCTTCGTAAAATCTACATCCGGATGGGAATCACGATCCACCGAGAAGATCTGGCGTAAAACTCAGCGGGCTGTGTCTGTGGGTTATTTTTTTCCTGCCTATGCTGATAGCCTTGAGAGGCTATCTCAGCTTCTTGACATGTAGGCGAGCTCACGGGCCTCAAACCTGACGACGTTGCTAGCACTGGCCCTAGCAAGAGCAGTGCTTCGCAGAATCTACCACCGGATCGGAAACGCAACCCACTGAAAAGGTCCGGCGAGAAACTTAAGTGACGAGTTCAACGAGAACGATGACCGGTGCTTGATGTACCTAAAAGCATCGATAGCGGATCGGGAGGATTCGACGTGATGACCACGTATGACGTCACACTGCATCGCGATATAGGTACCACTCACCCTCTCGACGCGTTCGTTGCAAGCGCACAGCCTCGCTATCGAGCCGATGTTGTTGGTGATGGTGACCAGCGTGGCCCTCGCCAGGTCCTCCCTTGACACCTTGGCCCTTCGGTCCGCGGAGCACATCTGCCCGAAGCTGAAAAAAATAATAATCAAAAATGATTAAATGTCATATTAACGATGACGCGTGGTCGTTGTCGCTTTTGGACATCGACAACACCACATGAGTCCTTTTTTTTTTGCTTAGATGGGTGGACGAGCTCACAGCCCACCTGGTCTTAAGTGGTCACTGGGGCCCATAGACATCTACAACGTAAATGCGCCACCCACCTGGAGACATAAGTTCTAAGATCTCAGTATTGTAAATGACGTTATTCCTTCATCGCGGAAGTCAATCGTGAACATTTGTTGAGTACATATTTTATTAGCAAAATTGGTACCCGCCTGAGATTCGAACACCGGTGCATCGCTACATACGAACGCACCGGACGTCTTATTCTTTAGGCCGCGAGGCGTGTGCCGTTACCTGCTGGCCACCAGGTCCCCGGGCAGGCCGAAGCGCGCGTAGTCCCCGCCGTATATGTCGCGCACCAGCTTGTCCACGGTGGTGTTGTCTCCGGACGCCGCCAGAGATATCGCCTCCTCGAAGCTGCTGCAGCCCGTCAGCAGACAGCACAGCCCCAGGAAGGTCCCCCCGCCGAGACTGCAAGCAAGGCGAGGCGGTGCCATCAACTTTTTTTATTGCTTAGTAGGGTGGACGAGCTCACAGCCCACCTAGTATTAAATGGTAACTGGAGCCCATAGACATCTACAACGTAAATGCGCCACACACCTTGAGATATCAGTTCTAAGGTCTCAGTATAGTTACAACGGCTGCCCCACCTTTCAAGCTGAAACGCATTACTGCTTCACGGCAGAAATAGGCAGGGTGGTGGTACCTACCCGTGCGGACTCACAAGAGGTCCCACCACCAGTAATTCATGAGACGCATGATGCACGCGGACGACTTCCACCACGAAGGAATGACATTGTGACGGACAGCCATCATAGAACAGTAGGTAGCAGGTAGGCAGCGACTTGGCTCTGCCCCTGGCATTGCTGATGGCCATGGGCGACGGTAACCATTCACCATCAGGTGGACCGTATACTCGTCTGCCTACAAGGGCAATAAAAAATAAAAAACATAAGATATTTGGCGGATGCCCGAATCTTGCTCACGACATTATCAAGGACGTCTTGTGAGGCCGCACGGGTAGATACCACCGTCCTGCCTGTTTCTGCCGTGAAGCAATAATGCGTTTCGGTTTAAAGGGCGGGGCAGCCGTTCTACTGGTAAAACTGAGGCCTTACAACTCATATTTCAGGATAGGTGGCGGCATTTACGTTGCAGATGTCTATGGGCTCCGGTAACCATGGCACCCATTGATGCCTACAGGTTCCGTTGACAACTTTATACCAAGCGACTTATGCATGGGTCTATTTGTCTACCCTTGCGGACCACAAGACCCCCTACCCGCATTAGACCACGAGGCTCTACACATTATCATGACATAGAGGACGTACCTAGTCCCGCTGACTCTGTAGTAGTTGTCCGGTCCGTTGACCACAAGCAGGGACACTCCGCTGCCGATGTTCACCAACAGGAACGGGTAGGGACAGGAGAAGTCGTAGGGCTTGCGAACGTATTGGCTGAGGGCGGCTTCCAAGTAAGGAGGCTGGGAAAGTAAAAAAAAAACTATATTTTGACCGGACTTCAAAAACAAAGGAAGAGGTTCCTCAATTGAAGTCGGTTCGTCGTGGCCTAAAGGATAAGACGTCTGGTGCATTCGTATGTAACGATGCACCGGTGTTCGAATCCCAAGGGCGGGTACCAATTTTTCTAATGAAATACGTACTCAACAAATGTTCACGATTGACTTCCATGGTGAAGGAATAACATCGTGTAATAAAAATCAAACCCGCAAAATTATAATTTGCGTAATTACTGGTGGTAGGACCTCTTGTGAGTCCGCACGGGTAGGTACCGCCACCCAGTCCGTTTCTGCCGTGAAGCAGTAATGCGTTTCAGTTGTGAGTGGCGGCATTTACATTGTAAATATAATAAAAAAAATGCCACGCTAAAAAAAACCACGACCAGCGCCATCTCTCGTCAAAGGACGGTACTAAGCACCACAGTAACGCCACCTAGTTGGTTGCGTGTGCGACTCACCGTGTCGCTGGGCAGCTGGTGCACGGGCTGCTCATCTGGCGGCGCCCAATAGTAGCACTCCCTCGGATTCATAGAGTCCACGTACAAAACGCCCGCGATCAGAGCGTCTAGTTCGTCCATCTTCGAGAGACGCATATTCACCTCCTGAATTTACAAATGAATTCGGGTTTAATTGTAATTTATATATATATGGGATTGGTAAGAACGGAACGTGTGAAAAAAGTGTGGAAGAGTGGAATAGGAGAGATGGGTGGACAAGCTCACAGCCCACCTGGTGTTAAGTGGTTGCCGGAGCCCATAGATATCACAAATGAAATAAAAAATAAAAAATTCAACATAAATGAAAGTACATACTTGTTAAACGTCAAAAAGAACTACCGCCAATTCATAAAAACTAGCCTCCGTCCTGAGACCAATTGGCAAGAAACTCAGCGGGCATGTCTTTTTTTTTTAATATTAGATATATATTTTTTTAATATTATATTTCAGAATCGACAACGTAAATGCCGCCACCCACCTTGAGATATGAGTTCTAAGGTCTCAATATAGTCACTACGGTATAGTGAGAGAGGAAACGGTATGAAAGGAAAAAGATAATGACAGAAAAAAGGAAGATGGAGAAGACGGTTAAAAGATAAGCAAGGCGTAATAAAAGGCAAAATCAAACAAAGCCACTGAACGTAACTTATCGAGATCCTCCAAAAAGTCCACTGAAAAAATCTTAGTAAATGACCATCATTTCACTGAGATTATATTTCATCGCATATCATCGCATTTCATTTGATTTGATTTCATTTCATTGATAATATCAATTTGCATAGAAAAAAGTTTTCATTAAAATTAAAATAAGACATGACCTAAAGGTCTTAGTTACCAGGCCACAAAATCCTTTAAAAAAATTTAAAACTATTGACAATCTATGAAGATTTTGACAAGGATTAAGCTAGTTAAAATAAATTATATTTTATACATAGTTTATACCTTAATGAAGTCCTCCTCGAACTTGTACGCGCCCCCCCCTGTCGCGTAGATTGTGTTCACCAGATCCGCCATGCCCTTAGAGCGGGCCAGCTGGAGGAAAGCTCCCACCTCCGAAGTCGGGAACCTTATGAAGTGCAGCGTGCCCCTGCGGCCTCTTATCGTTACGTTCTCCATCTATTAGGAGAGGGGAGAACCGGCCATTATAGAAATGAAAACTTTTTTTAATTTTCCTAATGGGCCCAAAGCGTCCCACCAGTAATCCCACCATTATTACCTGCAGATGAACGTCCCTTCTCCCGGTCTTCCCGTAAGCCGAGTTCCTCGTCAAGTATCTCCTGATATTCTTCAGGACTTCGGTCTCCTTGTCGAGTTCGCGTCTGTTCGTCTCGCGGGGCTCGAAATAGACCAGTTTCGTCAGCGTGCCCCCAATGTCCATGCCGAACCAGGGCATCGCTGGGAAGCGTGTTCAGATGACTTTATTTGTTCGTAATATTAACAGACAGCTTTAGGCAGCAAAGCTAGGAGCTGCAAGGTCTAGGAGTTGTAAAGTCTAGTAGTTGTAAAGTCTAGGAGTTGCAAAGTCTAGGAGCTGCAAAGTCTAGGAGTTGTAAAGTCTAGGAGTTGTAAAGTCTAGGAGTTGCAAAGTCTAGGAGTCACAAATTCTAAGAGTCGCAAAGTCTAAGAGTCTCAAAGTCTAGAAGTTAGGTTAGATAGCTGCGATCCAAACTACGACCAACATTTTGTCGATAGACCGTGAGCTGGGCCAATCTTAGCTCTAACATAATGAATACAAAAATTATAACAAAAACAAAATTTTAAAAGTAAAATAAGAACATCATTAATGTAATCGAAGTAAATTAAATATGTATCATTAAGGATAGCCAAAAAACTAATGACCGGGATGTTGGTACAATTTACTACACGAAGGCCACAAGAGAAGCACTAGTTTTCCAATAAATCAAAGAGGGTCAAAAATATGGGCTCCACTAAAAACCCAGTTGTGACGTCACACACAAACACCCTCGATATGTTTAAAAACATATATTAAAAAAATGGTTGTTTGAATAAATTTCCATAGGCCTCTTCGATCGCAAGCCACTGAGCGCGATTTCTTTTTGTTTTATTGCTTGGATGGGTGGACGAGCTCACAGCCCACCTGGTGTTAAGTGGTACTGGAGCCCATAGACATCTACAACGTAAATGCGCCACCCACCTTGAGATATAAGTTCTAAGGTCTCAAGTATAGTTACAACGGCTGCCCCGCGGACTCTCAAGAGGTCCTGCCACCAGTAAGGCTAGCGATCCTAGGCTTCTCTCATTCAGTGTGCTTAGTGTGAGTTTTTTAACGTTCTCGATAGCGTAAAAGTTAACTCAATATGCATGGAATTGGAACAGCGCCTCTATCGGCAAACGAAGGCAAGCGTTCCAACTCCATACAAATTTGAGTTAACTTTTACGCTATCGAGAACGTTAAAAAACTCGCATCAAACACACTATCGAATTAAGAACCTCCTCGATTTTTTAGAAGTCAGTTAAGAAAGTACGGTTTAATTTTAATGAGAGCACTTACGTGGGGCGTTATTGTCGGGCGGCGTGGGCGGTGCGGACTCCGCCATCTTGGCTGGGAAGTGTTCCTTTGTCGTTGCGTGCGGAGGCGAGTACGGATTACGTCTTGCTCGTTTCAATAGCTTAGTCCTGTCGAGGGAAAGAGATGGTGTTTGGCGCAGAGAACTGTTTAAGCATTTACAGGATTTTTTTTCCATTCCTACCTATGCTGATAGCCTTGAGAGGCTGTATCAGCGTTACCCTAGCGTGTAGGTGAGCTCTCGGGGCTCAAACCGAAGGGGTTGCTAACACTGGCCTTAGCAAGCCGTGCTTCGCAGAATCTACCACCGGATCGGAAACGCAACCCACTGAGAAGGTCCGGCGAGAAACTCCGAGAATTAAAGACGTATGGAACTTCTACGTTTTCATTTACTCAAAGTATACAAGGGAGTCAGCGCAAAAGTGACTTAGCCCACAATTTGTCATGTATATTGTGTGTATATTGTATGCTTATGTATATTGAAATTTATTTAAAAGCTGAAATTTATTTAAATGTTGATGCAAAACCGACGTATCCCTAGTTCCATAGATAACAGATGGCGTTGTAAACATTATTTTTGCGCTTATCACTTTTGCCTACGAATCAGAGTAAAAGTAAATTCGAGCCTCATTATCTCCATACTAACTATGGTGAGATTAGGCTACTTTTGCGCTGACGGCCTCAATACCGGCGGACTTCTTAACCCACAGACACAGTCCACTGAGTTTCTCGCCGGATCTTCTCAGTGGGTCGCGTTTACGATCCGGTGGTAGATTCTGCGAAGCACTGCTCTTACTAGGGTTCGTGTTAGCAACGTCGTCAGGTTTGAGACCCGTGAGCTCACCTACTAGTTCGGAGAATCTAGAATAGCCCCTCGAGGTTACTAGAATTGGTAGGAAAAAAAAGGTGGACTTACCAACCACGTATGACGCAAGATTCATCGCCAATGATGCCTACTTCCTTAAAGTTACTAAATGACAAAAGGATTTTCTCCACCTTATCCCACTAGGTGGGGTCGGCACAGCTAATTTTTCTCTTCCATTCTCTTCTATCAGCCGTCATCTCAACACTCACTCCTCTCTCTCTCATATCGTCATTCACACACTCCATCCATGTCTTCTTCGGTCGACCTCTTCCCCCTCTACCTTGCCCTACCATTTCCATACATCTCCTAGTCACATGGATCTTCTCTCTACGCATCACATGTCCATACCACGCTAAGTAATTATGGTTAAAGGATTATGGTTTTGACTGGAGCAAATTAATAATTCTATCAATTGGTTTACCTGATGAGGGGTCTAGGGGTTGAAGAGAGGGCGGCGCGGCGCTCTCTGCCGCACGCCGCTAGGCAGCCCTCACAACGATGAAGACGCATCTAAAACAAATTTGTTTCCGTTTAATAGGAATGCGCAAACCAAATCACCAATGAGATCAGTGATTTATAAATCTTTTTCCTTGGAAGATTTAAATCACTCTTTTAAATATTGTAACAAATCTTTGGTTTCGAATGACATAATTCGTTCAGTTGATACGATATGATATGATGCAAATATCTATTGATCCATGTAAGTATTGATTCTTACATTCCCTCAATACTTGATAAACACTATGAATATAATAGTTCACGATTACCATAAAACTTTTCAAACTTGATTGCGAGCGAATTGTTTTGTTTTTAACTATTATTTAAAGAAAGCATTGGTTTTATTAATGAACTAACTTTGAAAGAGTGGAGTCCACCACACAGAGTACATAAGTCTAATTTCACTGAATCTGACGAAAATAAATTAGTTATATACTTATTACTACGATTTTTTTTATGTTTACAATTATATACAAAATTTCAGCCATGAGCTTCAACCACAAACTATTATTATTGCGTCGATATGTCAGTCTCTAGAACCCATAACATAGAGAACTCTAAATTGGGGTCGGACGACCGTGCATGAGTTGTTCCCAGCAATTTTAGTAATCTGTATGCAGCGTCTCCTCAAGTACTTCGGACGCGTGGCCCGACAAAATCCTGAGAACTTGGAAAAATTAATAGTTGTAGGTCACGTGGAAGGAAAGAGAAGTCGAGGAAGATTGCCAACCAGGTGGACGGAGATTGTCGAGGAGGCCACAAACACCAGCGTCCCGGGCGCCATTAAGCAGGCCGAATGCAGGCAACATTGGAGGAAGCTGGTGCAACTAGATCAAGGTGGTCACGACCCTCAGTAATGAGGAAACGACAAAGAAGAAGAAGAAGAATTTTAGTTATTTTTTATATATTTTTTTCTCTAAACTAGTTAAGACCAGACCTTGCCTCTGGTACCCGCTTATCGTTGAACGCTGTAATATATATGCGGGTGTCCCATGTCTGTTTGCGGAAATGTTTTACAGTTCCTATTCCGTAAAAAAAAAACCACACTAAATAATTTCGATGAATTCAATGACCGGTTCGACTAAGTATCACAGTTCTATAGTTTCCAAGCAACATTAAGAATGTCTTCATGTCCTAATGTCTTCGGGTCATTTGTAAATGTTTCCTTGTCATTAAGAAGGGCTTGTTTGAGAACCAACAAAAAAAATGAGTACTCATTAGGACAATGTGGACGAAAATTCGACGGCATTTTTTCTAATATTAATACGTGAAGCAAAAACTTTGTATCCCTTTTTAAAAAAATTGCGCAGACGCAAGAGTATGAAATTTTCCACACTTATATAGAATGTCGAGAAGAAGTGCAGCATACTAATATTTTTTTCAAATTATTTATTAAAAAATACATTAAATCAATAAAGAAAACATTACGCACATTACCATGTATTTGATACACACACATATATATAAATATACTCTTTGTTTATTGTCAAACTTTTGTTATTGCTTAAAGTCTGTGGTCAAATTGAGAATAGATTAATATTGTTTGTCTTTAATATTACGAGTGTTTGTCTATAGTGTAGTCTTGGCGAAATCTGTAACAATAGAACCATAATAATGTTGAAACTTATAATTTCAATTAATTATAGTCGAATTTCGATTACTGTGGGGCCACTAGTTTTTTTTAATTACCCTACCATGATCTTTGGTAAGGCTAAGGGGCTTATCCAGCTACTCGGGGACCGGTTGGTGATCTCACGGGCTCAAGCTGGCCCAAGAATTGCTAACACTGGCCCTAGCAAGAGCAGTGCTTCATTGAATCTACCACCGGATCGCGACCCACTTTTTTTTTTATTTATTGCCTTGATGTGTGGACGAGCTCACAGCCCACCTGGTGTTAAGTGGTTACTGGAGCCCATAGACATCTACAACGTAAATGCGCCACCCACCTCGAGATATAAGTTCTAAGGTCTCAGTATAGTTACAACGGCTACTCCACCCTTCGAACCGAAACGCATTACTGCTTCACGGCGGAAATAGGCGGGGTGGTGGTACCTACCCGTGCGGACTCCCAAGAGGTCTTACCACCAGTAACACTGAGAAGATCCGGCGAGAAACTCAGTGACCTGTCTCTATGGGTTAGACTAAATCCGCTACAAGCAATACATTCGTCAGCTTATCTTTAGGCCGACGTGTGCTGCCAACGATAACAAGTGTCCCATAAAATACTGATAATGGACAGGCTTATCTCGGCTAATAATTATATAGATAAATATTTGGTTTTTTTGCAAGGAAACACAGTAAGTCCGCGGTGAAATGTTAGCGATTGTGCATTATTTAATACTGGTAACTAATTGCCTGACTCGATGGTGCAGTAGTTAGCAACTTTGACTTTAGCGCCGAGGGTCGCCCATAGAGGAGCCCGTAGACATCTACAACATAAATGCGCCACCCTTCAAACCGAAACACATTACTGCTTCACAGCAGAAATAAGCAGGGTGGTGGTACCTATCCGTGCGGACTCACAAGAGGTCCTACCACCAGTAATTACGCAAATTATAATTTTGCGGATTTGATTTTTATTACACGATGTTATTCCTTCACCGTGGAAGTCAATCGTGAACATTTATTAAGTACGTATTTCATTTGAAAAATTGGTACCCACCCGCCTGCGGGATTCGAACACCGGCACATCGCTCAACACGTATGCATCGGACGTCTTATCCCTTGGGCCACGACGACTACAAACTTATAACCACTGAACCACGCATCCGATTGACTTGAAACTTTGTATCCATGTAGAAAATACATGTACCTCATGGATAGGCTAATATTTATATGAGTGTTGGACTCTCTAATAATAGTGACAATAAATAATAATTTTCATTTTAAATGCCCAGCGAAGCGGACGAGTACGGCCAGTAGACTCATATAATCGAGACATTAATATAATTTATCCTTAACCATACAGATTTTCGCACTTACCAAAAAAAAAAGACAAAACAAGACGTTCAAAGTGCAACGACCATAAGAGACAAAATCTGACAATTGACAACCAAATATTTATCTATACTTATAAATAAAATTGGAGTGTCTGTTTGTAGTATTGAAATAAACGCTTTTTACTACATGCATAATATGAATATAATAATATTATTATATGCGGTACATACATCAAAATAACATTTGTTACAATTTTTGTCTGTCTGTATGTTTTTTTTTATTGCTTCGATGGATCGACGAGCTCGCAGCCCACTTGGTGTTAAGTGGTTACTGGAGCCCATAGACATCTACAACGTAAATGCGCCATCCC
This sequence comes from Bombyx mandarina, assembly GCF_003987935.1. The sequence goes on along the minus strand of NW_021011515.1, from coordinate 725,941 downwards.
CCTTGAGATTTAAGTCCTAAGGTCTCGGTATAGTTACAACGGCTGCCCCACCCTTCATACTTCAAACCGAAACGCATTACTACTTCACGGCAGAAATAGGCAGGGTGGTGGTACGTACCCGCGCGGACTCACAAGAGGTCCTACCACCAGTAGAATAGTCTGTCTGTTTGTTCCGGCTAATCTCTGGAACGGCTGGACCGGATTTGACGAGATTTTCACTGATAACTAACTGATGATATAAGGAGTAACTTAGGCTACTTTTTTAGACTAGCTTCGCCCCGCGGCGTCACCCGCGGTACGACAATAACCGCGGGTAACATCGCAGGACTCGGCTATCAATAATAAAATTTAATGTTTCCGAAGCGAAGCGAGGGCGGGTCGCTAGTTATAAATACAAACAAAATCATGTTTCCCACAAAAACGTATCACGTAAATAGTAGTTTGTCTGTTGCCGGATGCTTTTTTTTTATTTTTTTTTAAACTGAAAATTTATCTTTTTTATTTTATTTTTTTTTATTGCCCGAACAGGCAGACGAGCATACGGCCCACCTGAATGGTTACCGTCGCTCATGGACGTCAGCAATGTATATGTAAAATTTTGTCATGAGTAAATAATTGTAAATCATCTTTTATAGTATGAGGTAGCGCCCTCTGTGAATTGATATTTTAACTTCACGTATAATGTGTTCTATCTCGTTCTCTCGCCGGCTGAATCTTATACATTTATGTGTTTGTGTCTCTATGGACTTATTTTTTCGTTTCATCGAGTTTGAAATCACAACGATTCTTTTTTTATTGTTTTATTGCTTAGATGGGTGGACGAGCTCACAGCCCACCTGGTGTCAAGTGGTTACTGGAGCCCATAGACATCCACAACGTAAATGCGCCACCCACCTTGAGATATAAGTTCTAAGGTCTCAAGTATAGTTACAACGGCTACCCCGCCCTTCTAAAGAAGTTTCACTTCAAAAAAGGATTCCAATATGTAGGTATCCAACCGAAGATCCTTTGTGAGCTCGCTTTCCCATACTCACAGTATTCGCGGCATATTTACAGAACAAATACCTCACGAAATAAATTTTGATAAATTTGAATTAAAAATAGTGTAAGAAAAAGCGTGGGATGCTTTTCAGGATATTTTCAAAATAACTCTTCCACTCATATCTGTTCACAAAATATTTAAACTACTGATACCATGCGCCCTACGCTTTTTTTTACAATAAAATCGTTTTTTCTTACACTATTTTTAATTCAAATTTATTAAAATTTATTTTCTATTTTTTTTTTTAATTTTCCAATATTTCATCTGAATCTGTCGGTAGCTTACGACACGATGCACATTTAACCTTCAAAGTATTTGTATTGTTCGAGATGATGCCGTCATCTCGTTTTTACTAACACTCCGCCCGCCACCGGGGCAAAGTTCATCCAGACTACCCAGAACCGTTGCGTTTACAGGCAGCGCGTTTCCAGAGAGATCTGCCCTAAACACGTCATTACGGATCCTCCCGATCTACTAACGGCGCTTTTAGGTACCACAAGCACCGGTCATCGTTCTCGTCGAACCCGTCGCTTGTGACGAAGGGCTCGACGAGTAAATTAACCCACATACACAGCCCACTGAGTTTCTCGCCGGATCTTCTCAGCGGGTCGCGTTTCCGATCCGGTGGTAGATTCTGCGTAGCACGGCTCTTGCTAGGGTTCGTGTTAGCAACGTCGTCAGGTTAGAGACCCGTGAGCTCACCTACTAGCTCGGTGTATCTAGAATAACCCCTCGAGGTCACTAGAGTAGGTAGGGGAAAAAAAAGGCCGCTTATAGGCAGCAACTAAATTCTTCATTAACTTTCCTAGTTTGCATCGCAACCTGCTCAGGGTCAAAGATCATGAGACGAAAATACAGAGTAACAATTCAAAACGGACATTTCGTATGCAAATCAAAACGAAACGACTCCATTGTTACGTCGAATGCGGTCAATTTGAAAATAAATTTTTAATTAAAAATGACGTTTAAAAGGCTAACCGAATTAATTACACAAAGTATACTATCCGGTCAGGTTATTAGAGCTAAATTTTTTATTTTATTTTATTTTATTTGCGTAATTACTGGTAATTACTGGTAATTACTGGTAGGACCTCTTGTGAGTCCGCACGGGTAGGTACCATCGCCCCGCCTGTTTCTGCCGTGAAGCAGTAATGCGTTTCGGTTCGACATCGGTTGTAACTATACTGAGACCTTAGAACTTATGTCTCAATGTGGGTGGGGCACTTTGTAGATGTCAATGGGCTCCAGTAACAACTTAACGCCAGGTGGGCTGTGAGCTCGTCCAACCAATATACGCAAAAAAAATTATTATATCCTCATCGGTTCTTGACGCGTTTGAGAATTCTTCAAGTCGATCGCATGGAAATAATATACGCTCAAAGTTCCCGTTATATAGATATAACCCTATAAAGCCCTTGCTAGGGCTAGGGCTAGTGTTAGCATCGTCCAACGTCCAACGTTATGTTAGAGCCCGCGAGATCAGATCACCTACTTGTTAGGTTACGCTGATATAGCCTCTCAAAGCTATCAGCTTAGGTAGGAAAAAAACAAATAGGGCTCGTGCGAATCAAGAATTTCTGGCACGTCAATAACACGTGCCAATAATTAGCAACGTTCATCTGTAAGCTTAAAAAAAACGTTTTAACACGTTATGCTAAATTTGGTTTTTAAATAACAACAAAAAACGCGTGAAAAACACAAACACACCGCATAAGTAGCTTGTGTTCGCGTAATCTATATATTAATACGTGAAGCAAAAACTTTGTATCCCTTTTTACGAAAATTGCGCGGACGGAGGAGTATGAAATTTTCCACACTTATAGAGAATATAGAGAAGAAGTGCACAATGCTAATATTTTTTTTAAATAATGCCTAAAAGATACATCAAATCAATAAAGAAAACATTACACACACTATATACCATGTATTTGACGCACACACGCATGCATACTATTTATTGTCAAACTTTTGTTCTTGACGTCTGTTGTCAAATTGAGAATAGATTAAATATTGTTTGTCTTTGTTAATATTTTTTTATAGTGTAGTCTTGGCGAAATTTGTTATTATAGAAATATAAAATACAATCATAATAGTGTACAAACTTACAATTCCAATTAATTATAGTCGAATTTCGACTACTGCGGGACCTCTAGTTATTATTATAACATACATATGAGGAATAAAGATTTGTATATTTTTTTCAAACATAAGTTATATAAGTATGATAAAAGTTGATTTCATTTATTATGTGAAGTCGTTTGTTTATCAATTCGCTAGAGCAGTGATTCTCAACCTTTTTTTTTGTTGCGGCACATATTTAACGATTTCAAAATTTGGCGGCACACAAAAAAAAAAGATAAAAATAATTATTTACTTATTACAACACACTGCATAAATAGTTTATCAAAAAAATTTAATATACGAAATAAACTAAAATATACTATAATTTTTTTTTGTGGATTTAAATATATAGTATTCATGTTTAAAATATTTTTCTTTTAAAATGATATAATTTAATAATATTAACATTATTATATATTCGAAAAATTTGGCGGCACACTTTTGAAATTTGGCGGCACACAAAAGTGCCATAGAACAGTGGTTGAGAATCACTGCGCTAGAGAAATCCGGCTGCGCTTGACTTTAAACTATCGCTACCTACCTTATATGAGGACATCAGCGCAAAAGTGGCCTTACCCACAATGTTTTATGTTCAAGTTTATCATATGACGTATATTGGAATTTACTTAAAATATAATAAATTTGGATGCAAAACCGGCTTATCCATAGTTTCACCCATAATCTATATGTATAAAAATGAATCGCTGTTCGTTAGTCTCGCTAAAACACGATAGCGGCTGGACCGATTTGGCTAATTTTGGTCTTGAATTATTTGTGGAAGTCCAGAAAAGGTTTAAAAGGTAGATAAATATGAAAATGCTCGGAATCAAATAAAAATAACAATTTTGTTTTTCCTTTGATGTGTCCGCCGTCGGACGGATTCGTTTTGTTTGTTTTAAGTTTATTTTATACAAAAGTTTAGGTCTTTTATTTATCGATTGAGGCACTACGAAGTCTGCCGGGTCAGCTAGTATAATAATAAATAGCATTGTAAACATTATTTTTGAGCGTGTTGTTTTTTTGTCTACTCAAGTTGGAATTCATGAAAATTCAAACCTAATTGCCTCAATACTAACTATGGTAAGCTCAGGCCACTTTTGCGCTGACGACCTCATATAGTACGTGTGAAATACACACATTTGTATAGACTAGACGCACGCCATCTACCGGACGTTGATCGTACTATGACGAAAACTTTTTTCCTACCTATGCTGATAGCCTTGAGAGGCTATTTCAGCTTCACCCTAGCGTTTAGGTGAGCTCTCGGGGCTCAAACACTGGCCCTAGCACGAGCAGTGCTTCGCAGAATCTACCTTCGGGACGGAAACGCGACCCACTGAGAAGATCCGGCGAGAAACTCAGTGGGCTGTGTCTGAGGGTTAATTTACTCGTCGAGGCCTTCCTCGCAAGCGACGGGTTCGACGAGAACGATGACCGGTGCTTGAGGTACCTAAAAGCACCGTTAGTGGTTCGGGAGGATCCGAAATGACGTGTTTAGGGCGACGTCGACTGTTTACCGGAAACTTTAAATGCCAACAATAACTATAACAAATTTCATCCTAATCCGACAAAATTTTGTATGAAGGACAAACATAAAATATAAATAAACGTAATTATTTTAATTCGATTTTTACTGGTGGCAGGACCTCTTCTGAGTCCGCACGGGTAGGTACTACCACCCTGCCTATTTCTGCCGTGAAGCAGTAATGCGTTTCGGTATGAAGGGTGGGGCAGCCGTTGTAACTATACTGAGACCTTAGAACTTATATCTCAAGGTGGGAGGCGCATTTACGTTGTAGATGTCTATGGGCTCCAGTAACCACTTAACACCAAGTGGCTGTGAGCTCGTCCACCCTTCTAACCAATAAAAAAAAGACAGCACGGCGCCGGGGGGTTTCTGCCAGGCGTCAACCCTGGCTAATCGAATTAAGTATAAGTATATATAGATGTACAATGCGGCCGTTTACGCTACGAACAACCTCCCTCTCAATTCTTCCCAACATCAGCCTTACCTCTGCCTTTCATGGCAGGGAGCTTCTGCCCGGGCAGCGGGGTTTGGCCCTTAAGACCTGTTCCGTGCCCATGTAACTACTAGGACTAGGGGTACTACGACCTATTTAACGCGTCAAGTTGTTCAACGAGGAATAAACGCTCTAAACGTCCATTACGCGCAAAAGTATCTGCGAAGCACCGCTCTTGCCAGGGCTAGTGTTAGCAATTTCTCTCAGTCTGAGTCCGTAAGCTCACCTACCCGTAGCATAGCTAGAATAGCCTCTTAGGCTACCAGCGAATAGGTAGGGGGAAAAAAGCGTAGAATATCCCTACGAGAGGCAGAAAAACAATACGGACTACCTATACCTATTATAGAGTTGATTGCAGCCAAACTAGGAACTGGTGTGTCGTGATATATTGTAGTACTCTGAATATATCAAAACTTCGTGCACTAAAATCACGATGAATGGACATTAGCGAGACATAATTGTCGGCCATTACCGACATGTGTATTACAAAATTTACCTTGGAAATGTCGTTAGGGCGATTTTGACAATTAATTTTTTATTCTATGACTACTCATGTCTTATTTGAAGCGAAAGAGGGTGTTAGTCATTCTGTTCACCTATGCTCCCAAAACGAAAGAGGAAACTCGAAGAATTCCTTCAGACCCAAACTTAGAAACCCACCTGTAGGTATACGACAAAGGGAAGATCTTCCACCGAGCGGGTTATATTTGCTCGGTAGACCGACGGTCCGAATGTTGTTGTTCGGAACTTGTATATATGCAAGCTTATCTCGAAAATCTCGTAAGCGAGATTCAGGCTCAGTGGTGTGGATTGGGAGAGGCCTATGTCCAGCAGTGGACGACTGTGGGCTGTTGATGATGATGATGATGATGATGAGATTCAGGCATCTGTCAAATATCTTACGGCCACACACCTAGTAACGTGGCGTAGTGGCATAGCGGTCATAAAAGTGCATCATAATCCTCCATCGAATTGAGGACGTTCATATTCCCTTTGCCGTGCGTATAATTAAATAAAAAACAAAAAAGGCGCGCCGCCGTTAACCTATCCTAAAACGTAATTACCAAAAACTGGATACAATTCTTTATTTTTTAAAACAAAAGCAGTGGTTCTCAAAGTCAATGAACACGTACATAGCATACATATTTATGTACGTAAACAAGGGTGATGTTTACGCAGCGATAAAATTGTAACAATTTGTTATCCGACCAGGGATCGGGGGGAGGGGGTGCTGGGGTATAAAAACCAACTGTTATTAACATGGTAATGAAATTGCGATCCCCACGATATCAGCTAAAACTCCTCTTTGGGAAATGCTGCTCCCCCACAGACACAGCCCACTGAATTTCTCGCCGGATCTTCTCGGTGGGTCGCGTTTCCGATCCGGTGGTAGATTCTGCGAAGCACTGCTCTTGTTAGGGCCAGTGTTAGCAACGACGTCAGGCTAGAGCCCCGTGAGCTCATCTACTCGCCCGGTTACGCTGGCATAACCTCCCTATGTTACCAGTTTAGGTAAGAAAAAACAAAAAGAGAAACGCTCAGAGTAATGTAGATATACCTGGTTTCAGTGTCGGATACTGACAGCGCGGGACCACGCTTTTTAATACGCTTTTACTAGCTTCAGACGTATGTATGTTGTTAGTATGTAACGGAATCTTTGAACATCAGTTTGACCCCCTTCAAAACGTCGGATTAACTCGAAATTTGGTATACTTATTAAGGACGGATGACAATTTAAAATAAAAAAAATGAATGAAAAAAGTCAACTATAAAAATGAAAAATAAATAATAGTTTAAAAAAACTAACAAAACACGCTTTTATACAAAATCCAACTAAAAAATAGAAAATAAATTTGAATTATTATAAAAATAGTGTAAGAAAAAATGATTTTATTGTAAAAAAACGTGGGGTGCTTTTCAGGATATTATCAGAATAACCCTTCTACTATATCTGTTCATAAAATATTTATACCATGCACCCCACGCTTTTTTTTGAATATTTTTTTTTTTTCTTACACTACTTTTAATACAAATTTATTAAAATTTATTTTCTAGTTTTTAAGTTGGATTTTCTATAAAAGCGTATTTTTTTTAGTTTTTATAATCTATTATTTATTTTACAGTAAATTTACTTATTTTCTATTTTTTACTTAGATCTTCTAAAATTTATTTTTGGATAGTTAGGTCCCACCTATGCAAGAGAGCACTGACCTGGAAAATGTCTGACAAAAGGATAAGAGGTCGTCCCAGAACACCTTGGCGTCACTCAGTGGAGCAAGAGTTAGGCGTCTTGGACATGACGGGGGAGGAGTTAAAACAGACTGCCCAAGACCGATGTAAGTGGAAGGATTTGATTCGGGCCCTACACCCCGGCAGAGGGTAGTGAGAAAGAAAAAATAATTATTATTATTTATTTTTTCTTCTTTACTTATTGCATACTAGCGACCCGCCCTCGCTTCGCTTCGGTAACTGTAATTTATTATTGATTTCTCCACTATTTAATGGATGTTATTATACATATAAACCTTCCTCTTCAATCACTCTATCTATTAAAAAAAAACCGCATCAAAATCCGTTGCGTAGTTTTAAAGATTTAAGCATACATAGGGATATAGGGACAGAGAAAGCGACTTTGTTTTATACTATGTAGTGATATAGGTGGACGAGCTTACAGCCCACCTGGTGTTGAATGGTTACCGGGGCCCATAGACATCTACAACGTAAATGCCGCCACCCACCTTGAGATATAAGTTCTAAGGTTTCGGTATAGTTACAACGGCTGCCCCGCCCTTCAAACCGAAACGCATTACTGCTTCACGGCTGAAATAGGCAGGGCGGTGGCATCTACCCGTGCGGACTCACAAGGTCCTACCACCAGTACCTTCTTCAAGCAACATATTTGTTTGGTTAATCAACAGATTTTCCTATCATCGGTTCCAGATTAGATTCGATTCCCGATCTAAGTCACTATCTAGCTCCGCTAAAGATGGCCGTCTGGTGTAGTGGTAAGTGACATGGTCACTACACAAGGGGGTTGCGGGTTCGAATCCCGCCAGGGGAAGATATTTGTATGATAAATATAAATGTATTTTCCGGGTTATGGATGTATCTTAAATATATGTTTTTTTTTTTTTATTGCCTTTGTACGCAGACGAGCATATGGCCCACCTGATAGTGAGTGGTTACCGTCGCCCATGGACTTCAGCAATGCCAAGGGCAGAGCCAAGCCGTTGCCTACCGCTTAATACTCTCCACAAGCCTCGTTTGAAGAAGGGCTCGGGAAACACCGTGGAGGGGAGCTCATTCCATAGCCGGATGGTACGTGGCAAAAAAGATCTCTGGAAACGCATTGTGGATGAACGCAGTGGCTCCAGGTAGTATGGATGAACTCTACTCCGGCGGCGGGCGGTGCGATGGCAAAAACGAGACGTTAGTATCATCTCGAACAATATAAGTATGTGTATAATAAAAATCTTACATTTATTTTCGTTATCTGGTACCTGTAACACAAGTTCTTTACGAACTTAGTACGGGACCAGTTAAAATGGCGTGATTGTTTTATAAAAAAAAAAAATTTAAAAGACAGATAATAACTGCTAAAAAACAAAAATAAAATGTTGCAAATATGATTAATATTAAAAATATTACATGTTAAAAACCTTTAAAACACTCTCCTGTAAAATTAATAAGTTCTGAGTTTTTTTTTATTGCTTCGATGGGTGGACGAGCTCACAGCCCACCTGGTGTTAAGTGGTTACTGGAGCCCATAGACATCTACAACGTAAATACGCCACCCACCTTGAGATATAAGTTCTAAGGTCTCAATTATAGTTACAATGGCTGCCCCACCCTTCAAACCGAAACGCATTACTGCTTCACGGCTAAAATAAGCAGGGCGGTGGTACCTACCCGTGCGGATTCACAACAGGTCCTGCCACCAGTAATTACGCAAATTTTAATTTTGCGAGTTTCACTTTTATTACACGATGTTATTCCTTCACCGTGGAAGTCAATCGTGAACATTTGTTGAGTACGTATTTCATTAGAAAAATTGGTACCCGCCTGACAGTTTTAATGCGAGAAGACGATTTATGGTCCTAGCTAAATTTTCTTTTTCAACTTATTTTTAATATAACACAACGAATAACCCAGTAGCTAGTTAGTTAGTCATTTATTATCACATGCCAATTTATGTTTGCTTAATGACTGAAGTTTAAAAATTTATAGCCAAACTACTCACATTCGTAAGCATAACCATATATCAGTTAATTATTTACACACATATCGCAATTATAGAATTGAAGTCACTAAATTCAAAATTCTTTTTTTAATTTATTGCCTAGATAGGTGGACGAGCTCACCTGGTGCTATGTGGTTACTGGAGCCCATAGACATCTACAACGTAAATGCGACACCCACCTCGAGATATGAGTTGTACGGTCTCAAGTATAGTTACAACGGCTGCCCCGCCCTTCAAACCGAAACGCATTACTGCTTCACGGCTGAAATAGGCAGGGCGGTGGTACCTACCCGCGCGGACTCACAAGAGGTCCTACCACCAGCAAATTACGCAAATTATAATTTTGCGGGTTTGTTTTTTTATTACACGATGTTATATTCCTTCACCCTGAAAGTCAATCGTGAATATTTGATAAAAGTACATATTTAAATAGAAATTTTTTTTGGTAAACGTCCAAAATGTAATTGAAGTATTGAAAAGATTCCATATTGATTTTAATACCGTAACCCTTAAAGCACATACCTTATAAATTAAGGCATCCGCTTGATTTAAAAGAAACGGAACTATGTACTTTGTCTTTTTTTTAACCACAATTGAAATTTTATTTTTAACTAGCTGACCCGGCAGACTTCGTAGTGCCTCAATCAAAAAATAAAAGACCTAAACTTTTGTATAAAATAAACTTAAAACAAACAAAAGGAATCTGTCCGACGGGAGATATTTAAAAAATCGTTATTTTTATTTAAATTCCGAGCATTTTCATATTTATCTACCTTTTAAACCTTCTCTGGACTTCCACAAATAATTCAAGACCACAATTGAGTCGTCTATTATCAAAGGTGGCAATCTGTGAATTTGGACAAAAAATTTTTATTGATATGTCAATACAGATTGAATTGAATATAATCGTCTCCTTCAAAGAATACGGTTCAAAACCTGCATTAAATAAAGGTTAATAGTTAACCTGTTATTTATCTAAGATGTCGTTCCGAAGAGTTTTGTGACTGCCAATGGAATACAAAGTCAATAATTCGTTTTTCTGATTTACCAATCATTGTCCAAAAGTCAGATTGNGAATATAATCGTCTCCTTCAAAGAATACGGTTCAAAACCTGCATTAAATAAAGGTTAATAGTTAACCTGTTATTTATCTAAGATGTCGTTCCGAAGAGTTTTGTGACTGCCAATGGAATACAAAGTCAATAATTCGTTTTTCTGATTTACCAATCATTGTCCAAAAGTCAGATTGCCGGCTTTGATAATAGTCGACTCAATTAGCCAAATCGGTCCAGCCGTTCTCGAGTTTTAGCGAGACTAACGAACAGCAATTCATTTTTATTTAAATATAGATTTAAAAAAATGTCTTTTATAAACTAATAGAATTCTTAGGTCGATAAAAGTATAAAACGCATTTTCTTAAATTTTTTGTTAAGCCACTTTATTTCTATAGATGCGATATATTCTGTCTGTTTGTTCTTTGTGTTTGTTCTCTCGGTCTGTCTGTGTGAAGGATGTCTTTTTTTCCATACCTATGCGGATAGCCTTGAGAGGGTATTTCAGCTTCGCCCTAACGTGTAGGTGAGCTCACGGGGCTCAAATCGCAAGTGTTGCAACACCGGTTCTTGCGCAAGAGCAGTGCTTCGCAGAATGCAGTATCTACCACCGGAGAAGATCTGGCGAGAAACTCAGTGGGCTGTGTCTGTGGGTTAATTTACTCGCTGAGCCCTTCGTCGCAAGCGACGGGTTTGACGAGAACGATGACCGGTGCTTCAGGTGCCTAAAAGCATCGTTAGTGGATCGGGAGTATCCGTAATGACGTGATAAGGATGTCAGTGCAGAAATTACATACGACGAGAGGCGTGAATGGAAATAAAGGACATTCTCCATCGACCCCACATTGTGGACAAGAAAAACAAGACCGTATTTGTTTGCTTGCGCAAAATCCATATGCATTTGCAAAAAAAAAAAAAGACAACGGTTTTCTTTTCCTGCAAAGTAATGAAATCATAGGCAAAGGGCTAAAAATCAAACATCCCAATGCCTCCTACATTTGCCAATAATGAACTGCTCAAATATATTTTTTCAATACGCTTTTATTAGCTTCAGACGTATGTATCTTAGTATGTATATTTGTAACGGAATCTTTGAACATGATTTTGACCCCCTTCAAAACATCGGATTAACTTGAAATTTGGTATACTTATTAAGGACCGATGACAATTCAATATGAAAAAATAATTGAAAAAATTTAAACTCAACTATTATAAAAAATGAAAACTAAATAATAGTTTAAAAAAACTAACAAAATACGCTATTATAGAAAATCCAACTAAAAAATTGAAAATAAATTTTAATAAATTTGAATTAAAAATAGTGTAGGAAAAAACGATTTTATTGTAAAAAAAAGCGTGGGGTGTATGGTATAAATATTTTATGAACAGATATGATAGAGTAAAATAATTTTTTCTTACACTATTTTTAATTCAAATTTATTAAACTTTTTTTTTTAAATAACTCGTTTATAGACTGACTCGGTGGTGGTGTAGTTAGCAGCCCTGAGTTTTGCGTCGAACATTGTGGGTTCGATTCCGACATCGGACAGCGATCAGCGATCAGATTCAGGCAGCGGCTTGGCTCTGCCCCTGGCATTGCTGAAGTCCATGGGCGACGGTAACCACTCACCATCAGGTGGGCCGTATGCTCGTCTGCCTACAAGGGCAATAAAAAAAAAAAAAAAAAACATACATTCGTGTGATGAACAGGTTTGTTAGCTCATTGTCTGCGTGTTGATAACCTACATATTTTAATATATGTAGTATATATATTTAAAACGTATACAAGTACGTATGTTAGTCTCTGACCGTATCTAAGTCCGTTAAACTATCCTAATTTAGAGCCGGATGACCGACCGGGCGTGATTTGTTCCCAGTTATTTTTATTATAATTTTTTATTGCTTAGGGTGGACGAGCTCACGGCCCACCTGATGTTGAGAGGTTAGCAGAGCCCATAGACATCGACAACGTAAATGCCGCGACCCACAACGGCTGCCCCGCCCTTCAAACCGAAACGCGTTACTGCTTCACAGCAGAAATAGGCAGTGTGGTGGTACCTACCCGTGCGGACTCACAAGACTTTCTACCGCCAGTAATTACGCAAATTACAATTTATCAAGTACGTAGTTTATTAGAAAAATTGGTACCCGCCGGCGAGATTCGAACACATTAGTCAAAAGTTAACTCAAATTTGTATGAAGTTGGAACGTTTGCCTACGTTTGCCGCTAGGGGCGCTGTTCCAACTTCATACAAATTTCAGTTAACTTTTACGTTATCGAGAACGTTAAAAAACTCGCACTAAGCACACAGACGACGGAGCAATGCGGAGTCGCCATCGCCCGAAACATGTCTTATCGGAACCCCCGGATCGAAATATTACTGGTGGCCCGAAGGCCTTTACAGTTTCACCGGGACAGGTGGGCGAGCAAATGCTCAGCCAGGTGGAGTGGGATTTGCTAACAACTGCCCGAGCGCTTCCGAAGGAGACCTAACAACTCAAGAGCAGCTGCTTCGCGAATGAATCTACTACCGGATCGGAATCGCTACCCGCTAAGAAGATCCGGCGAGAAACTCAGCGAGCTGATGCATGGGTTAGGTTGCACTCCGACCTCTTTGTCGAGTTCGACGAGTACGGTTACCGAGGTCCCTAAGCCTGCTCCTAGTATTAGAGCTGAAGGCGTCTAATGCAAAGGTTATTGGATCTGATGGATCCGTAAGGGCGCGGGGCGATGAAGAGTTTGACGAGAGAACTAACCCATAGACACAGTCCCCTGAGTTTTTTTTTATTGCCCTTGTAGGCAGACGAGCATACGGCCCACCTGATGGTGAGTGGTTATTGTCGCCCATGGACTTCAGCAATGCCAGGGGCAGAGCCAAGCCGCTCCCTACCGTTACTCGCCGGACCTTCCCAGTGGATCGCGATTACGATTCGGTGGTAGATTCAGCGAAGCACTGCTCTTGCTTACCCACTACATCTTCAGTAATACAGCTTTTCTTATGCTTAGTTATGGCAAACGAACTCACGGCCTACCGAGCACTAAGTGATCACAACAGCCCGTAGACATCAACAACCGACCTTGAGGAATTCGCGACAAAAGTACGCAGATCGGTGATAACAGTCCACGCGGGCTCAAAAAACGCTCATCCACAACCAAATGACATTATGTACACTTACTTGATGTATCGTTATAACTCCAGACTGTTCTGTCATTTTCCTTCACAAAAACAAAACACTTAAAAACTATTATCACAGATTGAATAAATAATAAATTAATGTTACGCTATGAAATTAAAACAATATTATCAGAACATTTTCGATCAATCGTCTTCAACGTCNGGCTCAAAAAACGCTCATCCACAACCAAATGACATTATGTACACTTACTTGATGTATCGTTATAACTCCAGACTGTTCTGTCATTTTCCTTCACAAAAACAAAACACTTAAAAACTATTATCACAGATTGAATAAATAATAAATTAATGTTACGCTATGAAATTAAAACAATATTATCAGAACATTTTCGATCAATCGTCTTCAACGTCCAGATCCCACATGTTCGCTAAGCCCGATAATAAACTTCGGATAACCGAATCGACGATCTTATTCAAAAATATAAAATAGTAGAACAGAATCCACCAGAATTCGATGAAAACACGAAAGTCGGCGGTTAACATTTAATAGGCGTGCGTATCGCGCGGCGGTCGGCCACCGAATGAAGCCGTGACATTTCGAATTCTGCGCGTGCGCAAGCTCTGCGAGGTGTGGCGCGATTTCTATGCCTCGTTTGAAATTAAATAGTCTATTGTGCAGATTGTGCTCGGTAATACTAATATTAATAACTAGCGGCCCGTCCCGGCTCAGCTCGGGTCTTTAACAAATATTTCAACGATTCAAAGAACACTTATTGCGGCACAACTATAATAGTTAGACATATGCTGTCGCGACACTTTTTGTAAATAATAATGTGCTCTACAAATTCGTACTACATTATTTTATTTTATCATCAATAGTTTTCGCAGGGCACGCGATGTAAAAATATTTTAAGTAATTTTTTTTACATTATTAGAGTTTATGTAAGGATCCCTAATTTTTTTCAAAAAACATTATCATCGTATATGTCACTCGGGAATAGTGTAGCTTCAGCAAACAGTGAAAGATTTTTTCAAATCGGTTCAGTAGTTTCGGAGCCTATTCAATACAAACAAACAAACAAATCTTTCCTCTTTATAATATTAATAATATAATAATAATTAATATTAGTAATATATTAGTATTAGTATATTAGTATTAAGTATAGAAGTATAAAAACCTAACAACTCGAGAGTAGCTGCTACGCGAATGAATCTACTAACGGATCGTTTTTAACTTCTCGACCGCGTAGAAGTTAACTCAAATTTGTATGGAGTTGGAACAGCGCCTCTAGCGGCTAACGAAGGAAAGCCGTTTTGACTTCATACAAACTTAAGTTAGCCTTTACGGGGTTCGAGAAGTTAAAAACTCGCACTAAGCACACTGCTCTCGCAACCTTAGTTTAACTAATCTATAAACCACTAAGCAGTAGTAGGCAAGTCGATTGGCGCATTGCAAACGGTGCATAAAACAATATTGATACGCGGGACATTATCATTCAGTGTTCACGGCTACATTGCTAAGCGAAATTATTATTACGTTAAACAAGATCACTGGTGGTAGGAACTCTGTGAGTCCGCACGGGTAGGCACCGCCACCCTGCCTACTTCTGCCGTGAAGCAGTAATGCGTTTCGATTTGAAGGGTGGGGCAGCCGTTGTAACTAACTATACTGAGACCTTAGAACCTCGTGTCTCAAGGTGGCATTTACGTTGTTGAGGTCCATGGGCTCCGGTAACCACTTAAGGCCGTTAGCTCGTCCACCGTCTAAGCAATAAAATAAGCAAAGAACATTCATCATCATCATCATNTGCCTACTTCTGCCGTGAAGCAGTAATGCGTTTCGATTTGAAGGGTGGGGCAGCCGTTGTAACTAACTATACTGAGACCTTAGAACCTCGTGTCTCAAGGTGGCATTTACGTTGTTGAGGTCCATGGGCTCCGGTAACCACTTAAGGCCGTTAGCTCGTCCACCGTCTAAGCAATAAAATAAGCAAAGAACATTCATCATCATCATCATTTCAGCCTATCGCCGTCCACTGCTGAACATAGGCCTCTCCAATAGATTTCCAGTGCGACCGGTCCATTGCCACCTGCATCCAACGAGACCCAGCGCTTTTTACTAGGTCGTCGGTCCATCTAGTAGGTGGCCGTCCCACACTGCGCATGCCAGTACGTGGTCGCCACTCCAGGATCTTTCTGCCCCATCGACCGTCCTCTCTTCGTGCTATGTGGCCGGCCCATTGCCACTTCAGTTCACTAATTCTACGGGCTATGTCAGCAACCTTAATTAATTAAGCAAAGAACATTAATTAGTAATTATTTTATCGCAGTAACAATTAGAGACATTTGATTTATTTAATTACATTTCTTTATTATTAGTCATTCAGTTGTTATTTCCGAGGGCTGATAGCGAACAAATAGAATTTATTATTTGACAAACGAAATATCTAAAATACAACGTTAAAATATTCTCGAAATCACTACATAGTTTAAAAAACAAAGTCGCTTTCTCTGTCCCTATATCTGTCTGTCCCTATGTATGCTTAAATCTTTAAAACTACGCAACGGATTTTGATGCGTTTTTTTTAATACTTAGAGTGATTGAAGAGGAAGGTTTATATGTATAATAACATCCATTAAATAGTGGAGAAATCAATAATAAATTACAGTTTCCGAAGCGAAGCGAGGACGGGTCGCTAGTAGTGAATATAATAGTGTCGAGGGTTGACAGGTTATTTGGTTTAAGCGGCATTTATTTTTGTAATTAAGGTCGATTTTTTTTTGTTATTACATATTAGCATCAACAGTTCGATGTTTTTAGTTGAACTTCAATTAAGTTTATCTCATTCATATAGCCGAAGAATTTTGTTTTGTTACGATTTTTTTTTTTCAAATTATAAACTTGAAATGGCTCTACAAAGTTGCAAAAATGAAAAAAAAAAACGCCATATTGAATCGTCAATGTGTAGTTTTAATTAACCCTTTTAGTACTGAGCTTACTATCAAATATTTCGGAGAAATCGCTAAAGGATTTTTGAAAAAATGGACTCTAAATTCGTAGCAAAATACATATTCTATTTATTAATTTTAATAACTTATTGCAAACGTTATATTATGTACATGAGCGCGTTAAGACACGTCCGCACAGGTCAATACGTAATACCTATAATCAAACTGCGCAATAGTCGGTATTCCGACGCGACGCTCCGCACTTTATACGCGTTAATAAAGGGACGATCTATCGACGGTTCGCGCTCAACCATGTCGGTTTTTCGATTAAAAATCTTCGTAACCAATTACTGGGACGAACATAAAAGAAAAAAAAAAAAAAAAAACTATAATTTGATTCCTACTCCCCAAACGAAGCGGTCGTTACCTACTGTCTTTTGCTATGGCTAGTAGCCTAAAAGCTATTCCAGCTAGCTACACGCGGACCGATAATGCCGACTTAACTAACCGCATTCATCGAATTCTCCAAAGAGTTCGAAGTTCAACCTAACCCATAGATAAGCCCGCTGAGTTTCTCGCCGGATCTTCTCAGCGGGTCGCGATTCCGATTCGTTACTAGATAGCCCACTGAGTTTCTCGCCGGATCTTCTCAGCGGGTCGCGATTCCGATCCGGTGGTAGATTCTGCGAAGCACGGCTCTTGCTAGGGTTCGTGTTAGCAACGTCGTCAGGTCTGAGCCCCGTGAGCTCACCTACTAGTTAAGGTTACGCTGATATAGCCTCTCAAGGCTATCAGATTAGGCAGGAAAAAAAAAAGGCACTAGATTCATTCGCGAAGCAGCTGCCCTTGAGTTGTCAGGTCTCCTTCGGAGGCGCTAAGACAGCCGTTATCAAATCCCTTCCCCTCCTAACTGAGCCTTTGCTCACCCGCCTGTCCTGGTGAAACTAAAAAGCCCTCCGGGCCATAAGCAATCCTATCTACCCTTCAAAAGCAAACAATGCAAGACAGAAAGTTACCTCTACTTAACAATTTACCCTAACGGTCATGCCGCACGGGAAAAACCACAATTGCTCACCCCAGGGTCGGGTGTCATTTGATATAATAATCTCTGGAAATGCAATATTCATGCAGTATCTCTGATTCGTATGGACACCAGAGTCCTTCTGTACCAGGCAACCGGATATTAAAACGGTTTTCACGAACAGATGCGAGCTATAAACGTGGAAGGGTAGATAGAATAGGAAAATCCATTTATTCGATATCAAATGAATGAATGGCTGAATATGGCGACAATTAGTTTAACACGCGACAATATTATTTGTAATTAAAGGTGTGGTTTATTTGGTACATATATTGATGTTTTTAATTGAACTTCAATTAGGTTTATTTATTTTTTATTATTGCTTTACGGCCCACCTGGGCCATGGCCCACCAGGAGTTAAGTGGTTACTGGAGCCCATAGACATCTACAACGTAAACGCCGCCAGCTACCTTAAGATTATGTGGGTCTTGCGACCTCTTGTAAGTCCACACGGGTAGGTACCACCACCCTGCCTATTTCTGCTGCGAAGCAGTAATGCGTTTCGGTTTGAAGGATGGAGCAGCCGTTGTAACTATACTGAGACTTTGGAACTCGTGTCTCAAGTTGAGTGGCGGCATTTACGTTGTTGATGTCTATGAGCGTCTTTGACCACTTAATATCAAGTGGGCCGTGAGCTCGTGAGCAATAAATAAATAAAGGGTTGTTGTAGCCACATTTTCTAGCTCCCAAGACGTCTTACCACCAGTAAATAGCTAACGCTAGGCCGAAACTTTGGGGATGTAGTCCGCAAAGTTAGGGCCGAAAAACAACCCATATAAAAATTAACAAAAATAAATAGTTCAGTACATTATGCCCTCAATTTGTCGACAGGATAGCCCACTGGACCGAATGGAACTATCCCATAGACAGTTTCTCGCCAGATCTTCTCAGTGGCTCGCGATTCCAGTGATAGATTCAGGGTTATCCCATAGACAGTTTCTCGCCGGATCTTCTCAGTGGCTCGCGATTCCAGTGATAGATTCAGGGTTATCCCATAGACAGTTTCTCGCCGGATCTTCTCAGTGGCTCGCGATTCCGGTGGTAGATTTAGAGAATCACTCGTGTTGGGGCGAGTTAGAACCAAAACCAAATCATGCATTCCAGAAACTTCTTCGACGGAATTTGCCTACCAGTTATGAGGCTGGGAGAGTCGTTAGCACAATTAAGACTTCCAACCCCATTCCTAAAGTTAAGCGACATTCACGTTTGCCATATCTATTGACTCTGGTGACCAATAAACACATTTCCGCTCGATTATGTCCTTAAAATAATTAATAAAAGAAACGTATTCATTATGACCAAAAGCGTGTTTACGATATAACCACGCCACAACATCGGCCATAATATGTGAATATATCACATTCTGTCTCAATTACCGACATTGAAAACATACGGTCACACAGAATTGTGTTAGCAATGACCCGGTTTACTGACGATCTTTGAACATGAGCCGATATTGGAAACGAAATCGAAAAACTGGTTTTAGCAAACAAAAATATATACACAAATTTATTCTCCTATACCTTATATCCATACATATATGATAAATGTGAAAGGATATCTGTTTGTCCTTCATTCACATCGAAACAAAGCAACGGGGTTCGACATGAATGTTGTGGATAATCACATTTAATCCCGGAAAATAAATAAGACTTTAAAAAAAACTAACAAAATAACCCTTCTACTCATATCTGTGGTTTTTCTTACACTCTTTTCAATTCAAATTCAAATTTATTTTCAATTTTTTAGTTGGATTTTCTATAAAAGCATATTCTTATTTATCTTTCATGTTTTAGTTGAATTTCAATTTTTTTTTTTTTTTTTAATATTGTATTGTTATCGGTCCTTAATAAGTATGCCAAATTACAAGTTAATCCGACGTTTTGAAGGGGGTCAAAATCATGTTCAAAGATTACGTTACATACTTACTAACATATATTATACGTCTGAAGCTAATAAAAGCGTATTAATATCACATTTCCACCGGAAAGCTACACTGATATTTTTCGCGCGGACCAAACCCCTAGTAACCGCTAGTCTTTCTATATACTCAGTAACCACACTTATAAAGCGGTACCTCTATAACGCGATTTCCTTTCTCTGGTACGGTCCGTGTTTTAAGGCCATATAACGCGGGGATCTCCCGCGTTTATGTACTGTGACATTTATAATGACTTGTCCATTTCACAACTAATATCGCATTACGTAGGCCGCTTTCGAGAAAATTCCCCGAGCTCAACCTATTGCATGATTCCCTGTCTACCCCGGGAAACACGTCAATTTCAATCCTATCCATATGATCTTAAGCTTTAACAATCTTAAGCTTTTAAAATTACTAGTAAATAAATAAATAAATAAATATTTACTAACAATCACGCCACATTAACTGGTCCCGTGCTAAGTTCGTAAAGAACTTGTGTTACAGGTACCAGATAACGGAAATCAATGTAAGATTTTTATTATACACATACTTATATTTAATAAACATCCATAACCCTGGAAAAGACATTTTATATTTACCATACAAATATCTTCCCTTGGCGGGATTCGAACCCGCGACCCCCTTGTGTAGTGACCATGTCACTTACCACTACACCAGACGGCCGTTAAATAGTGATGTGATCTCGCAGTAGTCGAAATTCGACTATAATTAATTGAAATTGTAAGTTTGCACACAATTATGATTCTATTTTCAAAGTTTTTCGCTAAGACTACACTATAGAAAAATATTAATAAAGACAAACAATATTTAATTTATTCTCAATTTGACCACAGACGTCACGAACAAAAGTTTGACAATAAATAAATAGTAGGTATGCATGCGTGTGTGCGTCAAATACATGGTAGTGTGTGTAATGTTTTTATTTATTTATTGCTAAGATGGTTGGACGAGCTCACAGCCCACCTGGTGTTAAGTGGTTACGTTTCGCGCATTAACTCTGTAAATGTCTATAGGCTCCAGTAACCACTTTACACCAGGTGGGCTGTTAGCTCGTCCATGCATCTAAGCAATAAAAAAATAAAATAAACATATTTCATCTCGTTGTCGATGCCATGTCAATGTCAGTAATGCCAGGGGCAAGGTCAAGGCGCTATCCGCGTGCCATTTCAACGGTATCTCCACGGACGAAGGCCCTTGGAAAATACGACATGATAATGGCACGTTTCCGAACACGAGATTCGCGCATGCAGTTCGAATCGTTAGATCTTCTAGCCCAGGTCAATCTTAGCGAAAACGTCTTATAATTCGATGGAGCCGGCTGCAAGCACGAAAAAACATGACTCATGCGGCGTTACCTCGCTCTGAGGCGATGCATCCGCGTGGACAGCTGCTATACAATAAAAAAAATTGTGAGCCGCCACGGGACGCCTGGCAGATGTGAAACATCGACATTATTTTGTAAAAGTAATATGCAGAAAAGAACAGATTGTGATAGGAACTAAATATGTCATAATGATAAAATAAAATATTACGAAAAAATAATTTGTTTTCAAGTAAAACACAGGTTATGTGTACTGTAGTAAACAACACTGTATACACTACGGAGTATACACTATAGGTNTCGTGCTGCGATAGACGACTGGCCGCGCAGATTGAAGGCCTGTATTCAAAATCACGGAGGTCATTTTGAATAAACTTTAGTGTCATAAGAATCTATGTTTTGTTAAGTTCATTTTGGTATATGAATGGTTACATAATGAATAAACTTGTTTCAATTATTTTACATTAAACATGTGACAGAATTTATGACCTGACTAGGTATTTAATAAACATCCATAACCCTGGAAAAGACATTTACCATACAAATATCTTCCCTTGGCGGGATTTGAACCCGCGACCCCCTTGTGTAGTGACAATGTCACTTACCACTACACCAGACGGCCGTTAAATAGTGATGTGATCTCGCAGTAGTCGAAATTCGACTATAATTAATTGAAATTGTAAGTTTGCACACAATTATGATTCTATTTTCAAAGTTTTTCGCTAAGACTACACTATTAAAAAATATTAATAAAGACAAACAATATTTAATCTATTCTCAATTTGACTACAGACGTCACGAACAAAAGTTTGACAATAAATAGTATGCATGCGTGTGTGCGTCAAATACATGGTAGTGTGTGTAATGTTTTTTTTATTGGTCTAATGTTTTTTTTTATTTAATGCTTAGATGGTTGGACGAGCTCACAGCCTACTTGGTGTTAAGTGATTACGTTTCGCGCATTAACTCTGTAAATGTCTATGGGCTCCAGAAACCACTTTACACCAGGTGGGCTGTTAGCTCGTCCACCCATCTAAGCAATAAAAAAATAAAATAAACATATTTCATCTCGTTGTCGATGCCAGGTCAATGTCAGTAATGCCAGGGGCAAGGTCAAGGCGCTATCCGCGTGCCATTTCAACGGTATCTGCACGGACGAAGGCCCTTGGAAAATACGACATGATAATGGCACGTTTCAGAGCACGAGATTCGCGCATGCAGTTCGAATCGTTAGATCTTCGAATCATGACCTAGCCCAGGTCAATCTTAGCGAAAACGTCTTATAATTCGATGGAGCCGGCTGCAAGCACGAAAAAACATGACTCATGCGGCGTTACCTCGCTCTGAGGCGATGCATCCGCGTGGACAGCTGCTATACAATAAAAAAATTTGTGAGCCGTCACGGGACGCCTGGCATATGTGAAACATCGACATTATTTTGTAAAAGTAATCTGCAGAAAAGAACAGATTGTGATAGGAACTAAATATGTCATAATGATAAAATAAAATATTACGAAAAAATAATTTGTTTTCAAGTAAAACACAGGTTATGTGTACTGTAGTAAACAACACTGTATACACTACGGAGTATACACTATAGATATCCGAGCTCAGTGTAGCGAGAGAGATGGCTTAACGCCGGATCGAGTGGGAGAGAATCGCACAGTCGATTGCGCATGGCGACGCGTCGCCACACCATACACACTACTGCATATACACTATATATATAACATCATACAGCGTGGCGACGCGTCGCCACGGCATGCGTCGCCACGCCAGAAATCGGTTTTACGTGCGGCTATAGATGTTTCACATCAATACAATTCAAAGAAATAAATGTAACTTGATCAAAAGTGATTTCCATTTACCTCCTCTATATGTATCCATCCAAAATGTCTATCAAACAAATAAAATTCAAATTTTCTTTTGAAAAATGAAACCATTCCATCTGTATTTTCTTATGCCGTTGTCACGTTCAACTATCGTCAGTAAACCGACTTTACAGACAATCGATTTTTTTTTATTGCTTAGATGGATGGACGAGCTCACAGCCCACCTGGTTGTTAAGTGGTTACTGGAGCCCATAGACATCCACAAAGCAAATGCGCCACCCACCTTCAGATACAAGTTCCAAGGTCTCAAGTATAGTTACAACGGCTGCCCCGCCTTTCAAACCGAAACGCATTACTGCTTCACGGCTGAAATAGGCGGGGCGGTGGTGCCTACCCGCGCGGACTCACAAGAGGTCCTACCGCCACAAAATGCTGTTCCAATTTAGTTACCAGAATTCCTTATTCCGTTCTAAAGTTGAAAAGCCAATGATTCCGTATAATACAATTCTGAATTCAACGTAATTCGCTTCGATCATATCGCGCAATATTATAATGCATATCAATTATTATATGAACGATATCTCGACAGATTCGAGGTCAAGTTCAAAAGGGTATTCAGAAATCACGTGTTACTGGACTGATAAACAAGATTTTCTCGTACACATACAGACACAGATCCGACCTACATCTAGCCGAGGGTCCTATACTACACTACTGTAGACACAGTCCTCTGCAGCTCTGTACTGATCCCGAGCTCTTCTCGTACACAAACAGACACAGATCCGACCTACATCTAGCCGAGAGTCCTATACTACACTACTATAGACACAGTCCTCTGCAGCTCTGTACTGATCCCGAGCTCTTCTCGTACATAAACAGACACAGATCCGACCTACATCTAGCCGAAAGTCCTATACCACACTACCAGAGATACAGTCCTCTGCAGCTCTGTACGGATCCCGAGCTCTTCTCGTACACAAACAGACACAGATCCGACCTACATCAGGCCGACAGTCCTATACTACACTACTGTAGACACGGTCCTCTGCAGATCTGTACTGATCCCAAGGTCTTCTCGTACACAAACAGACACAGATCCGACCTACATCTAGCCGAGAATACTATACTACACTACTGTAGACACAGTCCTCTGCAGCTCTGTACTGATCCCGAGCTCTTCTCGTACACAAACAGACACAGATCCGACCTACGTCTAGCCGAGAGTCCTATACTACACTACTGTAGACACAGTCCTCTGCAGCTGTGTACTGATCCCGAGCTCTTCTCGTACACAATCAGCCACAGATCCGACCTACATCTAGCCGAGAGTCCTATACTACACTACTGTAGACACAGTCCTCTGCAGCTCTGTACTGATCCCGAGCTCTTCTCGTACACAAACAGACACAGATCCGACCTACATCTATCTACATTTAATTACAACCTACATTACATCTTTGCAACTCTATACTAATTCTACTAGTACAGAAACCGACCTCTATACTTATCTCAACTTACATTAAATCAACAGTATTATAAAATACACAAAAACTGACCAACAATTTTTGTACAAAAAACGACATACGATCATCTAAAGTAGCCTTAATGAGGTATCAAGGTAGTGAAAAGGATCTCACACGATTAAGAAGCAGATCAATGGAATTGTGAACGCATTTCCAACAGCCCAAGTTAATGGAATGAATACCTGGAAAAAAAATTTAAGGTAGAATTTGCTCGTGAGTTTGCACGGGTAGGTACCGCCGCCCTGCCTATTTCTGCCGTGAAGCAGTAATGCGTTTCGGTTTGAAGGGCGGTGCAGCCGTTGTTACTATACTGAGACCTTAGAACTTATATCTCAAGGTGGGTGACGCATTTACGTCGTAGATGTCTATGGGCTCATATTTTTTTTCCTACCTAAGCTGAGAGCCTTGAGTCGCTATACCAGCGTAACCTTTACTAGTAGGTGAGCTCACGGAGCTCAAACCTGACGACGTTGCTAACACGAACCCTAGCAAGAGTCGTGCTTCGCAGAATCTACCACCGGATCGGAAACGCGACCCACTGAGCGGATCCGGCAAGAAACTCAGTAGGCTGTGTCTGAGGGTTAATATGGGCTCCAGTAACCACTTAACACAAGGTGGGCTGTGAGCTCGTCCACCCATCTAAGCAATAAATTTTTTTATTCAATCTTACAAAAAATCAATAGGTGGAATAATTTTGTAAGTAAATTTGAAATACCCAAGGTACAAAATTACTATGCAGATAGACCGTTATAAAAACGAGTTCTCCATACTTACTCAATAGTTTACCCGAGGACATGAGACGTGAGCCTATACTTGCTAAATTTAAAAGTCTATAATAAAAATATGTGAGCCGTCACGGGACGCCTGGCAGATGTGAAACATCGACATTATTTTGTAAAAGTAATGTGCAGAAAAGAACAGATTGTGATAGGAACTAAATATGTCATAATGATAAAATAAAATATGTATTACGAAAAAATAATTTGTTTTCAAGTAAAACACAGGTTATGTGTACTGTAGTAAACAACACTGTATATATACACTACGGAGTATACACTATAGGTATCCAAGCTCAGTGTAGCGAGAGAGATGGCTTAACGCCGGATCCAGTGGGAGAGAATCGCACAACCGATTGCGCATGGCGACGTGTCGCCACACCGTACACATTACTGCATATAGACTGTATATATACCATCATACAGCGTGGCGACGCGTCGCCACGCCAGAAATCGCTTTTACGTGCGGCTATAGATGTTTCACATCAAAAACACTTGTTAAATACGTTGTAACCATTTACGTAAGTAAATTAATTGTATTAATAATATAACCTGTTTTAATAATTTATAAGCTATGTTTATATAAAGCAAGTTGTCTGCAGTCAAACTGCGTATGCAGTTTTTCGGGACATGGTTTAAATGAAAGTGTAACTTTTTATGAATAAATATATTACATACTAGCGGCCCGCTTCGGCTCCGCTCGGGTCTTTAACAAAAATTTCAACGATATTTGACGTTGGTTAATTTTTTTTAATAAAATAACACTTACTGTGGCATAACTATAATCGCTAGACATATGCTGTCACAACATTTTTTATAAATAATAATTTGTTCTACAAAGTCATAGTACATTATTTTATCTATCATCAATAGTTTTCGCAGGGCACGCGATGTAAAGAATATTTTAGGTAATTTTTTTACACCTTGGGTTGCGTTATTGGAGTTTTAGTAAGGATCCTTATTTTTCTTCAAAAAAGATTATAGCCTGTGTTACTCGGGAATAGTGTAGCTTCCAAACAGTGAAAGAATTATTCAAATCGGTTCAGTAGTTTCGGAGCCTATTAAATACAAACAAACAAACAAATCTTTCCTCTTTATAATTTTAGTATAGATGTTACTGTAAAAGCCCGAACTACGGTAAAACCTAAGATTTTGCAGTAAATCCTAATATTTACCAACTCTTAATGGTAAAAGTCCCAACTGTTCTATGATCATCGTTTAATTCGGACTTTTCCCTCCATTCGTTTGGTGAATCTTGGGATTTACCTCAAAGGCACGGTAAATGTTGAAATAAACATGTCAATATGTGCTCGTGGTATGGCCTTGTAAAATACAAATGAAAATATTACCGTCGAAAATGCAATTGGACAGGACAAGGAAGAAGGCATTGTTGAAAAAAAAAATTTTTTTTATTACTTAGATGTGTGGACGAGCTCACAGCCCACCTGGTGTTAAGTGGTTACTGGAGCCCATAGACATCTACAACGTAAGTGCGCCACACACCTTGATATATAGTTCTAAGGTCTCAGTATAGTCACAACGGCTGCCCCACCCTTCAAACCGAAACGCATTACTGCTTCACGGCAGAAAATAAGCGGGGCGGTGGTACCTACCCGTGCGGACTCACAAGAGGTCCTACCACCAGTAAAATAAGTCAGAAAAGTATTAATTTGAGGAATAAAACACAAGAAAATGTAACTGAAATTATGATGGAGAAGCAAATAACCAATGAAACTGATTCAGAGACAGAAGACTCAACTGAAGCTCAAGAAGATCCAATACCGAAAAGGATAAAATCAGTCTAGACAATAAGAAAAAAAGGCAAAAGTTTATTTGGAAAACCAAGCTGAAAACATGAAAGCCATATCGTCTGATGAATATCCAAATGTGAAAGTTGGCCAAAATGTTAAGACTGAAAGTGCCTGACATTAACAGAGCTAAAACTGACCAAAAAACCCATTATTGCAGTTGTGGTAGATGTAACAGACCATGAGTTTTACCAACTGGGTACCAAAATTGGAGTACTACAGCAGTTTTACACAGAGAATCAATTTATGTCATGCTCTGAAGTTTTTCTTAAGACTAGAGGTCCCGCAGTAGTCGAAATTCGACTATATAATTAATTGGAATTGTAAGTTTGTACACTATTAGGATTGTATTTTATACTTCTATAATCACAAA
Source organism: Bombyx mandarina (assembly GCF_003987935.1). Next base: position 698,723 of record NW_021011515.1, on the reverse strand, counting down.
TTTCGCGAAGGCTACACTATAAAAAATATTAACAAACAATATTTAATCTATTCTCAATTTGACCACAGACGTCAAGAACAAAAGTTTGACAATAAATAGTATGCATGCGTGTGTGCGTCAGATACATGGTATGTAGTGTGTGTAATGTTTTCTTTATTGATTTAATGTATTTTTATGCATTATTTAAAAAAAATATTAGCATTGTGCACTTCTTCTCTATATTCTCTATAAGTGTGGAAAATTTCATACTCCTCCGTCCGCGCAATTTTCGTAAAAAGGGATACAAAGTTTTCGCTTCACGTATTAATATAATAATAAATGAATTTGCTCAAGATAAAGAAGTTAAGTCTTCGAGAATTTGTCGGAAAATTGTCATTGTCTGGAGGACAAGGCTTCAAGAAATGTAACTAACTGCCTTAAAAATGCTTGTCGAAGAAATGCGCTTGCAAGTCATCAGGATTACTTTGTAATTCGGTACGAACGGTAGGCAGCGGCTAATAGGTAGGCAGCGGCTTGGCTCTGCCCCTGGCATTGCTGACGTCCATGAGCGACGGTAACCACTCACCATCAGGTGGGCCGTATGCTCGTTTGCCTATACGGCAATAAAAAATATCCAAATGCCATAACAGCGCTCCATGGTGTAACAAGTAATTTTTTTACTAACTATTAAAAATGACCATTGACTAATTTATAATATTAATACGTGAAGCAAAAATTTTGTATCCCTTTTTACGAAAATTGCGCGGACGGAGGAGTATGAAATTTTCCACACTTATATAGAATATAGAGAAGAAGTGCACAATGCTAATATTTTTTTAAAATAATGCATAAAAGATACATCAAACCAATACAGAAAACATTACACACACTGCGTACCATGTATTTGACGCACACACGCATGCTTACTATTTATTGTCAAACTTTTGTTCTTGACTTCTGTAGTCAAATTGAGAATAGCATATGGTTTGTCTTTGTTAATATTTTTTATAGTGTAGCCTTGGCGAAATTTGTGATTATAGAAGTATAAAACACAATCATAATAGTGTACAAAGTTACAATTCCAATTAATTAAAGTCGAATTTCGACTACTGCGGGACCTCTAGTTTATAATAAATTGTCGTTTCGCTTATCTTCAACTTGTTTATAAATCTAAAATCTTCAAAAAAAGAAATGATTCAGTTATATTATTCATAACAGTAAGCGTTATATTTGTCATGATAATTTTATTTCCGTTGTTATTACTAGTCATTAAAACATAATCAATAAAAATACCTATATCTTTAGGTAACGATTTGATTGATTAGTAACACAAATGATTAATAATTACTAACACAAATGATCAATAATTACTCATAAGTATGTACGGATTTGAATAATTACTAATTGAAAACAAATGATTCAACATTTACCAACCGTCCCTAGTAAAACCTAGCGTGTATTAAATTCTATTATTTATTTATGTACACGCAAAAAAGAAGACATAGTACAGAGTAGTAGGAAAATTATGTACAAATTATGTTCTAATGGTGAAAGCCCGATAAAATCGTTTCTTTTTTACATATTCTTACACTAGCGGCCCGCTCCGGCTCCGCTCGGGTCTTTAACAAAAATTTCAACGATATTTGAAGTTGTTTTATTATTTTAAATAAAAGAACACTTATAGTGGCATAACTATAATAGTTAGACATATGCTGTCGGGACACTTTTGTAATTAATAATGTGTTCTACACAGTCGTATCATTATTTTATTCTATCATCAATAGTTTTCGCGGGGCACGCGATATAAAGAATATATTAGGTAATTTTTTTACACCTTAGGTTACATTATTGGAGGTTTAGTAAGGATGCCTAATTTTTTCAAAAAAGATTATAGCCTATGTCACTCCAGAATAGTGTAGCTTCCAAACAGTGAAACAATTTTTTCAAATCGTTTCAGTAGTTTCGGAGTCTATTCAATACAAACAAACAAACAAATCTTTCCTCTTTATAATATTAGTATAGATTTACCGACTTGTGTTGGTAGACCCTAAGATTTACTGGTAAAACCTAAGATTTACCAATATTCGGACTTTTACAGTAACACATACACACAAAAATGGATTTTCAAAAATCCCCCCATCGGCCAAAGCTTTTTTTTTTTATAACAACGAGAGGCAAACGAGCAAGACGGGTCACCTGATGGTAAGTGATTCACCGCCGCCCACGGTCACCAGCGTTTACGCCAGTGCGTTGCCTACCCTTCAGGTAAGAATATGCTCTTTTCTTGAATAACCCAATGTCGCAGTTGTTGGAAAGACCGCTGATGGCAACGAATTCCAGAGATTTACTGTGCGTGGCAGAAAACTGTTTTTAAAACGCATTGTAGTGGAGCGCCAACCATCCAGATGATGCGGATGATAGTTCCGGCGAGACGATCGGTTGCGAAAATCAGCGGCTTCTATTAAATTGAACAGCTCCTCGGAACACTCCCCATTGTAAATTCTGTAAAGTATGCATAGGGAAGATAGATCCCTACGCAGTGCCAAAGGATCTAGCCGATCGGCAAGTTCAGGATCGTCGACAATCCGATTTACGCGCAATTAAGCACCGTTTTCGTTGATGATGTTTAAGAGGAGAGTATAGAGTGAGATATTGAAAGCATCAGTTTCTCGCATGACTTTCTCAGTGGGTCGCGGTTACAATCAAGTGGTAGACTTAACGAAGCACTAGTCTTTTTAGGGCAGATCTTATCAAATTCTCTCAGTTTGAGCTCGTGAGCTCAAGGTTATAATCTGGTAGATAAAAAAAACGAACTTTGGAAACATTTACCCTTTTAGTGTTAAGCTTATCTATATATTAATACGTGAAGCAAAAACTTTGTATCCCTTTTTACGAAAATTGCGCGGACGGAGGAGTATGAAATTTTCCACACTTATAGAGAATATAGAGAAGAAGTGCACAATGCTAATATTTTTTTAAAATAATGCATTAAAGATACATTAAATCAGTAAAGAAAACATTACACACACTACATACCATGTATTTGACGCACACACGCATGCATACTATTTATTGCCAAACTTTTGTTCTTGACGTGTGTTGTCAAATTGAGAATAGATTAAATATTTTTTGTCTTTGTTAATATTTTTTATAGTGCAGTCTTGGCGAAATTTGTATAAAATACAATAGTGTACAAACTTACAATTCCAATTAGTTATAGTCGAATTTTGACTACTGCGGGACCTCTAGTTTTCATTAATTGCTAAAGGATTATAAAAAAAAAGTTTTTTTAAATTTAAAAAAATACAAAAATCTATGATAAGCTGTTAAGATAAGTTATTTATAAGCTTTATTAACTCTGACTTATTTAACTTATTAAAAACGTTATACATGAGAGCGATAAGACACGTCCGTACAGGTCGATATAGATCTGTTACTATATATTTATATATATATATATATATTTATTGCTTAGATGGGTGGACGAGCTCACAGCCCACCTGGTGTTAAGTGGTTACTGGAGCCCATAGACATTCACAACGTAAATGCGCCACCCACCTTGAGATACAAGTTCTAAGGTCTCAAGTATAGTTACAACGGCTGCCCCACCCTTCAAACCGAAACTCATTACTGCTTCACGGCAGAAATAGGCAGGGTGGTGGTACCCACCCGCGCGGACTCACAAGAGGTCCTACCACCAGTAATAAAATAGTCTGTATTCCGACGCTCCGCACTTTATACGCATTAATAGAGAGTCGTTCTATCGACGATTTCTGCTCTAAGGGTCAAACCGAAGTCCAGCTTTATTAGGTCTTTTATCCCACCCTTAATAAAAGCACCACAGAGTTCTCTGTATAGGACACGAAGGTAGAGTTTAAGTCTTACTAGAATACTAACGACCCGCCCTCACTTCGCTTCGGAAACGTTAAATTTTATTATTGATAGCTGGGTCCCGCGATGTTACCCGCGGCTATTGTCGTACCGCACGTAACGCCGCGGGGCGAAGCTACTCTAAAAAAAGTAGCCTAAGTTACTTCTTATATCATCAGCTACCTATCAGTGAAAGTCTCGTCAAAATCGGTCCAGCCGTTCCAGAGATTAGCCGGAACAAACAGACAGACAGATGAAAATAAAAAAATACATTTTTTGGTGTATATACTGTGTACGCATTTAGTAAAAAGTGGTTATTTTATTATTACAAACAGACACATCAATTTTATGTATTTGTATAGATATTAAATATCTTAACACCCTGAGGTCACTACTTTGGTTCAGCGACGATATCAACGTATCGAATACTCAATTAACTTCCCGGAGGAGTTCAGATTACAGCAATCAATTAAAGAGCATTTAACGGTTGACAATGGCTCGACTCTGCCCCTGGCATTGCTGAAGCCCATGGGCGATCGTAACCAATCACCATCAGGTGAGACGTATGCTTGTCTGCCTACAAGGGCAGATGTTTATGAGCTCCAGTAACCACTTAACACCAGGTGGGCTGTGAGCTCGTCCACCCATCTAAGCAAAAAAAAAAATAAAAAAAAATGGGCAATAAAAAATTAGACGCTTCCGTCGAGTTTCTGGCTAGACTGACATCTAATAATCTTAAGTAACAGCTCGACTCTGCCCCTAACATTGCTGAAGCCCATGGGCGACCGTAACCACTCACCATCAGGTGGGCCGTATGCTTGTCTGCCTACAAGGGCAATAGACTAGACTTACATTAATACCATTCAAACCGATCCAGCCGCTTTGTTTGACGCCAGTGCCCGATATGGGGATTGGAGAAAGAAGTAAAAGGAAATCCAACAAGAATTCTACAAAGGCCGAATGATGCACACAAATAGGTTGTGGCATCGCATAGCATCTTCTACCCTTTTTTTCCCTACCTATGCTGATAGCCTTGGGGGCTATATCAGCGTTACCCTAGCGTGTAGGTGAGCTCACGGGGCTCAAACCTGACGACGTTGCCAACACTAACCCTAGCAAGAGCAGTGCTTCGTAGAATCTACCACCGGATCGGAAACGCGACCCACTGAGAAGATCCGGCGACCAACTCAGTGGGCTGTGTATGTGGGTTAATTCACTCGCCGAGCCCTTCGTCGCAAGCGACGGGTTCGACGAGAACGATGACCGGATAGCATAGATATCATAGCATCTTCTACAAGTAAATACTATCGTTATGTATAATCAGTCGCACAACAAGAATTCTGCAGTTGCAACAACAGACGCAAAACAACAACAAACACGTCGGCCAATTGTCACATCAGGTCAAGAACCAATACGTGCATTGTTTAATTCATGCATCTGTTACGTCAATTCACTTTCACTACCCTCGTGACGTCAGTGTCGTTACAACTGTACGTATCTAATTGACACATCCATAATAATCTAAGCATATAAATAAAATTGGAGTGTCTGTTTGTAATATTGAAATAGCCTCTTTTTACTACATGCATATATGAATACTTAGTCTGGCCATAAATACTGTGACAATTAAAAATAAACAAAATATTACATTTGAATTTGGAATCTGTCATTTTTATATGATTGCTCATCGAGTTTTCTCATTTTGGCGCCAATACATTGTACAATATTTTGCGATATTAAAATGGAGTGGGGTGATAAAGAGAACCGAATCGCTGTGATTGCATTACACAAAGTAGATATGGAGCCAAATGCAATTTTTGAAACTCTCCATACGCTTGGTATTAGTAAAATGTTTGTGTACCAGGCTATTAATAGGTGCAATGAGACCTCCTCTGTTTGTGACAGAAAAAGGTCTGGGCGTCCACGTAGTATTCGTACGAAAAAGGTGGTCAAAGCAGTAAGGGAAAGAATTCGAATAAATCCTGTCCGAAAGCAAAAGATTTTATCTCGGGAGATGAAGATAGCACCTAGAACCATTTCGCGTATTTTAAAAGATGACTTAGGACTTGCAGCCTATCAGAGATGTACTGGTAATTTCTTAACTGATAATTTAAAAGAGAATAGGGTGGTAAATCGAAACAAGTACTGAAGCGGTACGCAAAAGGAGATCATAGAAAAATTTTTTTAGGGATAAGAATTTTTTTACAATTGAGCAACATTTTAACAAACAAAATGACCGTATTTATGCTCAAAGCTCTAAGGAAGCTTCCCAATTAGTAGACAGAGTGCAACGTGGGCACTATCCGACTTCAGTGATGATTTGGTGGGATATTAGCTATGAAGGAGTGACTGAGCCATACTTTTGTGAAAAAGGTATCAAAATATCAGCACAAGTGTATCTAGATACCATTCTTGAGAAGGTAGTGAAGCCCCTTAACAACACCATGTTCAATAATCAAGAATGGTCCTTCCAACAAGATTCGGCGCCAGGTCATAAAGCTCGGTCTACGCAGTCTTGGTTGGAAACGAACGTTTCGGACTTCATCAGAGCTGAAGACTGGCCATCGTCTAGTCCCGATCTTAATCCGCTGGATTATGATTTATGGTCAGTTTTAGAGAGTACGGCTTGCTCTGAACGCCATGATAATTTGGAGTCCCTAAAACAATCCGTACGATTGGCAGTGAAAAATTTTCCCATGGAAAGAGTGCATGCTTCTATTGATAAACTGGCCTCAACGTTTAAAGGACTTAATTGCAGCCAATGGAGACCACTTCGAATAAGCTTTTTATACTTTAAATTGTTTTATATTTATGTATTAAATTAACACACTGTAAAAGTAATAAATGTTATTTGCAATAGATTTTTTTTCCTTTGTCTTAGTATTTATGGCAAGACTAGGTATATATACGGTACATATACCAAAATAACATTTTTTACATTTTTTGTCTGTCTGTCTGTCTGTTTGTTCCGGCTAATATCTGGAACGGCTAACCGATTTTGACGGGACTTTCCCTGATAGGTAGCTGATGATATAAGGAGTAACTTAGGCTACATTTTTGAGACTAGCTTCGCCCCGCGGCTTCACCCGCGGAACGACAATAACCGCGGGTAAAATCGTCGATAATAAAATGTAATGTTTCCGAAGCGAAGCGAGGGCTGGTTGCTAATATGTTTTAATCTATATATCGGTTTTTAAATTCAAATAAAATTTTATAAACTTCAAATTCAATTTTGTAAACATCAAATTCAATTTCTACTCCAATGTTAAATAAAGGTAATAAATAAATTTCAATTAAATCAATCAATTTTCCAGTCGTGTATTGTTTTGCTTCTTCATATTTTTTTTGCTTTAGTTTTGTTAATATTAGTAGAATAATAAATAAAAATTATAACCTTGGACCTTGTCAACGGTACCTACCACAGGCCACAAAGATTTGAATACCCTTGAAACAAGTGGATTCGCCAACTCGTAATGGCCAACGTGACGTTTTAAGGCCAATGACCTTCATATATGCAAACTTATCTTGAAAAAAATCGTTAGTGATATATATTCATGCATCTGTCAAATATCTTGTGTTTTATGATAGCTACCGCCACAACGGTAACGAGAATTACCGCAAATAAAACAGTATTTCAATAACACCTCGGTAAAGTTTGTTATTAGGTTTATCGTCGTGAAGTCTTTGTGGCCTAATGGATAAGGCGTCCGGTACATTCGTGTTGAGCGATGCACCGGTGTTCGAATCTCAGGCGGGTACCAATTTTTCTAATGAAATACGTACTCAACAAATGTTCACGATTGACTTCCACGGTGAAGGAATAACATCGTGTAATAAAAATGAAACTCGCAAAATTATAATTTGCGTAATTACTGGTGATAGGACCTCTTGTGAGTCCGCGCGGGTGGGTACCGCCACCCTGCCTATTTCTGCCGTAAAGCAGTAATGCCTTTCGGTTTGAAGAGTGGGGCAGCCGTTGTAACTATACTCGAGACCTTAGAACTTATATCTCAAGGTGGGTGGCGCATTTGCGTTGTGGATGTCTATGGGCTCCAGTAACCACTTAACACCAGGTGGGCTGTGAGCTCGTCCACCCATCTAAGTAATAAAAAAATCATTTAAATAAAATAATCTAGAACCGTTCCATAACCATAGTGTGGAAATCATATCGGCCCTATTTACTTTTATTGCATTAATAAAAAAACTATTCCTAAGTTTAAATATGTTCCTTATGGATTCCGAAGCGACCGGATCGAATTCTATGGAAATGGTTTGGTAACCCTGTGCAGAATGTAACGTTCGGGCCAAAATCTTAAGATTGGGTCATTTGCGATGGCCCATAGACACAAACCACTGAGTTTCTCGCCGAATCTTCTCAGTGGGTCCTGATTTCAACTTGGTGGTAGATTCTGCGAAGCACTGTCTTTGCTGGGGCCAGTGTCAGCAAACTAGCGGAATGGCCCCTAATAACCTACCAGCTAATGGCAAGGCAACAAAAACTTTGCAAGTTCCAGAAGCGCTAGCAAGTTCTTTGACGCATCGAATTCCCACAGAGCTATAATTCGGAGAGGGTAGTCGCGGTGGATAGTTGGTTTTCTTATCCAACTGACTTAAATCCTACAGATCACCGAACCAGTGTTCATCGGTGTCGCGAATTCAACGCCCACTCGAAATTAAGTGCTCGCAATCTAAAAGATAAGACACTAAAAAGAAAGCGCGTATATAAGTATGTTTGTCAATCTCTAGTGCCTCATGCCCGTTCCTGTAGACCGAATGGTAAACAGTCGCCCAAAACACGTCATTACGGATCCTCCCGATCCATTAACGTTGCTTTTAGGTACCACAAGCACCGGTCACCGTCCTTGCGACGAAGGGCTCGACGAGCGAATTAACCCACAGACACAGCCCACTGAGTTTCTTGACGAATCTTCTCAGTGGGTCGCGTTTCCGATCCGATGGTAGATTCTGCGAAGCACTGCTCTTGCTAGGGCCAGTGTTAGCAACACTCCGGTTTGAGCCCCGTGAGCTCACCTACACGTTAGGGCGAAGCTGATATAGCCTCTCAAGGCTATCAGCATAGGCAGGGAAAAGACAAAAAAAAAAAAACTGGTGCCTATAATACAGGGAATCCCAAATTGGGGACCGATGACCATGTGTGAGTTGTTCCCAATTATTATATTATTACGATGCCCAATCGCGCGATTAATACGGCCCAACAATGTACACCGTAGAAACAAAATAGCTCGTAACACGAAACCTCACAAGCAATATTTTGCTGGCAATGAGACGAGGAAGTGCAGTCCGGCATAATCGTTTGGCGTTTCGCCTAAGATAGATACACTTGGACGGGGAATTGTTAGCAACGAGCCTATAGTATCACCAATCTACGACTATTGTTACAGCGGTTGCAGAGGGAGCCACCTATGATCGATTGCAGGGACTAATGACGCAGTAGCGACATCTAGTAGACAATGCTAGAACATAAAACAGAAACATTCCAAGAAATGATAGTTTAAACAAACTAACAAAATACGCTTTTATAGAAAATCCAACTAAAAAATAGAAAACAAATTATAATAAATTTGAATTAAAAATAGTGTAAGAAAAAATGATTTTATTGTAAAAACCTAGGGTGCTTTTTAGGATATTATCAAAATAACCCTTCTACTCATATCTGTTCATAAAATATTTATAACAGTAACTACTGATACCATGCACCCCACGCTTTTTTTACAATAAAATATTTTTTTCTTACACTATATTTAATTCAAATTTATTATAATTTGTTTTCTATTTTTCTAATATTATTTGTTTTAATTCGTTCCGTTCCGACTCCATACAAATTTGAGTTAACTTTTACGCTATCGAGAACGTTAAAAAACTCGCACTAAGCACACTGACATGACTCGCCAGACCTAATCTCCTTTTGAATACGGCTACATCAAAAGACATGACACCAAGACACCACATAAGATGGCTTCGATTCCGTTGCGTGTTTGGCGTTTTGCTTCGCATATCCCACCGCATCCCACCACATCCTGCACGTGCTACGTTCAATATTACTTTTTTACACGTCCGTCTGTCGCGTCGCTTGTGATAAATAAATAAATAAATAATAAATAAATATTTACTAACAATCACGCCACGTTTACTGGTCCCGTGCTAAGTTCGTAAAGAACTTGTGTTACAGGTACCAGATAACGGAAATAAATGTAAGATTTTTATTATACACATACATATATATAATATACACCCATAACCCTGGAAAAGACATTTTATATTTATCACACAAATATCTTCCCTTGGCGGGATTCGAACCCGCGACCCCCTTGTGTAGTGACCATGTCACTTACCACTACACCAGACGGCCGTTAAGCTCGATTTATTGAACCCTAAAAGCGTCAAGAACGTTCTCGAATCTTACAAACGCGTTGACGTATTATGTGCGCACGCGAACCCGAGTATCGATCGAAATCTGATATTTACCTGAACAATGGTTATGTTAATAAGAAAATATTAAGTGCTAATCAAAGTCCAGCCCAGTTAGCTGGGCGATCTTTGGTCGCTTCCAACTTCACGGGATCACCCGCTGGGGCATTCCTCAGAAATTTACGTTACGCTGAACTAGCCTCTCAAGGCTATCAGCTTAGGTAGGAAAAAAAAAGAAAAGCGATTGTAAAAACGAGATGATGGTATCATCATCTCAAAGAATTCCTCAGAGCCCTCCCCACTCCTCTAAGCCGCTATGAATTTCAGGCCAGTGGTCGTAATTCGACGTCAATTTTAGGGACCACTGTCCAAACTACCAAGAGTAGACACATCTATACTAATATTATAAAGAGGAAAGATTTGTTTGTTTGTTTGTATTGAATAGGCTCCGAAACTATTGAACCGATTTGAAAAATTCTTTCATTGTTTGGAAGCTACATTATTCCCGAGTGACATAGGTTATAATCTTTTTTGAACAAAATTAGGGATCCTTACTAAAATTCCAATAATGTAACTCAAGGTGTAAAAAAATTACCTAAAATATTCTTTACGACGCGTGCCCTGCGAAAGCTATTGATGATAGAATATAACAATGTACTACGACTTTGTAGAACACATTATTATTTACAAACAGTGTCGCGACAGCATATATCTACCAATTATAGTTATGCCGATATAAGTGTTATTTTATTTAAAAAAATAAAACAACGTCAAACATCCTCAAAATTTTTTGTTAAAGACCCGAGCGGAGCCGGAGCCGGCCGCTAGTAATAAATATAGCGAGTTAATTTTTTTTTTTTTATTTCACACGTGTGTACTTATTCCTTCACCTTGGAAATCGTTCGTGAACAAATATTAGGTACGTATTTCTTTAGAGACAAACAAAAAATGTATTTGCAAGCGGAACTTGAAGCGTTTGTCTTCTAATAACTTTTTAATTACTTAGTGGTCACTGAGCGACCACTCGAAATACGACTATAATCTATATATTAATAAGTGAAGCATATATTTTGTATCCCTTTTTACGAAAATTGCGCGGACGGAGGAGTTTGAAATTTTCCACACTTATAGAGAATATAGAGAAGAAGTGCACAATGCTAATATTTTTTTTAAATAATGCATAAAAGATACATTAAATCAATAAAGAAAACATTACACACACTACATACCATGTATTTGACGCACACACGCATGCATACTATTTATTGTTAAACTTTTGTTCTTGACGTCTGTTGTCAAATTGAGAATAGATTAAATATTGTTTGTCTTTGTTAAGATTTTTTATAATGTAGTCTTAGTGAAATTTGTGATTATAGAAGTATAAAATACAATCATAATAGTGTACAAACTTACAATTCCAATTGATTATAGTCGAATTTCGACTACTGCGGGACCTCTAGTTAATTGTAATTTTATGTATATTTATCTATAATCACAGATTTCGCCAAGACTACATTATAGACAAATATTGAAATAATATTAAAGGCAAACAATATTAGTCTATTCTTTTTTTTTATGGATTTTATGACCTGGTAACTAAGACCTTTAGGTCAAGTCTTATTTTAATTTACATTCTTATTTTTATGAAAAATCATAATATGGAGTGAAATGAAATGAGATGAAAATAAATGATATGGGATGAAAATTAAATAATAATATAATCTACTCTCAATTTGACCACAGTCTTTAAACAATAACAAAAGTTTGACAATTGACAATAAACAAATAGTATTTTACAGATGTGTTGTGTTAAGTACATAGTAAGTAGTGTGTGTAATGTAATTTTTATTTTTTATTTAATGTATTTTTAATGCATAATTTTAAAAAAAATTCGCCTTCTGCGCTCCTTCTCTATAGTCTCTAAATATGCGAAATATCACACTAATCCGTCAGCGCAATTTTCGAAAATACGGGTACAAAGTTTTTGCTTCACTTATTAATATATTATAGCTATCTGTTTTAGCATATTACAATTATATGCAAATAAAAAATATCTCTGTGAAGTCGCATAGGAACTTTTTTGGTTATATTGCTTCTGCTAGCGCCATCTAGTATATATTAATGTAACTACGTTGACGGCGTTGGTCTAATGCAGGCCTTTGTAACTCAAATGATATCAAACATGATAAGGCTAAATGAGACCTTCAATTCTCAAATGTATCTGATCAAGATTATACATAAAGTTACATTACTTCGTATAAAAACGAATATTAGCAGATTTGCAAGTGATTGTAGTTTACTCACGAAGTATCAATAAATTTCAACTAGATGGCGCTACTTATGAAGCTTGTACTTGATATCAGCTGTACATAATTTTAATAATTATAATAAACGTAATTAATTATTGTTATATTACAAAAGGCGGATTTTTTTTAAAACAAGTATTGAAGAACAATCATTCAAATTAAGCCAATCCTAGTTGCTTAGTAACCGCAGTTAGTTAGATACGTCCCAGGATGATAGTTTGACCCAATCAGGTAAGCGGAATACGGTTTAATTACAAAAAAAATAACTCGATAGTGTATACTGTCGGACTGGTCAAGGTAAACCAGTGATAACATCCAAAAACATAGTAGAAAGAGGGTAGATAGATAAATCATCAGCCTACCCACAGTTGGATAACAACAGGGTTGGAATATCAGGAATAGAGTATAATGATTGTTACAAGCAACCACAGCCACAGGTAGGTAGGTAGATAGGTACCACAACCCCGGCCATTTCTGCCGTGATACAGTAATGCATTCCAGCCTGAGAGGTGGGGCTGCCGTTGACTATACAACTCAGACTTATAACTTGTGTCTCAAGGTAGGCGGTGGCCTGTACATTGCTTATGTCCATGGACTCCGGTGACGACTTAGCACCAGATGGAATGTGAGTTCGTTCGCGAATCTAAGCAAGTGAAATCATTACAGTATGTTAAAACAATATTTTCTCGTCAATCGTTGGTATCACCAAGCATGGTAGTTTAATGTATCTATACATATAAATAAAATTGGAGTGTCTGTTTGTAATTTTGAAATAACCGCTTTTTACTACATGCATGTGAATATTTAAACGGTACATACACCAAAATAACATTTTTTACAGTTTTTGTCTGTCTGCCTGTCTGTCTGTCTGTTTGTTCTGGCTAAACTCTGGAACGGCTGGACCGATTTGGACGAGACTTTCACTGATAGGTAGCTGATGATATAAGGAGTAACTTAGGCTACATTTTTAAGACTAGCTTCGCCCCTCGGCGTCACTCGCGGTACGACAATAGCCGCGGGTAACATTGCGGGACTCAGCTATCAATAATAAAATTTAATGTTTCCGAAGCGAAGCGAGGGCGGGTCGCTAGTCCTAAAATATAACTCGATATACATTGACTGTTAAGAAGGAACAACAGAAAGGCTGACAGATGACGACAGAACAAGTTACAATAAAAGACTCACCTAACACCATAGTCGATGGGATCTCTGTCTATGTACACATAGTAGTCCTGGACGGTTGTGTGTGCTTGCGTTCCGTGTGTGCGCCACTAAATTGTTGCCATACTTCTTGATCATCTTAAAAGAAAATGTAAAATTTTAATTACCCATGTTCGCTGATATTTTTTTATTGAATCATAAAAAAACTAATCATCAGTAGAGACCATTGGCGAAAATGGCAATCGTGTTCTATATTGGTTGTCCTACACGTAAAATCAGAAATTGTGACTGCAACAATATCTAGTAAAGTAACAATAAATAATAAAATAAATAATAAATATTTACTAACAATCACGCCACGTTAACTGGTCCCGTGCTAAGTTCGTAAAGAACTTGTGTTACAGGTACCAGATAACGGAAATAAATGTAAGATTTTTATTATACACATACTTATATTTAATATACATCCATAACCCTGGAAAAGACTTTTTTTTTATATTTATCATACAAATATCTTCCCTTGGCGGGATTCGAACCCGCGACCCCCTTGTGTAGTGACCATGTCACTTACCACTACACCAGACGGCCGTTATAACAATATCTAGCTAAAGGTACAAATCTTAAGCTGGTAAAGTTATTGATTGGAATGGTACATAGTGGACGGAGATTTTATTACCGGTGGATAGTATAGGATATATTATTGAGACACTTGTAATAAGCATCTACCTCTCGTTAATCTAACACAGTGACTGTTATAGTGGTGGTCACTCATTTAACATTATTTCATTATTAATTGTATTAGTTCCTTTATTTAATTTTAATTTTATATTAGTAGTTGACTATTTTAATAATTGTGATTCCGATTCATTTCATTTTATTTCATTTTTGTTTATTTTTAATAATTCTGATAAATTTTAATTATAATTTTAATGTATTTTGATTTAAATATTATGTAATTGAATGTGAAATTTTATGGGTTTAAGTTGCCTGAAATAAACGCATTTCATTTCATTATTTTGAGGCAAAGAGTGGTTCGAGGAATAATATAATACAAAAAAAAATACAGAGGTTGAAGTGTCAGGCAATTGTTTGTGCAAGACATAAAATCTAAGATAAGGTACAGATATAAGTATAATAATACCATACGACGTACGACATCCTGTTACTAACAATGAGAACAGTGAGAACTGATTTCTGATAAAAACACTGATAAGTTAAGAAACATAATGTAAGGTCAAGCTAGACTAGATTACGTGACAGATAAATGATTTAATCAAAAAAAATGTGAGCCGTCACGGGACGCCTGGCAGATGTGTAACATCGACATTCTTTTGTAAAAGTAATATGCAGAAAAGAACAGATTGTGTTAGGAACTAAATATGTCATAATGATCAAATAAAATATTACGAAAAAATAATTTGTTTTCAAGTAAAACACTGGTTATGTGTACTGTAGTAAACAACACTGTATACACTACGGAGTATACACTATAGGTATCCGAGCTCAGTGTGGCGAGAGAGATGGCTTAACGCCTGATCGAGTGGGAGAGAATCGCACAGTCGATAGCGCATGGCGACGCGTCGCCAAGGCATGCGTCGCCACGCCAGAAATCGGCTTTACGTGCGGCTATAGATGTTTCACATCAAAAATACAGTGTCTAAAAACAAAATCAAAACTCTGCCCACTTATGATACCAGCAATAAAATTCTTCAAGAATAAACGTGAAGAATAATTAAAACTACTTTTGTAGTTTAGTTTAATCTCATATTTATGGATTTATGCTATTATTTAACTTCTATATCACTTCCAATACTTTATTTTTTGTGATCACGGATGACTAAGGTCTTAGGTCTAGGTCTAGGTCATGGACGGTTAGCGGGGTATGGACGCGTGATGCGTAGACAGAAGATGCATGTGACTAGAAGATGTATGGAAATGGTAGTACAAGGTAGAGGGGGAAAAGGGCGACCGAAGAAGACATGGATGGAGTGTGTGAATGACGATATGAGAAAGAGAGGAGTGAGTGTTGAGATGACGCCTGATAGAGGAGAATGGAAGAGAAAAATTAGCCTAGTGGAATAAGGTGGAGAAAAAGAAGGATGACTAGGGTCTTATTCATTCAGATTTAAATACAATCTACAGTCTCATTTTGTTAATTTATAAATTTGGAACGTAACCAAAGTCATAAATGGGACATCAGTGTCATATTAGCTTTAATATTTCTTTAACTGGCAAAAACCAATAGAAAAAATAAATTTAAAAAATAAACAATAAAAAAATAAACTTGAGGAATTTGTGATATAGAACCTTACAATATAGGCATCAGCAAAAGCTACAGTATGTATATTTTATTCGGTAAATGAATAAATGTCTAATGTAATAAATGTCACTAAATATTAAGTGAGACTTTTAATGAGAGAAAATGGTATTACACTATAAGTCAATTAATCAGTTATATTTAGCACAGTCAGTCAGATTGTTAACTGCACTCACTATCTGTATTACCAATAAAATAAGATAAACATCAGTTTAATTCAAAATGAGTGGGCTATAAATAGGGATTACAATACTCAATTTACTGATAACCATAAAACTAAGAACATAAGAGTTATCTATCATCTATCAAACAAACAAAAGACTCTCCAGTTTTCTATGACCCCTACAACATATTGTCAGTATAGGTATTTGTTGCGATATCATCACATGTGACTTTTTTCCACCACTACACGTCATACCCTAATTTAAGTATTGAAACAGATTATTTCTGAATTTTCATTAAGTTTCTCAATTAAAACTTCCTAATTTAAAGATGTGTAGAAGTATTTATATACAGATAGAGGTCTTAAGGAGGTATCTTTTTTAAGATTAATTGTGTTGCAATTTGTTGTGTTGTAACTTCGTATGTACTTTACCAAGGCTGCATGACTACAAAATGACTACAAATGAGTATTACGAATTTAGAAATTGAAAGAGAATCAGTATTTATGTCAGGCAATGCACATCCAGCAATGTGATATATAAAATTCTATCATATTTCTATCATATTTTTTTTTGGTCAGGAGGAAATCGCCAGACTTCCGCCCTTCCCTGGGGATGGAGGGCGGGGCATGTCGGAGTCGAACTGACTAAAACCTCCTGTCGCTCAACAACCCGCGTCCGAACCTCGCATGAGACAGAACCCATGAAAGGCAAAGGGGGGAAAGTGAAGCGTTTAGTGCGGAGCACATCTCTCCCATCACCCTCCCCCTCGGGACGCCGGACCAGCGGTCGTCGGCGCCACGACCACCAGCCCTCTCGGTCAGCAGGCATATTTCTATCACATAGTAACATTATGCACATACAATCTTAAACAGCAAAATAAAGATTTACCTGCTGTGTATTAAATTACGATTATGCGGAGGTCGATCGACAAAAACAAATGTAAAATTAGATTCACAATACGACAGAGCCGTTCATGTTATTAATTATGAATAATTAAAATTATTTGTCTTTCGTTTGATTCTAGAATTCATAGCCGCAGTACGTAATTACAATTACAATTTACTTGTTTCAAACAAAATTCGATATAAGCGAATAAGTAATTTTCTAGTAATATAAATACAGCCAAAGTTCAATTACGACGGGTTTTTTTACTAAGAATTTTTTATACAAACATTGTAAGTAAGCCGACTCGCTGGCTCATGAGAAACTTTGACATATTTTTTTTTTATATAAGTTTCTTACCGGATTCAGATACAACGTTTCTTGTTGAAATTGCGAGAATTCTTCAAATTTGTTAATGTCTTGAAATTTTAACAGTTCTTCGTACAAAATGACCAGCAATCATGCACATTAACACACGACAAAACATAAACGAGTGTCATAGGCCGAAGAAATACCTATTTAAGATTCTATTCTATCTATCTCTTTTTCAATTGGATTGAATTGAATTGAAGGTGAATTGAAGGCAATTGAAGGTTTTACCTGACGTTTGGCATTTAATGTTATCAGCCTTAATAATTGCCTGAAAATTTGTGGAAAGAAAAAAGTTCACACATTTTAAAAAGATATAATTAATAAAATATGTACAAATAAAACAATTCTAATATATATTTTAATAAAGCAACTTTGCTAGCTCCTTTACGCTTTGTTTAGAAACTTTTGAAATGAAAATTACAATGTTACTTATTGGGAATTATTTTAGCCAGAAAGATGAATTGTTTTAGTTTCTTAATTTGCCGTTTCTGTAGGTTTGTATGTTTAAATTAGTGGGCTATTAGCTGTTTCGCACTATTGAAAGTTCACGATTATGGACAATGAAACACTTGCCCTTACGAATCCATAGGATCAATTATTCTCAGCTAGAAGCTTTCAGCTCTAACACTAGGAACAGACTAGAAACCCTAGTAGCCGTATTCGTCGAACTCGGCAAAGAGTTCGACATGCAGCCTAACCCACACAGCGGGTCGCGATTCCGATCCGGTAGTAGATTCATTTGCTAAGCAGCTGCCCTTGAGTTGTTAGGTCTTCTCTGGAGGCGTTCGGACAGCCGATATCAAATCCCTTCCCTCCCGACTGAGCCTTTGCTTGCGCACCCGTCCTGGTCAAACTAGAAAGGCCTCCGGGCCACCAGTAATGGCAGTAATCCCTCTTTCCTTTAAAAAAAATGAAACAAAATGCTGGGTGTGATTTCTCGAGTTTTTCTTTAAAGTCCAGTATATTCCGTCCATTAGAAATCTTTCAATAATTTAATTCTTATGAAGTTTCATGTAAACCAACTTTTTTCCATTACACTCTTACTTACTTTCCCATACCTGAAGCTTGTAGAAAAAAATAATTAAATGAAGGGTAGCAATATAAGCCTTAAAATTATTTAAAAACAAGGCTTTAGTCTTTGGTTAAATTTGGCCCATTCTATGCTATCAGAACAATACATAATAAGAGCTGTAGCAAAAACACACCGTGAAACGATTGAGAACAATTTTAAATAATTTTGCGGCTAATTATTTGACTTATGACTAATGTTGTTTTTATATTTCAGAACTACGAGAAGTTAGGACGTAAAATAAGTTAGATTAGTGAAGTTAATTGATTTTAAATCTTACTTAACGTCCACTTACTACAATCGATGTCGAAATGAATGGCAAAATCGATTTCTCACCCGTTAATTTGAACAACGTATTATGATCCAAGATGCATGGTAATCGAAAAGCTCCCAATAGTAAGACTATCTAATTCCTTGGGCTTATTACTTGAATTGATTAATGATTTTGACGAATGAGGAATGATTTGTGGGCCGACTGATTCACTGTTACGTTTGTTTATTGGTTCTTCGTCGTTCAGGGGCATTTATTCGTGACTAAAAGGCTTCATTTTTCATATGTATTTTAAATAAATAAATAAATAAATAAATATTTACCAACAATCACGCCACGTTAACTGGTCCCGTGGTAAGTTCGTAAAGAACTTGTGTTACAGGTACCAGATAACGGAAATAAATGTAATATTTTTATTATACACATTAACCCTGGAAAATAAATTTTTATATTTATCATACAAATATCTTCCCTTGGCGGGATTCGAAACCGCGACCCCGTTGTGTAGTGACCATGTCACTTACCACTACACCAGACGGCCGTTAAATGGATGGATCTAGGAACTGACACCTATCATTCCCTTTTTTATTGCATAGATAGGTGGACGATATCTCATTTCTAATACTCTGACGGCCATATTTAATAATGTGCGCCCGGTGATACAATTTTTGGCATTTCTAAAAATTGCTATCCTTATTCGCGGTCAAATCGATTGCGGTAGTAGATTGAGACCAATTATGTGTTTTTCCAATCATAAGAAATCGATTAGACGATGTCGGCTTATTAAACTTACGAATTACGAACCATCAATGATTAAGCGTCATAAAACGTCAAACTAACAAGTGAACCACTGCAAAGTAAAGGTGTGGACTTTTGGCGGCGGACTACTTTTGGTGTGGACTACTGAATTAAATTATGTGAATGCTTTCAATTTGTTCTTTTAATCTTTATTCAGGTTCCAAATGTAGGGAAAAATAATCCTAAAGAATATGGCTTCTTGCGTTTTTCCAAAAGGGCCATCAAAGTCTATAAATCTCCATTATTTAAGTAAATGATATTTAATTTATTTCAATAATAATTTATAGTCAAATTCATTAATCATTTAGATAAATCCACCTTAAAAAAACCGCTCTATTTCATTTCGTGGATCCATACACTAATGAAGTTTGACATAAAAATCTTGAAATCTGTGTTGAACTTCACTACTATTTTAACTGTGACTTTTGGCGGGAACGCTTGGAGTGAAGTTGTGTGATTTGTTTTATTTTGTCTATTAAGTGTTTCTTCAGGTTTAAATAATAATAATGTAATAACGGTGGTTTATTAACTGTTTAATATCTGTGAAAGTGCACAAATGTGGGAAAATGAAACAAAGCCGCTGGACGTAACTTCTCGGGATCCTCCAAAAAGTCTAATGAAAAAGTCTCAGTAGATGACCACCATTTTACTGAGATTATATTTCATCCCATATCATCTCATCTCATTTCATTTGATTTCATCCCAGTTGATTAATGTCTCAAATCAATCATCTTCATTTCATTTCATCATTTATCATAAAAATAAGAAAATAAATTAAAATAAGATATGACTTAAAAGTCTTAGTTACCAGGTCATAAAATCCCTTCAAAAAAAACATTTTAACTGTCAAAATTGAAAATTTCAACACGCCATTGTGCGTGATAAAAATAAACACGTTTTCGCTAAAAAGAAATACTAATCGCAAACAAAGAGACTGCTAATATTTTCCGTCATCACTGTCCCATGATGGGTCTACCCGACCGAGGAATACCCGAGGACAAGCTCCCGCAGTGTTGGTACGACGATGTCCGAATGAACGCACTCTTCGCCCCGTTTCGTTTAAAAACCACCAACCCTGAGTCCTGGGACATGAAGATGAAGTTCTGGTCTGATATGCTCAGGCAGTGGTGTAAGCACAGAAAGGACCCTATAGTGTCTCCTGCAGACGCAAGAGCAGCGTTCCAAAGAAAAGGACGCACTCCGGCCTGTCTTGATATTGTCATCGAAGAAATGTTTCGGTTAGTGCAAATTATTCTTTTTTTTTTTTTATTGCCTAGATGGGTGGACGAGCTCACAGCCCACCTGGTGTTAAGTTGTTACTGGAGCCCATAGACATCTACAACGTAAATGCGCCACCCACCTTGAGATATAAGTTCTAAAATCTCAGTATAGTTACAACGGCTGCCCAGCCCTTCAAACCGAAACGCATTACTCTGCTTCAAGGCAGAAATAGACAGGGCGGTGGTACCTACCCGCGCGTACTCACAAGAGGTCCTACCACCAGTTGAAAATATGATATCAGTAGTTAAGGTATTTTCATGTTAGCGTTATGGCACGTGGTGAATAGAGCCTCTGAGATTCCCGCTTCCACTACCGAAAGTAACTTGACTGACACTTGCATTCCCGATGCCTATGGGGGACGATCGAGGAAATCTTTACTACTGAAGTTTATGAAGAATATTAACGAAATATAAATTTAATAATGTAGTGATTTTTTTTATTTTTCTTTGTTATTGCTTAGATGGGTGGAAGAGCTGACAGCCCACCTGGTGTTAAGTGGTTACTGGAGCCCATAGACATCTATAACGTAAGTGTGCCACCCACCTTGAGATATAAGTTCTAAAGTCTCAGTATAGTTACAACGGCTGCCCCGCCTTTCAAACCTATTGTATGCATATTTCTTCATCTACAGAAGCGGAGAGCTTTGTCCAATATCAAAATATCAACGAATTCTTCACAACGGGACCGAGGGCTGGGTACGTTGGACAGCTCGACTTGCTCTCAAACCTGCTGCACTTGCTCTCACAGCTGTCTCCTCATTTCTGCCTGCACGGCAAACTCTGGATAATGATGGATTGCCTAAAGCTAGTATAGAATGCACACAGAGGTTCCTACTTGAAGGATCGGTCAAGGTTAGTAACTTACTTTGAGATTTATAAATATTTCACTAGCGTAATAATTGTGACCTTCATAACTCATAGCCAAGTTATATATTTTTACACATTGATTTTAAGTAAACATATGATGTTGGTTGTATTTTTGTTGATTTAAGCACTCACGCATTATCTGATTGCACTCCACAAAAGTTTTCTAGCATAGTACACCTTAGCATAGTACACTTATATCATATTTCAAGTGACTTTTACAAAATTATTGATACTTCAGACAATATCGAAATTGCAAATTATATCTCTAGTTTTCTCCATTGGTACAAATTTTAAAAACATTGTGGACGGTAATATTATCCTGTATGTAAGCAGTTGATATAAAGTTCTTTAGGAAACCCTTGGCAATTATTTAGCAAAATCATACACAGTAGTAGTAGTAGAGTTCATCCGTACTACCTGGAGCCACAGCGTTCATCTATAGTGCATTTCCAGAGATTTTTGCCACGTACCATCTGGCTTTGGAATCAGCTCCTCTCCACAGTGTTTCCTGAGGGCTATGACATGACCTTCTTTAAACGAGGCCTGTGGAGAGTACTTAATGGGTAGGCAGTGGCTTGGCTCTCTGCCCCTGGCATTGCTGAAGTCTATGGGCGACGGTAACCACTAACCATCAGGTGGGCCGTACGCTCGTTTGCCTCCTCCTCCTCGAGTCGCGTTCCTCATGTCTGAGGGTCGTGACCACCATCACCCATGAGCTTCAATTTTAGGATCTTTTTCCACTTTCCCCTGTCCACGGCGTCATGCAGCGCGCTGTACACTGTACTGTCCAAAGCGGTGCGGATCTGATCGGACCAACGAGTATGGCTGCGGCCTCTAGATCTGTTGCCTTCAACNGCGGATCTGATCGGACCAACGAGTATGGCTGCGGCCTCTAGATCTGTTGCCTTCAACTTTCCCTGTGATCATAAGTTTTTCCAGGTTATCGCCGTCTTTCCTCGCAATGTGACCAAAATATTCGAGGATCCGCTTCAGACATACAGTAGACAGTCTGATTTTGATGCCCAGTTGCTTCAATATCGACACGTTAGTCCGGAAGGCTGTCGTTTGCCTACAAAGGCATTAAAAAAAACGTTACAATAATTGTACAGATACTAATAACAAATTAGAACCAAGTACATTTGGGAATAGTTAAAGTCTTGAATATCGAACCTAAACTGAGATAATCAACTGTCAGAGGTTACTAGGATTCACCTGCTTCCTATTAAATAATTAAACATTAATTAAAAATAAATTCAGGAGCTAGCAACAGAACTACTTCACACAAACGTACCTGAAATAGACCGAATCGGTACTATAGAAGAATTAATGAAGAACTTTGAGTATCAAGGTGGCAGAGAAGTCTTCGAAGTGCTGCTCGGTTGGCTGGTAGCTCAGGGTTATGCAGTAAAAAAAGATGAGGTTATTAAACTGGGTTAGTATGCAACATAACATAATATAACATAACATTATACCGGAAGACGTAGTGTGGGTAGACCTCCCACAAGATGGACCGACGATCTATCGAGGTTTGCGGGGATCCGCTGGATGCAGGCAGCTAAGGACCGGTCTTTGTGGCGAGGCTTTGGGGAAACCTATGTCCAGCACTGGATGTCTGTGAGCTGATAATAATATAATAATAAAGTATGCAACATTGTGAACATTTATAGAAATACATCATATCCAAGGTCGATGACCGTGGTGTCCAGTGAAACCTTTTTTTTAATATTTTGAGATATGATTTTGAGATTTTAAATATTGGATGTCATAACTACCCAATTATTATTAAATTTTTTTAATTGCTTTGATGGGTGGACGAGCTCACGGCAAACTTGGTGTTAAGTGGTTACCGGAGCCCATAGACATCAACAACATAAATGCCATCAACGTATGCCAACATAAATGACATGAGTTGTAAGGTCTCCGTTTTAACAGTACAACGGCTGCTCCGCCTTTCAAACCAAAACGCATTACACATTACATTATTCACGGCAGAAATAGGCAGGGTGGTGGTACCTCCCGCGTGGACTCACAAGAGGTACTTACCACCAGTAATTACGCAAATTAAAATTTTTCGGTTTTCATTTTTATTACACGATGTTATTCCTTCACCGTGGAAGTCAATCGTGAACATTTGTTAAGTACTTATTTCATTAGAAAAATTATTACCTGCCAGCGGGATTCGACTACCAATGCATCGCTACATACGAATGCACTAGGCGCCTTATCATTTAGGCAACGACGACTACAAATTTATTTTAATAATTACATAAAGTCTAACCTATAAATATATTTAACAGTGTGTAATCTTTGTGTTTCTAACAGAGATGCATAGCTCTGCCCTTCTTGGGCTTACGGTTACTCAAACACACCATGAAATCCACAAATAAATTTCACCGATACTTTTACTAACTAAAGCAGTTAATCGGTCAATGACTTGAAAGCTAATAGGTATTATAACTCAAACAGCTGAACCAGATAAGAAAGCCACCCCCGTGACAGAGTCAGATGAAGCCCTTGTGAAGCTAGTCACAGCTGAGAGGCACTTGCATGCAGACTCAACAAGACTGTCCCGAGAACTAGCAACTATTGAGAATGATGCTCGAGCTGCACTTCAGTTAGGTAATAGGATTGCGGTAAGTTAGTTAGAAGTGCAGTTTTTTTTTTCATAGATTAGTGGACGAGCTCACAGCCCATCTGGTGTTGAGAGGTTATCTGAGCCCATAGACATCTACAACGTAAATGCGCCACCCTTTTTTTTTTCGGGCCGAGGGCCGAACCTACGAGGTCCCCGCGCCTAGGGGGCGCACGGGGTATGTGAGACTCAACGATCTGCAGGTGTTGAGAGCAGACCGCGGGCCCAAGGAATTTAGGGCCCACCCACTAAACGACTCCCCTGCACCTTTACACCCGGCGTCCGATCTCCGTCCGGGGTAAAAACCCGGTCAGAGTTGGGGGGTTCCCGCGGTCAACACTACAACCAGACACGCGGCGCCACCCCGAGGACGCCCGACCTCTACCTCCTGCGCGGACTCATAAGAGGTCCTGCTACCAGTAATGTTCTCTATCTTGTCACATAATTGGAAGCAACCCCAGGGTCTAGGTTGGGCACTGTCTGTCATATAATCACTAACTGCACCTGTAAAGCGAAAATAAAGATATTGCATCTGAATCAGGATTACCCTACCGTCTGTGGGCCAGCGGAATTTTTATCCGAAGTCTATAGGGGATAAAAGTATGATGTTTTTGTGATTATTATTTTAAAAGTCCAAAGTGTTGCATATTCCTACTTTGAGTATCAAATTTTTAAGCTGTTAAGACAGAAAAATATGATGAGTTGAATGCGATTATTTTGTCGACAGTCCTTATCGAGACCAATAATCAAAGTTTAACATAATAAATGTTTCTAATTGCATTTTAAATTTTACCGTGGAGGTAACGGTACAGTAAAACCCAGCTGTCACTATGACCTATACGTATTAATAATTTTACATATCCCCTGCTTATTGATATCAGAACCAGGCATGATCTTTTGATGAAAATTGTTCATTGTCATTTCTATTCATTTGTTACAGGCCAAGAATCATCTGAGACGTAAGCACAAAGTGCAACGGAAACTGGAACAGTGCACGAAAGCTCTGGAAAACGTACAGAACTTACTACAGCAGATGAGGGATGTACATTTCAATGCATCAATTGTCGATACTTACAAGTAAGTTATATATTGTTACGCGCTGGGTTTCGGGATAAATAAAATTTCATCAAAGTACAACTAAAAACTGTATTCAACACTTAAAGCACACTCAACAAACACTTTAAAACTCTCAAGTCGCTTGTTCCGCTTCGCCTCAGGTGATCCGTTCGCTGTTTCGCTTCGAGTAGTTCCGATTACTGACTCACTGCGTGCCATCTCTACAACACTTTTATAATCGATACCACATCCCTAGAATTATCGATAATATTTCACACATCTCTAGTATTGTGTTTTCGCTATCTGACAATAGATGGCGTTGTACTTTTTGAGCGTTCTAGATGCTACTAGATCCTTCGATGTTCGTTCGAATATTCGGCGATGGATGGCGTTACTCTTACCGGCGTAACAATATTTTTGGGCTGCATAAGCTTTAGATCAAAGTATCCAACAAAGAGACTGTTCCAGGAAAACAGCCATATAGATATGTCATAATGATTTTGATCGCATTTGATCAATATTACTATAATACAATACTCTAAAGAGAAGAAAATTATTCTGATGTGTCCCGAGATAAATTATTACCTTACATTATAAGGCGCTAATGGTGTCCATTTCATTTTTGCGCATGCAAATGATATTATTCATATCAAGTACCTGTATCAACAGTATTATACAATAGCATAACTCATTTGTATCTAGTATTTTCCATTGAACCTCCTCTATGTCAGTTAGCGTAACTCTATCCAATTACAAATATTAATAATAGTACACACATAATACTACTACATTACACTATTAGTAACACAATATTCTCTTGGCTTATTGCGTATAAGTGTCTTATATTTTTTTATTTATTTATTGATATTATTTTCAGGACAACATCAGAAGCTATGAAGCGAGGATTAAAAGACAACGGTCTTGAGGTGGATACAGTTCACGACACGATGGACGATCTGAAAGAGGTATAAATATTAAGACGAATTTTTAACCTCATAGCTCTGAAGGTTGTTTTTTTTTCTGCCTATGCTGATAGCCTTGAGAGGTTATTTTTGCTTTACCCTAGCATGTAGGTGAGCTCACGGGGCTCGAACCGGAGTTATACTAACACTGGCCCTAGCAAGCCGTGCTTCGCAGAATCTACCACCGGATCGGAAACGCGACCCACTGAGAAGATCCGGCGAGAAACTCAGTGGGCTGTGTCTGTGGGTTAATTCGCTCGCCGAGTCCTTCGTCGCAAGCGACGGGTTCGACGAGAACGATGACCGGTGCTTGAGGTACCTAAAAGCACCGTTAGTGAATCGGGAGGATCCGTAATGACGTGCGTTGTTTTGTGATTCACTCAATATAATATGGATATGCCACATAATATGGATAGGTTCCGCTTTGGTTGCGGGTTGTGCTATTGTGGGTTCATCCATATCTCAGGAACTATAAGAACTTTTTATGAAAAGTATAGGACGAACTGTCAGGATCACTGTCGACACAGAGCTTGAGAGTAGTAGTGTAAATACAGGATTACAAGATCTCATTCATAAATGTTTTCTATTGGATTTTGCCTATTTTGAATTTACACTCTAATTAGAGGGCGTCCATTAATTACGTGAGGTGTTCGAGGGGGGGAGGGGATCAAGCTAAATCTTTCTAAATCTCACTTAGGGGGAAGGGGGGGGTCTTGGGAAATATCACGTAATTATATTTCTCGCAGAAAACGGTGTAGAAGTGCGTGAAATATTTTTTCCAGAATAAAATATTATTTGTTTGATATTCATTATTTAATTTTATGATTGTGATTTTAAATTACGGTAATATTCACAAATACTAGTCTTTGCTAGTCTTTAATAACAGTAATAGGGCAAGTTTTTTTTTCTCAATTATAATCCAACACGTTTACCGTCCAAATAGAAGTATTGAAGAATCTCGCGTGAGAGAGGAGGGGGGGAGGGAGTTGAGAAAAATCTTACGATATCTCTCCAAGGGGGGAGAGGGGGTCAAAAATTTTTCAAAAACGCCTTACGTAATTAATGGACGCCCCCTTACTACAGAACTTATCTTCACATCCACATTTACATCAAATATGTCTTCTTAGGTAATGGATTCATATAGTGAGATGGAGAGAGCACTTGGTACAACAATAGACGACACCGATGCAGCTGAGCTTGAAAGAGAGCTTAAAGAATTGCTGTCGGGACCGTCGGCGCCTGGTGGTGGAACTCCCGGGAAGGAGGGGGAAGGTAAGGCATTCATATTAGTTACTCTTTTTTTAAATTTGAACTTTAGTCTTCGATGGAAGGTAACTATTACGTGATGTCTTCCACGGTGAAGGTGTAACGCCTTGCATATGCTTGTAACCGATTTATCTTAAAAGAGGTTAATATGTTATAAAGATGACATAAATGGAATTTTGAATATTGAAACATTAGAAATATAAAAGCATTGTGGAATATTGAAATACAAAAAAAAATTATAAAAATGTTGTGTTATTATAATTGTTGCAAGAAGGCTGGACTGTGTATACATGGGTCGCTGTGGTGCCATCTCCCATGGGATGTTACGACAGTAATTCATTGTGATGTAAATATATCTACTAACATAGGTGTCTTACTAACAATTTGTATGAGTCATGGCTACTTACAATAAAAACATTATTATTATTATTAAAGAGAAACAACATTTAAAGCTACTGCTTCACCACTATTTTTATATTTTTTGTATTTCAATATTCAATCAACGGCCGTCTGATGTAGTGGTAAGTGACATGGTCACTACACAAGGGGGTCGCGGGTTCGAATCCCGTCAAGGGAAGATATCTATATCTATACTAATATTATAAAGAGGAAAGATTTGTTTGTTTCGAATAGGCTCCGAAACTACTGGACCGATTTGAAAAATTATTTTTCCATTAGAAGCCGACATTGTCTCTGATGAACATAGGCTACTTTTTTTTTTTTTTTTTTGGTTTCATGTGTGTTTTAATGTTTCCGAAGCGAAGCGAGGGCGGGTCGCTAGTTTGTATGATAAATATAAATGTCTTTTCCAGGGTTATGGATGTATATTAAATATATGTATGTGTATAATAAAAAATCTTACATTTATTTCCGTTATCTGGTACCTGTAATACAAGTTCTTTACGAACTTAGTACGGGACCAGTCAACGTGGAGTGATTGTTAGTAAAATATTTATATTATTTATATTATATTCCACAATGCTTTTATATTTCTAATGTTTCAATATTCAAAATTCCATTTATGTCATCTTTTTAAGGGATTTTATGACCTGGTTACTGAAACCTTTAAGTCATGTCTTATTTTAATTTATATTCATATTTTTATGAAAATTGATATTATGGAGTGAAATGAAATGAAGATGATTGATTTGAGACATTAATCAACTGGGATGAAATTAAATTAAATGGGATGAAATGTAATCTCAGTAAAATGGTGGTCATTTACTAAGATTTTTTCAGTGGACTTTTTGGAGGATCCCGAGAAGTTACGTCCAGCGGCTTTGTTTCATTTTCCCACATTTCTGCACAGATATTAAACCGTTAATAAACCACCATTATTACACATTTAAACCTGAAGAAACACTAAATAGACAAAATAAAACAAATCACACAACTTCACTCCTCGCGTTCCCGCCAAAAAGTCCATTTATGTCATCTTTATAACAATTAACCTCTTTTCAGATAAATCGTATAGAGGTTACATACTTATAAATAAAATCCAAATAATTTGTTTCATTATTACAGTGGTACTCATAGAAAAATGAATAATACCTGATTTTATTTTTATCTTTTAACGTTATAAACATTTAAAATAGTGAAATGTAAATCATAGAACTGAAAACAGATGGAATAAAATAAACATAAAAATAAAAGTCCGTCCGTATGGCACCACGTATTGGGCGTACTACCGGAGGTTTGGCCTGGGGAGTGGTGACGTCAGCGAGCGGTCCCCGGGCATCACGACACGAGGACATGCTGCACCGGACACACGGATGGATTGTGTCCTGCCTATTTCGCTTGTAAAGTCCGATTGAGGCTCCGATCTCATGCCTCCTGGTGGGCAGCGAGGCTCACGTGACGGCTGTGGGCTTCGCTAACCACACAACACCAGACGGACTCATCCAATGTCACAAGGAATTTTTACATTAACTAGTGGCCCCGCAGTAGTCGAGATTCGACTATAATTAATTGAAATTATAAGTTTTAAACATTATTATGGTTCTATTGTCAAACGCTATTATATTTTGATAATATAATCACAGTATTTGCCAAAACTGCACTATAGATAAATAATATTAAAGACAAACAATATTAATCTATTTTCAATTCGACCACAGACTTTAAACAATAACAAAAGTTTCCCAATTGACGGTAAACAAAGAGCATATATTTATGTATGTGTGTGTGTCAAATACATGGTAGTGTGTGTAATGTTTACTTTATTGATTTAAAGTATTTCTATGCATTATTTAAAAAAAAAATTTGCTATATTCTCTATAAGTGTGAGAAATTTCATACTCCTCCGTCCGCGCAATTTTCGTAAAAAGGGGTACAAAGTTTTTGCTTCACGTATTAATATATAAATCTTGTGAATCTAACAAGAAGCTTAATCATTTATATGGTTTCGATCATGGAATTATAATTTTACCTTGTACATACAGTTGGAGCAACGCAGAAGCCGGTCAGAAAGACATCGGAACGAGAATTCATCTTTGATGGCGAAGAGAGAATGCTGGCAGAACTGAATGACCTGGGTATAGAGGAGGCAAGTCCCAGTGGAAAGGCAGAGAAGGATAAAGAGAACAGAGTCAGGAGAAAGATTGCAGTACCCGATGGAGACTGGGAGGAGAAAGGTAAGAGAGTGTTCTTCTACTCATAATAAGCTTACTGATGGTAGGACGTGTTGTGAGTCCGCACGGGTTGGTACCACCACCCCGCCTATTTCTGCCGTGAAGCAGTAATGCGTTTCGGTTTGAAGGGCGGGGCAGCCGTTGTACTGTTAAAAGTGAGACCTTACAACTCATGTCTCAACGTGGGCGGCGGCATTTACATTGTAGATGTTTATGGGCTCTTGTAACCACTTAACACCAGGTGGGCTGTAAGCTCGTCCACTACTCATTCGGCTGTGATGAAGTTTACTAAAGGTTCTCGTGTATTCCGTACTTACTGGTACCTATCTAACTATTAGTTGGAACCTCTGGGACTGCGGTCTCTGCAAAGGGACTTCGGTACCCTGAGTATTTTGTACCGTATATTCCATGGGGAGTGCACTGAGGACTTGTTTCGAGAAGATACCATCATCTCGTTTCTACCATCGCACCGCCCGCCACCAGACTTGAGTTCATCTATACTACCTGGAGCCACTGCGGTCATCCACAGTGCGCTTCCAGAGGTCTTTCTTGCCACGTACCATCCGGCTATGGAATGAGCTCCCTCCACGATGTTTCCCGAGCGCTATGACAAGTCCTTCTTCAAACGAGGCTTGTGGAGAGTATTAAGCGGTAGGCAGCGGCTTGGCTCTGCTTATTGGCATTGCTGACGTCCATGGGCGACGTTAACCACTGATCCACAACACAGTTTTTTATTATTTTTATTGCCCTACTAGGTAAATGAGCGTACGGCCCATCTGATGGTGAGTGGTTACCGTCGCCCATGGACTTTAGCAATGCCAGGGTCAGAGTCAAGCCGCTGCCTATCGTATAACAGTTAAGGCTTCGTCAAACAGAACGCGTAATTAGCGCGCGTCAGAGCGCTAAACTGACGGCGCGCTATGACGCCGAGATGTACTGTACTACTATGGTAACATACCGTCAAACAGAGCCCCAACGCTATAAGTACGCAGCGTTCTGTCACGGCGTTAGGACGCTTTGACATCAGGCGTTGTAATTTTTATTTTATTTTATTTTAGCGTCCGAGTGAATGTGTGTTAAAATACTGGATAATGCCCGAAAAATTGATAGAAATAGTTAGGAAATACCCATGCTTATACAATGCCACATCTGAATCACTCGATATCTTCATACTTTTAAATTTTCACACTGCTATCCAAAGGCACTATGATTTGGCGAATGCGTTGCGTTAAGGAGCGTTGGGCTCATCTAGTCAATTTGTGTGACATGAAAAGAGCGCGACGTTAAAACGCAGCGCTAAATACGCGTTCTGTTTGACGAAGCCTTTAGTTAATGGCATTTGATTTAAAATTAAACTTTTGATGTGAAACCTCTATAGCCGCACGTAAAACCGACTGGCGATATTATGGTATATATATACAGTCTATATGCAGTAATGTGTACGGTGTGGCGACGCGTCGCCATGCGCAATCGACTGTGCGATTCTCTCCCACTCGATCCGGCGTTAAGCCATCTCTCTCGCTACACTGAGCTCGGATACCTATAGTGTATACTCCGTAGTGTATACAGTGCTGTTTACTACAGTACATATAACCTGTGTTTTACTTGAAAACAAATTATTTTTTCGTATAATTTTATTTTATCTTTATGACATATTTAGTTCCTATCACAATCTGTTCTTTTCTGCATATTACTTTTACAAAAGAATGTCGGTGTTTCACATCTGCCAGGCGTCCCGTGACGGCTCACATTTTTTTTATTGCAGAGAAGGAACCCGCAAACGATTTGGATAGTGCGAAGCAATCGAAGCCCTGGTACCCGCGCTTTGAGGAGTGTCTTAAAACGGACGCGGCTTGGCGGGACGCGGACGCCGCGCACGAGATACGAACCGACGATAGACTTCATCCGGGTAAGAGAAGCTTTTTTTGTAGCTTTTATTGGTCCAACACAACAGGTGGGTGGTCGTTCTCACAAACGAGCCGTCGTGGCCTAAAAGATAAGACGTCCGGTGCATTCGTATGTAGCGATGCAACGGTGTTCGAATCCCGCAGGCGGGTACCAATTTTTCTAATGAAATACGTACTCGACAAATGTTCGCGATTGACTTTCGCGGTGAAGGAATAATATAGTGTAATAAAAATCAAATCCGCATAATTATAATTTGCGTGATTATTGATGGTAGGGCCTGTTGTGCCTATTTCGGCCTTGAACCAGTAATGCGCTTCGGTTTCAAGGGCGGAGTAGCCGCTAAAAAATAGTTTATTCTCAAAGTGGGCAGTAAACAAAATAAGTTTGGGAGCCGCTGCACTAAGATATAAAGTGCTGTTTTATTTTAAAGATTTTTCATTGTTTAGATGGGTGTTAAGTGGTTACTGGAGCCCATAGACATCTACAACGTAAATGCGCCACCCACCTTGAGATATAAGTTCTAAGATCTCAGTATAGTTACAACGGCTGCCCCGCCCTTCAAACCGAAACGCATTAATTACTGCTTCACGGCAGAAATAGGCAGGGTGGTGGTACCTACCCGCGCGGACTCACAAGAGGTCCTACCACCAGTAAGAAAACCGTTACATGAAAACCTTACATTATTACTTCCCCATTTTTCTCTGGGTCTCTTACCGCCTCCCATTAGGCCTGCTGCAGGCCCACAAGGGGCGTTATCGCCCACTTTGGAAAAGTTTTAGTGACTCCATATTCCTTTCTATTGTTCAGGTCAGAAGCTGGATGTGGATTACACGAAGCCCCCTCGGCTGTACAACTCTGACTTCGCCGTGAAGGACCACCGACTGGAGGCCGGGGTGTGGCTCTACAACAGGCGGGACGCCGACGACTTCGCCTGCAGCACGGAGTTCTTCAGGTGAGTCCTAGAGGACGAGCCACGAGCTTGTGACGTCATTTGTGGTCAACAACGCAGTATAGTAGAATACGAGTCGTTTTATTGTTATCGAAATAACAGATCAGTTTATTGACGATTTTTTTATTACCTCCAACGCCTTAAGCGTTGGTTTTGTCAATGTACCGTAAAATGGGGGGATCAGGACACTTTATAAGTTCGACATTGATTTCTATCGTTTTTTTGTTGTTATAGTTATAGCAATAAAACGGAGATCAATAATGGTTCTGGTAGTTTAAATGCTCAATTATAATGCATTAAGATACAGTTTATTAAAGAATAATTGTAAAAAGTTGCAAGAACTCACTTGTCCCTACTCACCCAGGCTTTGGGTGAATCGTGTCGCTTAAGGGGACAGCAGCCCCCTGGCTAGATGGTGCGATGACCTCCGTACGGTGGCCGGCAAGAAGTGGATGAGGAGAGCCGCAGACCGGGCTCAGTGGTGTGGATTGGGAGAGGCCTATGTCCAGCAGTGGACGACTGTGGGCTGTTGATGATGATGATGATGATGAAGGGGACAATTGAGTTTTTCGATAGGGCTGGAACTGTTTAGTTGTTCGGTAGGTACCTAAAAATAATAATATAAAAGCTACCGCTTTGTATGGGCAGAAAGTATCTGTGCGCGTAGTGCGAGTTTTTCAAAATTCTCGTTCGCGTAAAAGTTAACTCAAATTTTTATGGAGTTGGAACGTTGCCTAGGTTTGCCGCTAGGGGCGCTGTTCCAACTGTATACAAATTTGAGTTAACTTTTACTGTATCGAGAACTTTAAAAAACTCTCAATAAGCACACTAATCCTTTCTGACCATGCAAATCGGTAGCTTTTGTATTTAAATATCGTGTGTCGTAGAAATCATAGTATCGAGGCTGGTAACACTTTCTTGCAGTTCCGAGAGTCCCGGGAAAGCTGCGGTTGGTGGCTTCCAAATGGCTCCCGGGGGCGAGAGGAAGAAGTCACAGCTCTCGCCTGACGAGGAGACCCCGGACGAGGAATTGGAACGAAGATTGAAGAATCTAAGGGGCTTTAATTAGTAAACGTATGTAGTCGAAGGACAGAACGAATGTTGCCATAGAAAAAAAATTTTTTTTTTTTTTAAATCAATATCTATGTATATGTCGAGGGGTGAAAGGTTGTTTGGTTGAAGCGATATTTTTGCAATATTACAGTAGAGCCATTTAAGGGCTTGTGCACACCAGGTTTTTTTAACACTACACACCACGCTTTTATTCTACAGAGCGGTTTGTTGTCGTTTGTATCGATACAAACGCGATACTGACGCGCGTCTGTATCGATAAAAACGCGCGTCGACGCTGCGTTTAAAAAACCGTGGTGTGCACACGTCCAAAAGTTTGAAATTTACAAAAAGTATCATAACAAAAAAAATATATTCTTCAACTATTCGAATTGAGTAAACATAATTGAAGTTCAATTAGAAACCAAATAAAACTGACCTTTAATTACAAAGATAAATGTCGCTTATAACTTTTCACTCCTCGATACATTGGAATTATAGGGGATACGTTCCTAAGTGACAAAATAAAAATACACTTTAGGCGTAGTTGTAATAAGGTCTAGTTTCCTTTTTTGTATTAGTCTTATTTCATGAAGCCTTCACAAAGGACTTTTACATATATATTGGAATCCTTTTTATCAATGTGTAAACTTAGGCCAACCAGACGAGATAATAAACGTAAACAAGCGGACCGTTACTGAGTTACATTGCGATAGAGAGGGATTATTATCTATGTCCTTATCACTCGTACGCGCAGTTATGGCGTCAGTTGGTCGACAACAGCTGTCGTTGTGTGTTTCGTGGTACAGGAAAGCACTGAGTACCGCAGCTGTCAGCATTTGGTCCGCCATTTTGTGAACAAGTTCATTCCTGTTTGGATCGCGTTCGAAGTGATACATGAGTCGTCTATTATCAAAGGTGGCAATCTGTGCATTTGGACAAAAAAAATTTATTGATATGTCAATACAGATTGATTTGAATATAATCGTCTCCTTCAAAGAATATGGTTCAAAACCTGCATTAAATAAAGGTTAATAGTTAACCTGTTATTTATCTAAGATGTCGTTCAGAAGAGTTTTGTGACTGCCAATGGAATACAAAGTCAATAATTCGTTTTTCTGATTTACCAATAATTGTCCAAAAGTCANATTTGAATATAATCGTCTCCTTCAAAGAATATGGTTCAAAACCTGCATTAAATAAAGGTTAATAGTTAACCTGTTATTTATCTAAGATGTCGTTCAGAAGAGTTTTGTGACTGCCAATGGAATACAAAGTCAATAATTCGTTTTTCTGATTTACCAATAATTGTCCAAAAGTCACATTGCCGGCTTTGATAATAGTCGACTCATATATATACTTTTATAGCAATATTGACAACATGATTGATAATACAATAGATAGTTTTATCATAAACACAGCTGACTCGGACTCTTCCGACGAATCATCTTTGTCTAGTACAGATGACAGCGATTAAAATTCGAACTTTGTAATAATTTATATTTAAATAAAAATGTTTTTTACTCCTCTGAAACTTTGTTTACATTTTTTATCTCGTCTGGTTGGCCTTACTTTAGTATGTACCGATATAGCGATTAGCTTTGCGAATAAAGAATTCTTTACTTGTGAATATAGGAATTGGGTCGTTGTTTTTTTTATATATTAAATACGCGCATAGTGAAAGCACAAATAAGGAGCTTTTGCTATACATTAAATAAATTGACGTAAGTGATTTTTATGATTAAAATAAAATGCTGTGTTATTCACTTCTTAATTGAAAATAAGTTAAATTTAGGTTAATATAAATAATTATAATCTATATATTAATACGTGAAGCAAAAACTTTGTATCCCTTTTTACGAAAATTGCGTGGACGGAGGAGTATGAAATTTTCCACACTTATAGAGAATATAGAGAAGAAGTGCACAATGCTAATATTTTTTTTAAATAATGCATAAAAGATACATTAAATCAATAAAGAAAACATTACACACACTACATACCATGTATTTGANCGCCAGGCGCGTGGTTCGAGAAGGCGCACGCGGGCCGCTATCCAGCCCACGCGCAACCTGCCCGGTTCCCCCGACGGTCTCCCGGGCGGAGGAGCAGCCAAGGAGGTGGCCGCCTCTACCGGGCAACGCACCCAAACAGAGCCAGCCCCGGTATAACCGAGGCGCAGCTCGCCTACAGTTATATTCTCCAAACTAAATTGACGTAAGTGATTTTTATGATTAAAATAAAATGCTGTGTTATTCACTTCTTAATTGAAAATAAGTTAAACTTAGGTTAATATAAATAATTATAATCTATGTATTAATACGTGAAGCAAAAACTTTGTATCCGTTTTTACGAAAATTGCGCGGACGGAGGAGTATGAAATTTTCCACACTTATAGAGAATATAGAGAAGTGCACAATGCTAATATTTTTTTTAAATAATGCATAAAAGATACATTAAATCAATAAAGAAAACATTACACACACTACATACCATGTATTTGACGCACACACGCATGCATACTATTTATTGTCAAACTTTTGTTCTTGACGTCTGTTGTCAAATTGAGAATAGATTAAATATTGTTTGTCTTTATTATAGTTTTTTATAGTGTAGTCTTGGCGAAATTTGTGATTATAGAAGTATAAATGACAATCATAATAGTGTACAAACTTACAATTCCAATTAATTATAGTCGAATTTCGACTACTGCGGGACCTCTAGTAAATAAATAAAAATGTGTACTACACGTCGACTGGTGGTCAAATTTGTATGGAGTTGGAATGTTTGCCGCTAGGGGCGCTGTTCCAACTCCATACAAATTTTGAGTTAACTTTTACGCTATCGAGAACGTTAAAAAAACTCGGACTAAGCAAACCGAACGAGTCGTGACGTCCCTATATCGAGGGGCGAAAGACTGTTTGGTTTAGGCGACATTTTTGCAACTTTATATCAGAGCCTTGTTATTTTCCTACCTATGCTGATAGCCTTGAGAGGCTATTACAGCTTCGCCCTAACGTGTAGGTGAGCTCACGGGGCTCTAACCGGAGTGTTGCTAACACTGACCCTAGCAAGAGCAGTGCTTCGTAGAATCTACTACCGGATCGGAATGCGACCCACTGAGAAGATACGGCGAGAAACTCAGTGGGCTGTGTCTGTGGGTTAGTTTACTCGTCGAGCCCTTCGTCGCGAGCGACGGGTTCGACGGGAACGATGACCGGTGCTTGAGGTACCTAAAAGCACCGTTAGTGGATCGGGAGGGTCCGTAATGACGTGTTGCTAAGACGTTGCCACGCGTTCGACATAACGGTAGAGATCACGATAGAGCGAGACATAATAAATCAATAAACTTCACTTTAATAAAAAAGTCCACCAGTACTGCAATCATTTTATAGCAGCCGTATAGATGTTATTTAGCCGTATTTCGGTTTGAAAGGTGGGGCAGCCGTTGTAACTATTCTGAGACCTTAGAACTTATGTCTCAAGGTGGGTGGCGCATTTACCTTGTAGATGTCTATGGGGTCCAGTAACCACTTAACACCAGGTAGGCTGTGAGCTCGTCCACCCATCTAAGCAATAGAAAAAAAATAATAGATGATTCTACTGTGAAATCAAAACATTGGTTAGACGTATTTATGAGACCGTAGAATTAGCTCGCATTGACTATATCGGCCACTAAGCAGTCTAGTTTTCTTTTATTTGTAACATCAATCAAACAAGAGAGCAGCGTAGTAAAGTTGTAGTTATAAAATAATACTAGCTGTACCCGTCCGCTTCGCTGGGCATTTAAAATTAACATTATTATTTCTCACCCCCACAAAGATTCTCAGTATTAACGCCTCCGCAACTGGTGTAGGGAGTCCAACGCTCATATAAATATTAGCCTATCCATTAAGTACATGTATTTTCTACATGGATACCAAGTTTCAAGTCAATCGGATGCATGGTTCAGTAGTTATAACGGAACATCCGTAAAAACCACTGTAGATTTATATATTAGTATAGATGTATGTGAAGAAAAACCTTTAGTATTGAAAACCTTTAAAACTTTCTTTAGTTTAAAAAAAAAAAAGATTTTTCTTAGGCAGATTCACAGACCTATCTGTCATCGAGACAAAAAGAAGAGTTTTGTTGTAACAAAATTCAATAATACTGTTTAAAAAAAAAAAAATTAAAAAAAACAGATGAAAGGGCTTTAAATGCTTTTTTTTATAATATGTTTTAGAGGTTTTAAATACTAAAGGTTTTTCTTTTTTACATTTATTTTAAGAGAGTAGTTTCGTTAAGAAAAATTAAAAAAAATAAAATAAAAAAAATATCATAAATATACTTACATATGAGGTCGTCAGCGCAATAGTGGCCTAAGCATAGCATAGTTATTATGGAGCAAACAATGGTTTAAGTTTTTATGAATTTCAATTTGAGTAGGAGGCAAAAAACAATACCCGCAAAAATAATGTTTACAACGCCATCTGTGTTTACTATGGGTGAAACTATGGATAGGCCGGTTTTGCATTAAAATTTGTTATATCTTAAATAAATTGCAATATACATAATTATAAGCATGATTATGAAAAATTGTGGACTAGGCTACTTTTGCGCTGACGGTCTTATATATTGACAACTATTTTTCATTAAGTATAGATAGTAATAGTATTTTATGTTTTAATAAGATATAAAAAAAAATATAAGACTTGACCTAAAGGTCTTAGTTACCAGATCATAAAGTCCCTTTAAAAAAAACTATTAATTATTTTGATAGCAGCTGATATGGAGAGTAGAATTGTAGAGTACCATCTAGTACACTAAATAGTGGTGGCGCCACGGAAACAAGTGGAAGGATTTTTAAAAAAACAGTGTCATAAAGTACCACACTTCACTCTGTTCAAAACTGCTATATTCATATCATTTCCACTTCCTGCACTAGCGCTGTTTCGGTGAGTCTTCCAGCAATAACTCGCTGTTTACAGGCGACCGCTTTTTCGACTTGTCCCCTATACAAGATGGCGCCTCTTACTTCTACCCTCCATGGTTATCAGTAGAAGACGTGATAATTCTTAGTATGGCCGTAGTTACCATGTGAGCTTATTGTTGGTAGAACGTCTTGTGAGTCCGCGCGGGTAGGTACCACCGCCCCGCCTATTTCTGCCGTGAAGCAGTAATGCGTTTCGGTTTGAAGGGCGGGGCAGCCGTTGTAACTATACTTGAGACCTTAGAACTTATATCTCAAGGTGGGTGGCGCATTTACGTTGTAGATTTCTATGGGCTTCAGTAACCACCAGGTGGGCTGTGAGCTCGTTCACCCATCTAAGCAATAAAAAAAAGAGCACACGTTGCCGGATGGTAAGGTCAGGTGAGTGGTTACCATCGTTCAGGTCGTAACGTTTAGATGACGACATGACTGTACGTAATAACAGGATTGACTGAAGTAGCATTGTAGACAGAGAGGCTGAAGCCATTTTATCAATGGAACAGCAAAAAAAAATTTTTTTTTAGGTCGATATTTCTTTGTATAGTGCACCGTTATAATAATAATACTCGATAGGGAAAAATTTGTAATAAAAATAACATTTAGGGTGTCGACTCTTAGACTATATAAGGTTTTTATAATAGTTGATAACTTCAAAAAAATATTAGCATGTAAACGTTTGAATATATCTATAGTATACTCGGAGCA
This sequence comes from Bombyx mandarina, assembly GCF_003987935.1. The sequence goes on along the minus strand of NW_021011515.1, from coordinate 658,828 downwards.
GTTATAACCTAAAATGTTGCCATTGAAAAAATGTAATCATAGATGTATACAACTTTATGTTATCTGTATGTGTCTATGGTTTTTTAGCTATATTTTTTTATATTCGACTATATACGATAATAACTTACTTGTAAATATTAATTATAAAGATGTACCTGCTAATTTTAGGATTATATAATTAATGTGAATAATTTAATGAAATGAACAAAAATGTAAAAAAAATATGTGTTTTTGTAAATATATGTATGTGCCTTAAGTTTTTTTTTTAAATGTAATTTTCAATTTTTAATCTATGATCAACTAGGTAAACAAACGGTGATAACTCCAAATTTAAAAATGTTCAAAATGAATTAAAATTCCTTTTTTTTTAATTTGCTATGTGACGGATTTTATGTACATACAGCCACTACTAGGCCACTGCTAGCAGTGTGTCCCAACAAACAGCCAAATAGTCATTATCAATATTCAGAAACCAATAAATTGTTTGAAATATCTCAATCCAAATTGAAATCCGGTCTTATTCATAATAAAAGCTTATTAAAATTATTAATGCAAATTGATCTTATTGTAGTGTTAATGAACTCATTAACTCGATCGATTGATTATAACGAAACAAAAAGCATTTTTTGACAGTCTTATATAACGGGCTAATTAAGCTCTGATTGCTGATTATGAATAAGACCGTCCCAACGTTGTTTAATAGGTACATCGGGATGTGAAAGGTTATTTGGTTTAAGTGATATTTTTATAGGAGAGCAGAAAGCTATAGTAAACGGTAATATGATTAATTAAATAATTTAGAATAAAAATTATCGATCGTGTAATTTTTTGTGAGCCAGCAATGTACAGTGTAGGTAGACGGCGAGCGATTGAGGTCATTGATCCTACGCGTCATTTGATTTTTAATTGCGTTCCATTGCGTGTTTCGGAGAACGGTATTTTTCGGTTATGATTATTTTAATGTGTCAGGAAGCATCAGTTCTGCTGCATGTCTCCAATGTCCTAGTTGTAAAATGGCTCCAAAATTCTATGCTTTGTATGTTTTATAGCAAAATTGTTATTCTATGTAATAGGTCGGGGAAAAAGTTTCTTCGCATTTTTTAAGAAAATTCACAACATTTTTTTAATATAGTTTATTTACATTTAACTAAAGTATGTAGGTACCATTTTGTTCGATAACTTTTTGCCATCTTGTAGATAGGGATATGATCCCATTGCTATAGAAATTTTGGGGCTTCTGATCAAAATACCGCGACAATTGGTTTTGGCATGAAAAACAAATAACAATAACACATTTTCCTAATTTGAATTTGGAATTATCTTCCTTAAAATTTAAACTTTTAAATGATACCAAAACCAGCCAGATACAAATAGTATAGCCAAAGAGATTTTATTACAAGTTCATACAGACTATAATGCGAAAAGACTTTTTTACCTAATCTATTATTTGTTTCAAAGGTCACTCACTACTTCGAGGAAAACAATTTTGTGTTAAAAACGGTCGTGTATAATGAATATATATAATAATTAGCGACCCGCCCTCGCTTCGCTTCGGAAACATTAAATTCTATTATTGATAGGCGAAGTCCGCCATGTTGCGCGCGGTACGACAATAGCTGCGGGTGATGCCGCGGGGCGAAGCTAGTCTAAAAAAGTAGCCTAAGTTACTCCTTATATCATCAGCTACCTATTAGTGAAAGTCTCGTCAAAATCGGTCCAGCCATTCCAGAGATTAGCCGGAACAAACAGACAGACAAAAAAAAAAAAATTTTATTTTGGTGTATGTACCAAAATACCGTATATATATTCATATGCATGTAGTAAAAAGCGGTTATTTCAATACTACAAACAGACGCTCTAATTTTATTTCAATGTACCTATAGATATACCGTTAATTATGTTAATTATAATAATGTCAGATCTTATTCTTAATGCTTTTGATAAAATATGTATTTAATCATGTGAATAAAAATGTATGATGATGAGAAAGTGGAAAGTGTGCGTGTTTTTTTTTCCAATTCGTATTCTGAAGGGTCATATTTGGTTTGAAATAGATGCAGCCAAATTTGTTTGGTATTAAACTTGTCCAGTTGAGTGAGGACAACAGCAAATTGGATTTGTCAAGTTCGTGTGCTGAAAGATGGGGTGATTTGACCGCGGCTTAAATCGTGTAAATGGGTTTTTTTTTATGGTAAATAAAGACTAACACAGTGAAGGAATAAATATTTACCGGTGGTAGGACGTGTTGTGAGTCCGCTCGGGTAGGTACCACCACTCTGCCTATTTCTGCCGTGAAGCAGTAACGCGTTTCGGTTTGTAGGGTGGGGCAATCGGTTAGGCAGATCGGACCGAGAACCGCATAGTGTGGATCGAGCCTTAAGTTTCAAATTGACAATTTCGTTGTTTTAAAAATGGACTCTGGGTCATTCGTTATACAGGCGAGAATCGGTTGTTATGTCAATATAGGCCTAAGTCAAATCGCGTTTCTTCAGAAAAACCAATAATTCCTTCGTATTCGTCCTCAATATATCAATGAAAATAATCATCTGTGCGTCAACTAATCAAACAAGGAAATACACTACTACGGTAATTAGAACTGTGCAAAACAAATTCTTTTGGTTATCGCAAATATCTAATATTTGTATTACTATTCAAACTTGTTTGATTTTCCGAGGTAATTAATCGATTTTTAATAAATTAAGGGCAAAATGTCTTAAGCCGGCCCCGGGGGTATAGTCCATTGAAATGTTACATGAGCTTTGCTTTTTTAGGAGACGCAATATTATTTTTGAGACATCTGTGGGGGATCAATATTAGCTTAACCTCAGGTTTGTAGGCTTGCCACCCTTGTCTGCTGGCCGCCATTATGGAAAAAGGGGTGAAAACACTTTTTTCGCGATATCTCGGAAACTATGCGTCTTACAGAAAATTTGTAAAGTCACAATTTGTAGCAAACTGTTTTGCCTACAAATATGTTTATATAACTTTTTGCCCTAAATTAAAAAAGTTATAATTATTATTATAATTAAAGGCGGACTTAATCTTTTCTATCCTGTCATTGCTTAGAAACGAATATTGTAAGTAGCCTCAGGGGCTATGCAAGGTTCACCGAATGTGTAGGCGAGCTCATGGGGCTCACATCACACATAATGTGGGATTAGAGCAAGAAGAAGAACGCATGAATGTGCATTGACGTCTCTAGCACCGCGTGCAATAATTACCCTAGCGACCTCTACTAAGTGCGCGGTCAAAATGGAATCGGTACAAATGTAACAGGTTCATTGAGGGTGCCGAAATCTTTAGTATTCATTCATAATACAGTAATACCCCCTATAACGCGGTAGCGTTATAGGTGTATTCTCGCATAACGCGTTTTACGACCTCGTATAACGCGTTACGTGATAAATAATTCATCACGTTCAACTTTTAATATTTCAATATTTTTTTTTTAAACAAAATTTCCAAAAGTGATATTTAACCTACACCTTTTAATACACAAATTTTATAAAATAATTAAATTTTGTAATAACACAATTGAAAAACGTGCAAAGGTACGCGAGGCTAAATATGAACTGTACATATCATAAATTTCACAGTACAGACATATGTATGTGGGAAATCCTCGCGTTATATGGGGGAATGTCCGTGTTATACGGGGGATTGAAATCGCGTAATATGAAAACGCGTTATAAGGGTACCGCGTTATAGGGGGATTACTGTACACCGCCATTATTTCCATTCCAAATTTGATTTTTTTTGGTGTGTTGTCTAAGAAGGCTTCATCCGAACGTTATGCAGTATGTTTTCACATTCTATTTGCCTAAAGACTTTCCGTCAAATTATCACATCAAAGTGAAAGGAATGTAGTCCTTTCGTAATAGGCAACAGGTAAGTTATTATTATATACACTATCGAAAATCGTTATGCAATATGGATGCATCAAGAATTAAATTTGTTGTAGAGTAAATTCTTTTTTGTTTTATTGCTTAGATGGGTGGACGAGCTTACAGCCCACCTGGTGATAAGTGGTTACTGGAGCCCATAGACATCTACGACGTAAATGCGCCACCCACCTTGAGATATAAGTTCTAAGGTCTCAGTATAGTTACAACGGCTGCCCCGCCCTTCAAACCGAAACGCATTACTGCTTCACGGCAGAAATAGGCGGGGTGGTGGTACCTACCCGCGCCGACTCACAAGAGATCCTACCACCAGTAATTATGCAATTTATAATTTTGCGGGTTTGATTTTTGTTACACGATGTTATTCCTTCACCGTGGAAGTCAACCGTGAACATTTATTGAGTACGTTTTTCATTAGAAAAATTGGTACCCGCCTGCGGGATTCGAACACCGGTGCATCGCTAGATACGAATGCACCGGACGTCTAATAGGCCACGACGACTTCAAAATTCGATTTCGTTTTGTGTTATTAATTATAAGTGTCAATTTTATTATACTTTTAACGCTGCTATGTAATATGGACGGATAGTGGTGAAGCAAACAGTCTTGTATATAGGGCACAAGTTGAAAAAGTGTCCGCCTGTAAATAACAAGTCATTGTTGGACGGGTGGAGGTAAGGAGCACAATCTTGTATAAGGGACAAGTCGAAAAAGCGTCCACCTGTAGTAAACAGCGAGCTATGACTCACCAAGACTCACCGAAATAGCGCTAGTGTGAGAAGTGGAAGTGAAGTAACATCGTGTAATAAAAATCAAACCAGCAAAATTATAATTTGCGTAATTACTGGTGGTAGGACCTCTTGTGAGTTCGCGCGGGTATCACCACCCTTCCAGGGGCGAGGGACTTGGAAAAGCCCCCGCCCCCTATTCGATGGACCCGAAGCAGAGGCGCGTGCCTCTGTGACGATGCACGGGGTAGCTGAACACCTCACTACCCCGAGACGAGGCCTGGACAGACTGGGCCAGCACTAGTGTGGGACTGCGGAAGAATTTCGATTACCGCGGCCCCGCGCGCACTTGTGGGGAGATACCGGGGTGGTTTTAGCCGGAGTCCGGCACGCCCCTCCGCCTTTCCCCAGGCGGAGGTAGTCCATGAGGATTTCCCCCCGAAATGTTAAAACTGTTATTAATCGTTGGTTCATTTCTGCATAGCACTAATTCAGATATATCAGACGTAACATAAGATGGGTCGGAGGTCGCCACTTGTTTAAGCTCTTCTCAAAGTGCAGTCACGTGTAGTACGCTTACACAAGCCGCCGCCATTACAGTGCGCTGGCAAAACGGCGGGAAAATATTTCATTGGAATATATTTTAATACAATTTTTTTTAATTTTTAATTCTTGTATTCATTTTGTCTGAATTTTTAATCTGACTCTGAATCAGCGTTTTCAAATTTCTAAGTTATGAGGCTCAACGCTATTTTTTTGGTGAGTTTTTTTCTTTTTTGTAATTTCTAAATTGAAATGCAAAGCATATAAAGATAATTTTTTTGGTGAGGTTTTTTTGTAACTTTTTTTTAAAAGTTGACCGTTATTTATTCTCGTCGGTTAGTTGGCGTCAAGTGTAGCCTTGAGACGTGATGAGGTTGAAGTGTTAATGACTGTTCAGCTTGGGAGTAGTTTGTGAATTCATTCTAAATATTGGTATTTGATTGTGTTTGAACTCAACCAAAGACATCGCGTATTTTATTTATTTATTTATTAGACTCACAATACACATCACAAGCTAAAAAGATACATAAAAAACACAAGTAAAAAGAAACAAAATCTGGCTTGCAACATAAGTTATGTGCGCACGACAAAACAAGACATGCTGAATTTGTATAACAACGTTCCTTACAATTACGACTAATCTAACTTATAATGTAAGGAAAAAAAATGTATTCACAATATGATACATTAAACAATTACATTAGCCTACTTATTACTAACGTGGTATGAACACTTGACATGAAATAGTAGTGAATTAATACGAAAAAAAGCATAATAAATAAATAATAGTTAAAAAGAAAACTAGGATATTATCAAAATATTGATACCATATGCACCCCACGCTTTTTTTACAATAAAATCATTTTTTCTTAAACTATTTTTAATTAAAATTTATTAAAATTTATTTTCTATTTTTTAGTTGGGTTTTCTATAAAAGCGTATTTTTTTAGTTTTTTTAAAGTTTAATTTCAATTTTCAATTTTTTATGTTTTTCAATTTTTAAAAAATTTCCTCTTTATCAGTCGGTAGCTTATCCGAGAATTAAGACGATCGGCGCGCCTGGTAGTTAATTTTCCTTCTTGGTCTTGACGCAGACACTTCGGGTCTCAGGAAAACAAAAAAATCGCTAATCCTGATTATCCTAGTAAGGATAACGGATCAAACTGTTTAAAATATTGAATTGTCATCGGTCCTTTCTAAGTATGCCAAATTCCGAGTTATTATGACGTTTTGAAGGGGGTCAAAATCATGTTCAAAGATTCCGTTACACACTAACTTCTTCTTTCTTTTTCTCCACCTTATCCCACTAGGTGGGGTCGGCACAGCAAATTTTTCTCTTCCATTCTCTTCTATCAGCCGTCATCTCAACACTTACTCCTCTCTCTCTCATATCGTCATTCACACACTCCATCCATGTCTTCTTCGGTCGACCTCTTCCCCCCCTACCTTGCACTACCATTTCCATACATCTCCTCCATCTCCGTTACACACTAACATACATACTAAAACATATGTATGAAGCTAAAAGTATAAAAGCGTATTAAAAAGAATAGCAACTTCAAAGTTCTGAGTATATATCTATTTATTGTTTACCTATATATATTTTCTTTAACAATGTATTATTAATAGTAATACCGTAACATACCTATTGTATCTTTATCTTTTCTAGAATTTCTGTAAATTAAACGGTTGTCTGGAAGAGATTGCTTTTAGCGATAAGACCGCCTATTGTACAAAAGTATCTACTTGTTGACTTTTTTTTTAATGTAGTGTTTCAGTGTGCATTTAATAATTCTATTATTTCTCTCTGTCTCTCCCTCTCTCTCTCTCTCCCCGTCTCTCTCTGTCTCTTTCTGTCTAACTAATTAATGCACATAAAAACAGTCGAATTGAGAAACTCCTCTCCTTTTTTAAAGTCCGGTTAATAATAAAAAGATCGACACTCCGATATTAGGCAATGAAACCTTAAAAATCTAATTTGCATTTCGTTCTCGAGACACGCCTTCGTACGGTAAATAGTTTTTAAATTCTTTGATGATGTATATTGGCAATCAAATTATTACTTACTAGCGACCCGCCCTCGCTTCGCTTCGGAAACATTAAAACACACATGAAACCAAAAAAAAAATAAAAAAAAGTAGCCTATGTTCATCAGGGACAATGTCGGCTTCTAATGGAAAAATAATTTTTCAAATCGGTCCAGTAGTTTCGGAGCCTATTCGAAACAAACAAACAAACAAATCTTTCCTCTTTATAATATTAGTATGGATATAGATATAGATTATTATTATAATAAACTAACTGTACCCGTCCGCTTCACTGGACATTTAAAATTAACATTATTAATTCTCACCCCCACAAAGATTCTCATCATTAACGCCCCTACAACTGGTGTAGGGAGTCCAACGCTCATATAAATATTAGCCTATCTATTAAGTACATGTATTTTCTACATGGATACCAAGTTTCAAGTCAATCGGATGCATGGTTCAGTAGTTATAAGGGAACATCCGTAAAAACCACTGTAGATTTATTTTTTAAGATTAAAGTACCGCTGGTCTGAGGCTGTGGAAGGAAATTTACGTGAACTCTAAGTGTCGGAGTGGCAAGGCGTTGCGCAGCGCAGGGATGATAGGCAAAGCTTGTTGTCAGAGACCAAGACCCATTTCGGGGTCATAGTACCAGCGCAGTAGTAGTATTATAGTATTCTGGAAACGTCAGGGGGTGAAAAGCTTTATGGTTAAGTGCCTTTTTTTATTGCTTAATTGGGTGGACGAGCTCGTAGCCCACGGTTTAGCGGTAGGCAGCGGCTTGGCTCTGCCCCTGGCATTGCTGAAGTCCATGGGCGACGGTAACCACTCACCATCAGGTGGGCCGTATGCTCGTCTGCCTACAAGGGCAATAAAAAAAAAAAAAAAAAAAAAAACCTGGTGTTAAGTGTTTACTGGAGGCCATATAAATCTATAACGTAAATGCGCCACCCACCTTGAGATATAAGTTCTAAGGTCTCAAGTATAGTTACAACGGCTGCCCCGCCCTTCAAACCGAAACGCATTACTGTTTCACGGCAGAAATAGGCAGGGTGGTGGTACCTACCCGTGCGGACTCGCAACAGGTCCTACCATCAGTAATTAGGCAAATTATAATTTTGCAGGTTTGATTTTTATTAGACGATAGATCCTTCACCGCGGAAGTCAATCGTGAACATTTGTTAAGTACGTATTTCATTAGAAAAATTGGTTCCCGCCTGAGGGATTCGAACACCGGTGCATCGTTCAACAAGAATGCACGGGAGGTCTTATCCTTTAGGCCACGACGACTCAAAATTAGGTAATTTAGGTTAATTAAGTGATGCTATTGGTTCGTAACAAACACGTCCCTCGTCACCTATCTTCCCATATCTTTGGTGGAAACGCAGCCTTACAGAAGCCTTGCCAGATCAGAAAATGGCGATCTGTACGAGTAGTACAGCATCGCCTATGCCCGACTAACAGCTACTGTGTCTGACATAGAAACCATGCCGTCACAGGAGCTTTTTTTATCCTCCCTCTTCTCCTAGTATATCGTTCCCTCACTGCTGAGGATCGCGACCACATGTGACGTTCCTCCACCGTGTTCGATCATGGGTGGCATGGACCCCCTGGTACAGACTACCACCAAGTGCTTCTCTTACTAGATCTGGCCATCTGGATGGTGTACTGCCCACGGCGCGCTTGCCTTCTGTGCGACCCGCTAGGAGCTTCTCTAATCCATTTTTTTTTAATGCTAGATGGGTGGACGAGCTTACAGTCCACCTGGTGTGAAGTGGTTACTGGAGTCCATAGACATCTACAACGTAAATGCTGTACAACGGCTGCCCCACCCTTCAAACCGAAACGCATTACTGCTTCACGGCAGAAATAGGCAGGGTGATGGTATTTTATTTTTTTCGGGCTAAGGGCCGAACCTCCTACGAGGTCCCCGCGCCTAGGGGCGCGCGGGGTATGTGAGACTCAACGATCTGCCGGTGTTGAGAGCAGATCGCAGGCCCAAGGATTTTAGGGCCCACCTACTAAACGACTCCCCTGCAGTCTTACACCCGACGTCCGTCCGGGGTCAGAACCTGGTCAGAATAGGGGGGTTCCCGCGGTCAACACTACAACCAGACACGCGACCCGCGCGGACTCACAAGAGGTCCTACCACCAGTAATGTCTGGGAGACGGCATGATGTGTCCGAAGAAGCTCATATCACGTTCCCGGCAGATGGAAGAGAGCCTTTTTCGGATGTTTAGCTCTCTTAGAATCCCTAATCGCTTGTGTCCTCAAGGGGCTATCCCAGACTGATGGCCAAACTCGTGGGCATCAGCCTCAGAGATGCTGCTAACACTGGCCCTAGCAAGAGCAGTGCTTCGTTGATTCTTCCACCGGATCGGAATCGCGGCCACAGAGCAGATTCAACGAAATACTCAGTGGGTCTGTTGATAAAGATACACATCGAATTTATCAAATAACAGAGAGACATGAATTATTCTTCAGCTAAATTAAAAAAAAAAAAACATAAAAACATATTATGTTAATGATTGAATCAAAAGGAAAAATCATAATTTTAATGCCACCGGGTCATCGGGTTAATGGTTAATGGTTTCTGAATGTTATTACACTGCTCCAGCTCATTAGTGTTTTGCGCAATGATTAGGTTAAGGTGAGATTTGAACATCGCGCCTTAGATTACAATAGATAAAATATCTATATCATGATTAATCTATACACTAGATGATGACCGAGCATTGCTATTTTTTTTTTATAAATTTTATTTTTTAGAAATTATATTTAGGTAGGCAGCGGCTTGGCTACGGTAGGCAGCGGCTTGGCTTACGGTAGGCAGCGGCTTGGCTCTGCCCCTGGCATTGCTGAAGTCCATGGGCGACGGTAACCACTCACCATCAGGTGGGCCGTATGCTAGTCGTCTGCCTACAAGGGCAATAAAAAAAAGGCATTTTTAAGAGGCTTCGGGTGGCTTAACAACGCCATCTGCTGAAATAGCTTTAGTGTTATTGTGTCTTTAAAGCAGTTAGTTAATTCGCCAATAGATGTCGGGAAGAGGCATTAAGTTGATTATCGATAAAGTTGATTATTGAAAACACGAATAAAGCAACATTTTCTGAAAATAAATCGTAGCTAGATCGATTTATCGCCCCCGAAATCGCCTGTATACTAATTTTTATAAAAATCGTTGGAGCCGTTTCCGAGATTCAGATTATATATATGTCGGCGCAGCGCCACGGATGGCTAAGCGGTAGTTTCCGTCATCACTCGTATTTGGTTGAACTCAGTTTATAAAAAGTCAATAAAACCTTTTGAATAATAATTATTGAAACTAACACACACAACTTTCACAATGACAGGGTAAACCAACAGTTTCGTTCCACATACCGACAGACCGACTGACTGACTGCCAGAGACTCACTGACTGAGACGGACCGTCCGATACGGACTGAATGACTGTCTGATACGGAATGCCACGACTCTGTCCACGTACCGCCATTTTATACAGTGGCGTTACGGAGTCTACCCTACATTTTGTGATATTTATCAAAACAACATTTCATCATTTAAAACAATAGTCAGAACAACGTCTTAATATTACTAAAAGTCGTTAACCACGATATATGAGTCGTCTATTATCAAAGGTGGCAATCTGTGTATTTGGACAAAAAAATGTTATTGATATGTCAATATAGATTGATTTGAATATAATCGTCTCCTTCAAAGAATACGGTTCAAAACCTGCATTAAATAAAGGTTAATACTTAACCTGTTATTTATCTAAGATGTCGTTCAGAAGAGTTTTGTGACTGCCAATGGAATACAAAGTCAATAATTCGTTTTTCTGATTTACCAATNATGCCGTGAAAACGGCAGTCAGCTGGGATTGGGGTGGAGAGTTTGGGAAGGTGGGGCCCCACTGGGTTGTGAGTGCCACAACAAGCGGTGATCGCAGTGGGGGTTAGTCTCGAAAGAGACTGTTTTTTAAAATGATAGATAAATAAAAATAATAATGACAATGGATTGGATGTTTTGGTGATAATATGAAATTGTCGTTTTCGATTGCAGAACTACGAACTCGAATTACGCTTTACCGAATCAAGGTCGCGATGCCAGCGACAGAGCGTCCGGAATGCAAAACAAAGTCGCGATCAAAGCGACAACGACGATGCCGTGCAAACTAGACACACAATCGCGACAGCAGCGACAATTATTCAGGAAAACGCGTCCGGGCTCAACAGCGTTGCGATCGGAACTGTTTTTTGCCACGACTCTGTCCACGTACCGCCATTTTATACTGTGGCGTTACGGAGTCTACCCTACATTTTGTGATATTTATCAAAACAACATTTCATCATTTAAAACAATAGTCAGAACAACGTCTTAATATTACTAAAAGTCGTTAACCACGATATATGAGTCGTCTATTATCAAAGGTGGCAATCTGTGTATTTGGACAAAAAAATGTTATTGATATGTCAATATAGATTGATTTGAATATAATCGTCTCCTTCAAAGAATACGGTTCAAAACCTGCATTAAATAGAGGTTAATACTTAACCTGTTATTTATCTAAGATGTCGTTCAGAAGAGTTTTGTGACTGCCAATGGAATACAAAGTCAATAATTCGTTTTTCTGATTTACCAATAATTGTCCAAAAGTCACATTGCCGGCTTTGATAATAGTCGACTCATATATAAGAATTGCTCGTTTAAAGGCATAAGATATTGTTACGCCGCTAAAAGTAACACAAATAAAAAAATCAATCAATAAAATGCCAACACACCGAGACACGTGAGTGAGTCTTATTTAAATTCTCAATCACGTATCTCTGTTGTCTTAAACATTACCTATACACGCCATTAAAATGTTAACTGTCACAGTACACACTAAATATTTGGACAAAAAAGAACGAAACAATTCGTAATAAAAATAAATTTACATCTATAATTTTATGTTAACCTATTCTCGAAGCGTATGTATTTGTTAATGAAACTATTCTTAGAAATGTACATGTGTTTCTTTTTACGATTGTCGTTAAGGCGGCAATCTTATTGGGTTTTTTACCTACCTATCTTTTATTTTTATATTTTTTTATATTTTTTATTGCTTAGATGGTTGGACGAGCTCACAACCCACCTGGTGTTAAGTGGTTACTGGAACCCATAGACGTCTACAAAGTAAATGCGCCACCCACCTTGAGATATAAGTTTTAAGGTCTCAGTATAGTTACAACGGCGGCCCCACTCTTCAAACCGAAACGCATTACTGCTTCACGGCAGAAATAGGCAAGGCGGTGGTAACCTACCCCTCCGGACCACAAGAGTTCCTACCACCAGTATAATTTCTGGTATCCACGTGCTACAAAATAAAGATATTAACCCTTTGTGGGTTCCCATGTAGGTCACCGGTGCCCTACGCGGCGCTCTGAAGTAATTATGTCGATCCGTTACTCGCTCAGTAACGGATTGCCTAAGTTTGCCTTCTTTTGTTTTTTATTTATGTTTTAGTGTTATAGGATCATACTCGATCCTGTGGACCGAATGGTACATAGTCAATGTCGCCCTAAACACGTCATTTCGGATCCTCCCGTTTCATTAACGGTGCTTCTATGTACCTCAAGCACCGGCCACGTACTAAACTAGCCCATAGACACAGCCCACTGAGTTTCTCGCCGAACCTTCTCAGTGGGTCGCGTTTCCGATCCGGTGGTAGATTCTGCGAAGCACTGTTCTTGCTAGGGCCAGCGTTAGCAACACTCCGGTTTGAGCCCCGAGAGCTCACCTACACGCTAAGGTAACGCTGATATAGCCTCTCAAGGCTATCAGCATAGGCAGAAAAAATTTTGTTGGGTCTCTTAGAATTAGATTCGTTTCCAGTGTCTTCGGATTCGGGTTTTCTAGAATTTACTAGATATTACGTCACTTTAGTAAGAAGATCGAAGACAGACATCGACATAATTACTTAAGTGCGCCGCGTAGGGCACCGGTGACCAACACGGCAGTGAACGTGTTATTTTTTTTTTATTGCCCTTGTAGGCAGACGAGCATACGGCCCACCTGATGGTGAGTGGTCACCGTCACACATGAACTTCAGCAATGCCAGGGGCAGAGCCAAGCCGCTGCCTACCGCAACTCTCTCTCTCTTCAATCGGTCCCTCACTGCTGAGGATCGTGACTCCGTCCGATTTCGTCAACCAGCTGTCTTCATCGATCCCGCCCTGCAGCCCGGTGGAGTGCGTCGCTGATGGGTATCCCCAGTTCCTCCGCTATTTGGTCCGACCATCGTTTGGGACCTCTACCCCTAGGTCTTTTTCCCTCTATTTTACCGGTCACCACAAGGCGTTCCAAATTGCTGGTATCCCTACGTGTAACATGACCAAAATACCGCAATATTCTTTGTAGGCAGATTGTGGATAGACGTTGAATCTTTTCTATTTTTAACTGCCTGAGAATAGATATGTTNCTCAGTTCCTCCGCTATTTGGTCCGACCATCGTTTGGGACCTCTACCCCTAGGTCTTTTTCCCTCTATTTTACCGGTCACCACAAGGCGTTCCAAATTGCTGGTATCCCTACGTGTAACATGACCAAAATACCGCAATATTCTTTGTAGGCAGATTGTGGATAGACGTTGAATCTTTTCTATTTTTAACTGCCTGAGAATAGATATGTTGGTGCGGCGGGCCGTCCATGGTATTCGTAGCATACGTCGCCAGCACCACATCTCAAAAGCGTCGATTCTCTGCCTATCTGCAACTACAGTAACAATATTTTTTTTTATTTTTTTGTGGTATGATATACAGCGTTAATATGGATCTTAAATATTGTAAATGGACTCGTTATAGGGTCCCATTTAACCTCCTTTCGGCTTCACGGGTAGTTTTGTAATACCCTGTATATTTGTCTATATGTATATAAAAAAGCGTGTTAAAAATGGGCCGTCATAAGACCGAGAACGGTTTTCAACATGCGGACGTACTTCAGAATCTTATATAATTTATGTATTCGTATTCATCTCTTGCTCAACATTGAAGTGGTCACATACCTAAGGCACTTGAAGCTGTGCTTGAGGTAACTTAACAAAGATCGGAGAAGAAACATTGGGGGTTCCGTAGCGCCGAACAGAAGAAAAACAAAAATGAAAAATGAATCTTTTCAATTCTCAAAGCACACCTTGCTTTTGTAGGACGTCTTGTAAGTCCGCATGGGTAGGTACCATCGCCCTGCCTAGTTCTGCCGTGAAGCAGTAATGCGTTTCGGTTTGAAGAATGGGGCAGGCGTTGTACTGTTAAAAGTGAGATCTTAGAACTTATGTCTCATGTTGTAAATGTCTATGGGCTCCGGTAATCATTTAACACCAGATAGGCTGTGAGCTCTATGGCCTATCTTCCTCTGATCCCACTAGGTGGGGTCGGCACAGTGAATTTTTCTGTTCCATTATCTTCTATCACCCGTCATCTCAGCACTCACTCCTCTCTCTCTCATATCGTCANTACTGTTAAAAGTGAGATCTTAGAACTTATGTCTCATGTTGTAAATGTCTATGGGCTCCGGTAATCATTTAACACCAGATAGGCTGTGAGCTCTATGGCCTATCTTCCTCTGATCCCACTAGGTGGGGTCGGCACAGTGAATTTTTCTGTTCCATTATCTTCTATCACCCGTCATCTCAGCACTCACTCCTCTCTCTCTCATATCGTCATTCACACACTCCATCCATGTCTTCTTCGGTCGACCTCTTCCCCATCTACCTTGTACTACCATTTCCGTACATCTCCTAGTCACATGCATCTCCTCTCTACGCATCACATGTTCATACCACGCTAACCGTCCGCCCTAAAATTAAATTTCCTTGTTGACCTATTTATGTATTAAATAAAAGAATAAACGTCATTTTGACAGACTTCAAAGTTCACAGACACTTCACGAACAGTGTGCTTAATGCGAGTTTTTTAACGCTCTCGGTAGCGTAAGAGTTAGCTCATATTTGTATGGAATGGGATCGTTTGCCTATGTGCGAATGGTAAACCGTCGACGTCGCCCAAAGCACGTCATTACGGATCCTCCTGATCCATTAACGGTGCTTTTAGGCACCACAAGCACCGGTCACCGTCCTCGTCCAACCCGTCGCCTGCGACGAAGGGCTCGACGAGCGAACTAACCCATAGACACAACCCACTGAGTTTCTCGCCGGATCTTCTCAGTGGGTCGCATTTCCGATCCGGTGGTAGATTCTGCGAAGCACTGCTCTTGCTAGGGTCAGTGTTAGCAACTCTCCGGTTGAGCCCCGCGAGCTCACCTACAAAAGTTAGGGTTACGCTGACATAGCCTCTCAAGGCTCTTAGCTTAGGAAGGAAAAAAAAAATGCCTACGTTTGCCGCTAGGGGCGCTATTCCAACTGCATGTAACAAAGTTGGGTTAACTTTTACGCTATCGAGAACGTTAAAAAACTCGCACTAATCACACTGATGACGTTACTAGATTATTACATAAATTATAATTGCTTACATATCGATTAAAAATATATGGCAAGCGTACAACTTGGTGCACGTGAATGAAGTGAAACTTCTTTTGCGGTGTGAAGTATTGTGGTTTTCTTAATTTTTCATTCTTAAATCAAATTTCTCTTGTAATAGGGAATGCTGTGTATAAGAGAAACGACCTAGCTCGCTTTGTCCTCTCCCTCTCTCCAGGGTCGAGTGGTTCGCGAGACGCTCTGTCTATTTTCTCACTCTCGCTCTTCATAAATTGTATCTTTTCTCTCTAGCAATACTTTTAGTATTGACGATTAAATTTTAAGCACCTTTCCAGTCACCATCCTCGTCAAACCCGCAAGGACTCGACGAGTGAATTAACCCTCACACACAGCCCACTGAGTTTCTCGCCTGATCTTCTCAGTGGGTCGCGTTTCCGTTCCGGTGGTAGATTCTGCGAAGCACTGCTCTTTCTAGGGCCAGCGTTAGCAACACTCCCGGTTTGAGCCCCGTGAGCTCACCTACACGTCAAGGAGAAGCTGAAATAGCCTCTCCAGGCTATCAGCATGGATACGAAAAAAAAAAGGCATCTTGTTGGCGTCAATTTCCGATGAAAGCGCGCCACGAAAGAAATCTGACAAATACCCGAGAACCACGCTATGTAATAATAATTTGAAAACAAATCATGGACGACTCGACGCGGTCTAGAAAAACATACGAAAAGTTTTCTCTATGTAATGCTCATTAAAGTTCATTTTAGGTTACACGATCAAATCACTAAACGACAATTTGAAAAAACATACTTCTGTGCGAGGTCCTAATGAAAGTTTATTTCAAATTATGCGATATCAAATATTTCTGGTTTTTTTTTCTTTCAAATAATCAAAATCGGTTTTCAAGTAATCTCTCTATTCATAATTTATATTTAAACAAGCCATCCTAACATCCCTAATGTTTGTCTCAATTGTTAGAATCAATTAGCATTTATTACATACACCATTAGTACCATTATCCGACCTTGTTGCTTGAGTGGATGTTAAACACTTATAGGTCTCAAATATATTAAGTGTATAATCTATGCTTATAGGCAATATGCCATTCTCCTAACCTAATTTTTAACGGAAGTAGCGGTTCTAAGCGGTTATATGACTTCCTTACTTCTTTAGGCGCATGAGAGTAAAATTTTTACAGATGTAACGTCACGCAGGTATGCAACGGAAGTGTCGAAAAATTTTAATACAGCGCCATCTATGAGATTTTTTAATACTAACTTGCGTATGAAACCTCTTGTAGTGAATTTCAATTCAGGATAATACGTGACGTTAAAATATCGATTCACAGAGGGCGCTACCTCATACTATAAAAGATGATTTACAATTATTTACTAATGACAAAATTTTACATATACTTAGATATTTAGGATAATTGTATTTTAATTTTTGAAGGTTTCACTTCTAACACGTGTGAATTGCACACATGTTTCTTTTTTTTTTTTATATATGGAGCAAAAGCAAATCGATGCCTCCAATGAACACTACGCTAACTCCAAATTCGTAGATTTACAGGAGGAGCGTTTAAATGAAAAAAGGTGATAAAATCTTTTTTATTGCAGCTATATTAATGGTTCTTTTGTGTAACTAGCTGATTTACTCTTGCTTCGAACCCCATCAATAATGATTAATTGTAATACTTTTAACATGGTGAACCGATTTGCGTATTTAGCGAAGATTTAAAGAAATTACGTCAAGCGGCTTTGTTTCATTGTCTCACTTTTGTACAGGAATTACACCGAGCGCGGCATCGCCATCTTTCGAATATATTAAGCTTCGATCAACAATAGTAACTAGATTTCGGGTCGGTGCATAAAATCCGTCTCGTCAAATAACAGCACACTTGAATTGTGAGCTCTTATTTTGTTTAGTTCACTTCAAACACAGCCAATGTCAACCCGTCTCACAAAACTGCAGTGTGTATTCAAAAGTTGCAAAAATAAGGCCCGAAAAAGCAATTTAACGGCCGGAATATCTTACATTCGGTAAGTACATGAAGTATAAACTATATTGTAAGCTTTAAACTTATAAATAATATTAAATTTTGAACAAAATTACCGATTTTTAACCACCGCTACAAATGTTGGCCAAGGCTCGCCAACACATGGACAAACTTTTGCATAACAGAAAAGTAAATGCATGGAGTAGATTTGTGTTGTAATAATTTTTTAAAATTTGTTAGCAGCACTTCAAAATTAGTTGGTTAAAATTGGTTTATGCTTTGTGTCTGTTTGTTGGACTCTCATTAGATACTTAGCTTTCCATTTTTTATTTTAGCTTTCCTAGCAATCACGTGTGCAGAATGGATCTCGATTGTCGCCATAGAAACAAGAGATGACTTTTATAAGCCAGCTAAGATCTCCGCTTATTGACACTGGACATCTTTGCCTTCCGTGCTCACGGCTACTGAAACGTGGCCGAAACATTGTAATAAAAATACCACGCTTGAAACCGTTTAAACGTTGNGAACATTCGTTGGACTGCGCTTGCCTGGTGCACTTACTATATTCTTGTTACGTTGTGTGATTCAGTGACTGTTGTACGTACTGGTTAAAGTTGGACAAGTGTTAAAGTGAATTGTTAAGATAACATATTGTTGATTAAATCAGGAATCAAAAAGTGAAATCGTTTTACTTGGTGTTCAACAAGATAATATCTACCCTCAAGCTTACATACACATACTGAGTCTCTCGCCGGTGTGCTTAGTGCGAGTTTTTTAACATTCTCGTAAAAGTTAGCGATAGGGCGGTATCGCCATCTTGTTTAAATGGCGCCTTTTTTTTTCTTCGCAGTTCATGGCAGCGGCGTCCTTGGGTCAATGTCAACGGCACAGCCAGATAATTCGAGATGACATTGACGGTCCGAACCCGGATGGCTCTTACAAATGGGCAATCGAAACAGGTATATCAAATGAAATGAAATCAAAATTTTTTTATTCAACATAAATGAAAGTACCTACATACTTGTTGAACGTCAAAAAAAACTACGGCCAATTCACAAAAACTAGCCTCCGTCATGAGAAGAACTGACAAGAAACTCAGCGGGCATGTATTTTTTTTTATATTATAGGTTTTTTTCAATTTTAGTTTTTTTTTTAAATATTCATTTTTACAAGGAGTCTTATAACGTAACAATTATGGCAATATTGAAATGCCCGGAGCGAGCAACTCATTCCCACTTTGTGCAATCTAATCATTGACTTTATAGTAAGTTTTATTGCACAGATGTTCTTTAATAGTTTTCTTAAACCTATGTATATGTAGGTTCTGAACATCTTGTGGGATTTTATTGTACAGGCGCACAGACAAACACCCGTATGAATTTCGTATCTTATATAACCATCGGCACATGAAGCTTGTGTTTGAATCCCGGGAGACTGAATACGAACATCGCAACCATAATATAATTCACTATTCGTAAAACAACATTAATTTGCCAAAACGAGCATAAATACTTTTTTATCGCTTAAATGGGTGTTCGTTCGTCCTGCCCGCCTGGTGTTCAGTGGTTACCGGAGCCAACGTGAACGCATACAACCCATACAAGCTTACGCTATTACGGTAGGCAGCAGCTCGGCTCGGTCCCTTCCGTTGCTGAAGTCCATAAGTGAAGGTAACCACTCACCATCATGGTTCGTCTACCTACAAGGGCAATAAAATAAGTAAATTGCTATTTAAAAATTATTGTACTTGTGCTATTTAAAATTTTTGCTAGTTTTAATTTTGATTACACGACGTTATTCTGTGAACATGAATTGAATACGTCATGATCCATTAAAAAAAAAACAAAATGTGTGCAATTCACACGGGGTAGAAGTGAAACCTTCCAAAATTAAAATACAATTAACCTAAACGTCTTAAGTATATGTAAAATTTTGTCATTAGTAAATAATTGTAAGGTAGCGCCCTCTGTGAATTGATATTTTAATTTCACGTATAATCCTAAATTAAAATTCACTACAAGAGCTTTCATACACACGTTAGTATTATAAAAATCTCACAGATGGCGCTGTATTAAATAGTATGTATATTTCTGTCTCATTCTTTTGTATTTGTGTCTCTTACCTGTCGTTTTTTCCGTTGCATCCGGTTTGAAATCACAACGATTCTAAAGAAGTTTTCACTTCAAAAATTTAAAAAAATGGCTCGGTCCCCCGGATTCGAACTTAGGCACAGTCGCGTCACTCAATACTACACCTCGACACCGGCCGTCTTATCATTTAGGCCGCGACCAATTTGAAGGGCCGTCCAAAATTAAATAGGTTGTCGCATATTTTGCATTTGTCTCTCTAAAATCTCTTCAAATTCTCCGTCTTCGAAAACTGATTTCGATTATAAAAAAAACATCAAAATTTACGCGTCATCAATTAATTTCAAACGTTACCTTACACTGCTCCGCGAACAAAGCGAATCAGCTTAATCAAATTTGTATGGAGTTGGAACAGCTTCCCTTCGTTTACCGCTAGGAGCGCTGTTTAGCAGCAGCGTTATAATACTCATTGTAAAAAATTCATATTTAAAAAAATTATAATCTAATATTAAAAAATAAATAAATAATAATTTCATATTTAAAAAAAAAAAAAAAAGACGTGCCCGCTGAGTTTCTTGCCAATTCTTCTCAGGACGGAGGCTAGTTCTTGTGAATTGGCGGTAGTTCTTTATGACGTTCAACAAGTATGTACTTTCATTTATGTTGAATAAAAATTTTTGATTGGTTTTGATTTGATTTGATTTCAAATCCATACAAATTTGAGTTAACTTTTACGTGATCGAGAATTCAAATCAAATTTGTATGGAGTTGGAACAGCTTCCCTTCGTTTACCGCTAGGAGCGCTGTTTCAAATCCATACAAATTTGAGTTAACTTTTACGTGATCGAGAATTCAAATCAAATTTGTATGGGGTTGGAACAGCTTCCCTTCGTTTACCGCTAGGAGCGCTGTTTCAAATCCATACAAATTTGAGTTAACTTTTACGTGATCGAGAATTCAAATCAAATTTGTATGGGGTTGGAACAGCTTCCCTTCGTTTACCGCTAGGAGCGCTGTTTCAAATCCATACAAATTTGAGTTAACTTTTACGTAATCGAGAATTCAAAAAAACTCGCACTAAGCCCATTGGTCGGATCTTGATGCAATTTAAAGACGGACCACACGAGAAGCACTACTGGTAGGACCTCTTGTGAGTCTACTCTTGTGAGTCCGCACGGGTAGGTACCCTGCCTATTTCTGCCGTGAAGCAGTAATGCAGTAATTTGAAGGGCGGGGTAGCCGTTGTGACTCTACTGAGACGTTATAACTTATGTCTCAAGGTGGGTGGCGCATTTACGTTGTAGATGTCTATGGGCTCCAGTAACCACTTTGCACCAGGTCAGCTCGTCCACACATCTAAGCAATAAAAAAAAAGAATAGTACATTGTGCACATACTACTTTTTCTCCTACCAGGCCGAAAGTTTGTGGAGTATCGAGCCAGGGTCCAGGGGCGAAGTCCTGGCCGGGGGTAGGGGGGGGGTGGAGCCCCCCCCCATACTCATAAAAAAAACAATTTAACTATTTTTTTATTTTTTAATAAACTACTACTAATTGAATAAGAACTGTCTGATGAACTCATCCTTGTTTAATACTTCACTATTAAATTTTGTAGCCTTTTGTTTAATTCACTTTTACACTATACACAATATTGCAAATTACCCGAGCACAACAATGGCGGAGAATTATAGGTGCGTGAGAGCAGACGTAGACACTAACGCGCATGCGCACTTGTCAGTACCCAGGGAGAAAAAGTTACACTTTCTTCCCTGTACAGCGGGAGGAAAAGTTACACTTTCTTCCCTGTACAGCGGGAGGAAAAGTTACACTTTCTTCCCTGTACAGCGGGAGGAAAAGTTACACTTTCTTCCCTGTACAGCGGGAGGAAAACCGAACTTTCGGCGTAGGTAGGAGAAAAAAGAAAAGCTCTCGAGGCAACAAGACACAAGATATACAGTAGAACCACATTATTTTTCGAAGTCCGTGAAAAGCCTCTGGGTATGCGGAGGGACTTCGGTTCCCTCTGTATTTTGTACCGCATGTTCCATGGGGAATGCTCTGAGGAATTGTTCGAGATGATACCAACGTCTCGTTTTTACCATCGCACCGCCCGCCACCGGAGTAGAGTTCATCCATACTACCTGGAGCCACTACGGTCATCCGCAGTGGGTTTCCAGAGATCTTTTTTGCCACGTACCATCCGGCTATGGTATGAGCTCCCCTTCACGGTGTTTCCCGAGCGCTATGACATGTCCTTCTTCAAACGAGGCTTGTGGAGAGTATTAAGCGGTAGGCAGCGGCTTGGCTCTGCCCTTGGCATTGCTGAAGTCCATGGGCGACCTTAACCACTCACTATCAGGTGGGCCGTATGCTCGTCTGCCTACAAAGGCAAAAACAAAAAAAAACAAAAAAAAACTTTGCCCATACAGATGAGGGAATCTACCATGAGCAGCGAGGGTCAGTGCAAGAAGACACCGGATTGGCCGTGAAGGGGCAGTATCAATACGTCGCTCCCGACGGGCAGGTAAGTCATACTTAAATAGCAGTTCTTGCCCAAAGTTGATCGTGACAGATCATGACCTTGTACAAAAATATTACATATCTATAAACACTACCTATGCTTCACTATACAATAATTGTCTAAAATTTAAACTAGCATTGTAGAATACACACAAAAAAGTGAAAGTGAATACTAAATTATTCTTAGCGTTCTTATAAGTATTTAGAAATTTAAGAGACGATTATAACACATAGTGGCCCGCTTCGGCTTCGCTCGGATCTTTAACAAAAGCTTTAGTAAGGATCCCTAATTTTTGTTAAAAAAAAATAACCTATGTCACTCGGAGATGGTGTAGCTTCCAAACAGTGAAAGAATTTTTCAAATCGGTTCAGTAGTTTCGGAGCCTATTCAATACAAACAAACAAACAAATCTTTCCTCTTTATAATATTAGTATAGATATAGATTCATGTTCATAATAAGTGAAATTTTGTTCTGCACAAACGTTTTGTTACATGATTTGAGAAAAACAAAACAAAAAATGTTTAAAAAATGTAATGATGATTTATAAAGTACTCTTAAATATTTATGGTTTGTACTTAATGACGCTTATAGAAATCTTAGACATGATTACAATAGTTATAGTTTTATTTCATATCTAAGTTTGCTTGTAGCCTAATAAGCTATTCTAGCTACACTATGTCTGGTAGGTGAGCTCACGGTGCTAAATCTGAAAGGGATTTTCTAACCCTAGCAAGAGCAGTGCTTCCCAGAATCTACCACCGGATCGGAAACGGAACCCACTGAGAAGATCCGGCGAGAAACTCAGTGGGCTGTGTCTATGGGCTAGTTCGCTCGTCGAGCTGACGATGACTGGTAATTTATGAGCCTAAAAGCACCGAGCCTGGAACCTGGTTATCCGACAATGTTTCGGGCGACGCGACGGCGGATTTACGTTGCCCCATCGCCTGAGTTGGATGTGTAATTAGGGGCGGCCACGTTAAGAGGGTTTTCGTGTCGCGCCGCTTTTTCGAAGTAGCGTTCTAACGCTTTCATTAAATACATACGAATCGGTTCTAAATGTCCCCGGGCTCTATCCAAGTTAGAAAGAGGATTAGCTGGTATTGGCAGAACGTATCAGGCGAATTGTTTGCTTTTAAAGAGTAAAGTCTTAATTTTATTAAATATAACGGCTGTCCCACCCTTCAAATCGAAACGCATTTTTTTATTGCTTAGATGGGTGGACGAGCTTACAGCCCACCTGGTGTTAAGTGGTTACTGGAGCTCATAGACATCTGCGACGTAAATGCGCCACCCACCTTGAGATATAAGTTTTAAGGTCTCAAGTATAGTTACAACGGCTGCCCCACCCTTCAAACCGAAACGCATTACTGCTTCACGGCAGAAATAGACGGGGTGGTGGTACCTACCCGCGCGGAATCACAAGAGGTCTTACCTCCAGTAAAGAAGAGGTCCTACCACTAGTAAACTGCTTAAGGGCAGAAATAGTAGTGGTACCTATCCGTCCGGGCTCACAAGGCGTCCTACCACCAGCAAAATGACTAAAGATCAGTTTTAATCTCTTCCAATGCTCTTCGTGTTCACAGGTGATCAACGTGCTGTACAGTGCTGACGAGAATGGGTTTCAAGCGAGCGGCGCTCACCTGCCGACACCCCCACCAGTCCCGCCGGCCATACAAAAAATCATTGACTACCTCAACAGCCATCCGACAGAGCCGACTCGGATATAAATAAAAAACGCGCCCCGCCGAATCCGTGTGCGCGCATTCGAGAACATTCCTTCATTTTTACGCGCTCTTTTCTCCGTCAGATTATTTTTCTTTAATTTTTGGTTCCGACACGGTTTGTGCATTAGCCAGCGTCAAGTAATAACACTTTTATAATTCGCCGTTTTAATTATTTACAGTTTATGAATAATAATAAAAACTAAGGAAACTAGTCGTGACATAACGTAAATCATTAAAAACGAATTAAATTTACAAATGAGATGATATGTGATTAAATATAATCTCATTAAAATGGTGGTAATTTAATAAATACTTTTTGGAGGTTTCCGAGAAGCTAAGTCCAGCGGCTTTGTTTCATTTTCCCGCAATTGTGCACTTTCACACATTCTAAACAGTTAATAAGCCACAGTTATTCATTTAAGCCCGAAGAAACATTAAATAGACAAAATAAAACAATTCACACAACTTCGTACCTCGCATTCCCGCCAAAAAGTCGTCAGATTCTTTAATGAGTTTGACACCGAATTTGACAGCTGTGACAAAATCACAGACTATAGTTTATTAAGGCTATGTTCCGATTATGGAGTGTAGAGGTAAGGAAAACCGTTTCATTTTAGAAAAGCTTGAAAAAGTGTCCCACTTTCAGCACTAAATAACAGCTCAAAAATCCTCCAGAATGGCGCTATCATAGCCACAGGGTATGATATGAATTGAGCAGTTGCTTACTGATTGAAGTATGCTGAGTTAGGAAATTTAATATATTTAATGACTAGAGTAGTTTGTGACAGTGTAATATACAAGACCTCACATGTTTACGTAGTCCAAACTAATTTCGTCAATATAACCTAAAATTATGGCTGTGGTAAAACGTAGAGACATCGATTGCATTTTCTTATCAGCTTAAAATAACATACTTTTTGTGATTTTGTAGCGCTTACAGTTCTTTCGTCCTTTTTTATTTCTCTATCTTATTCTAATAACTTTCGGCGCCTTTTCTAAGATTAACCCGGTTGCCACTGTAGCACCACCCTTATAGGACACTTTTTCACACACTGAGACAGTTCTCCTTACCTCTATCCTCCATACTTTTTACGCGCTCTTTTCTCCGTCAGATTCTTCTTCTTTAAATTTTGGCTTCGGCACGGTTTGTGTATTAGCCAGCGTCAAGTAATAAGATTTTTATAATTCCTCGTTTTAATTATTTACAGTTTATGAATAATAATAAAAACTAAGGAAACTAATGATTAAATTATTAAAAACGAATTAAATGTACAAATAAGATGACATGTGATGAAATATAATCTCCTTAAAATGGTGGTCATTTAATAAAGACTTTTTAGGGGATCCCGAGAAGCTAACTCCAGCAGCTTTGTTTCATTTTCTCACAATTGTGCACTTTCGCGGATTCTAAACAGTTAATAAAGCACCGTTATTACACATTTAAACTTCGTTCCTCACGTTCCCGCCAAAAAGTCGTCAGATTCTTTAATGGAACTTGACCCGAATTTGACAGCTGTGTCAAAATCACAGACTATAGTTTATTAAGACTATGTTCGATATGCATTGCGGGCAGGTAGGCTCACTGAATTTGGCCCACTTTTTTGATTTTCGGATTTTTTTATTTTTGTTCGTCGTTTGTTCGTTAATGTTCGAATGTAAAAATTGTTTATTCGTCTTTTACTTGTTTATAATTAATTAAACAAATGATCACCCTTAAGTCGGCCCCCCTTACTAGATATCTTTATTTTTATCGCTCAGATTAATCAATTATCGTTTGTTCGACGACTATTGGTGATTGTTCGATCATAAAAACAATTAAATTCCTAATTCTTAATTATTTTATATCTAATAAGCGAACCATCACCTCACGCCTACATTGCGCATGCGCCGGTTTTGTCAGTCAGCTGGCAATGGCCCTATTTAACAATATATCAATCAAGATACTTCTCGATAATAATAATTAAGATAATATAGACGTAAAAATTAAAAAAAAATCCGATAATCAAAAAAAGGGGGGTCAAATTCCGTGAGCCGGGCAGGTATGACGTCAGGTATATTAGGTATACTGCGAAGCTGTTCCTTTATAGTTAGCTAGTCGCTGTTCAAAAACGGACAACAGTACAATAAACTGTCATGTTACAATACAATAAAATGTCATGTAAACTTTATGTTGTTTTAAAAAAATATTTTTTTTAATTTAACTAGATCAAAATAATTGAACATTCAAGTTATTGTCAGTTGAATTGATCGCCTATAAACGTAACAATACTTTTTAGTAATAGAAAATATTGTTTTTCAATCAATTTAATGTATGTACCTTATAACCGAATTATTGAAATGAGGTTGTGCACGATAAAAGTGATCACGTGATCACCTTACTTCGGAAACACCTGCAGTGATCACAGTAGAAAAATGGCGACTATTTATGACGTCATATATTTCTATAAGATACTGCGACTGTATTCAGTCAGTCAGTTCACAATGGAATCAATTTCTTCCCAGTGAGAGCACTGAACAATGCTCGCAGTGTATATTGGAACGTAGCCTCAATGTAGTGACATACGCGTGACAGTTAACAGTGACATTTCTTTGCGATCCGTTAGTATGACTAAGGAAGTAATGGCCTAAAGGTCAAGATACCAGGCCATAAACTCAAAAAAAAAAGTCTTTTGAAAATAGTACCATACTAATATTCAAACTTATAATTTTAATTAATTATTGTCGAATTTCGACTACTGAGGGTCTACTATAGTAGAATTATTTTGTCCGTGCAGTTTGGGTCATAAAAAATCGGAGTGGTGAAGCGAGTATTTTTCTCTCTCTTCCACTCACGAGCCTTATGGACGGACATAGTGATGCGCATTGTTGTTGTCGATAAGCGTTATCGATAGTGTATTTAGTTTTGTCATTTTGTGGATTAGTGATACAAATGAAAGAAAAAATCACTAATCGAACACTTACACCACATATCGCCGCAGCAAGTTAACGAGAACGGCAGAAATTAACACTTTGTAACTTTTCGATACCTATTCTTAATTCAGTGAAAAAATTTAACACATTGTTGATAACAATACGTGCAAATATTATTTTAAATAAATTCACCCGTTTTTAAACAAAACAAAGGAGTAGCCATTGTGTCACCAAGAAATTCAGAGAACGAAAACACATTTCTCTTCGACATAATTTACTATAACTTGCAGGTAAGTACAATTGACTCATAACATAACAATGTCTTACCACCCTTCGTATACCACCCTGCCGCCGTGTCCCTGCCTTCGATGACTCATTTGTTTTTATCGATAATGGCGTTGCGCTCGCGCAACATGCTCACCGTCCAAGCCGGGCTACGTTTTATGACCCAAACTGCACGGACAAAATAATTCTACTATAGTATTAGTTACTTTGTCAATCTAATGCCGGCCACTCACATGCGCCCAAATATTCGTACATTGTACGAATGTTTGCGCGCATGTGAAGGGCCGTCAAACATTCATTCGCAAACCTAGCGGCTAGGCGGCTGTGCAAATGGGTTCGCATACTTAATTTGCGAAGCCGTTTGCGCTTCCTCCTACACTTGTTTACGAATGTCTCACGAATTTCTCCTCCTTTTTAATTCGTCAATAGAACATTGAAAAGAAAAAGAGTCTTGAATTCTTTCCCAAACATCATTAACAGCCATGCTGTTTTTATGGGATTTCTTTTGATGAAGATACGCTACACAGTAGACGTCACGAACTATGAAAATGGCGATACGTCCGTTACCTTCGCAATCGTCGGCGCAATTGGGCAAACGAATGTGTGGGAGACTACGCGAAGGTTCGCGGTTCGCGCGCTTTGATGTCTGTTAAAAAACCGACACAGCTTGGAAAACCACGAATGCAGCGAAAACTTTGCATAATCATTTGCAAATGTCTTCCCACACTTGCGGGTTTGCGTATTCGTGCGCATGTGACTGACCGGTGTAAGTACTGAGTAATGCATTGTGAAAACATTTCGCTATCTCTTTCGCACGCCCGTACTTTATAGCGGTAATCTCAAGAACCTCATTACCTACTCTGGGTTTTGGAATTGCCAATACAAAAAATAATAATTTAAGTCAGTCATTTCTGAAGGAATTCATATTAATCAGAAGGGTTTTGAAACTTCAGTGTATGTATGCGTTAAATAAATAAAATATGATTAATAAGTTTTTTGGTCTTTTTTTTTCATTGCTTCGATGAGTGGATGTCCATCTGGTGTTATATATATGGTTACCGGAGCCCATGGACATTTACAATGTAAATGCCGCCACCCACCTTGAGATATGAGTTTTAATGTCTCAGATTTTAGAGTACAACAGCTGCCCCGCCCTTCAAACCAAAACGCATTCCTGCTTCACGGCAGAAATAGGCAGGATGGTGGTACCTACCCGTGCGGGCTCACAAAATGTCCTAGAAGTAATCTCGCCGGATCTTCTCAGTGGGTCGCGATTACGATCCGGTGGCAAATTGCCCTTGCTAGGGCTAGTGATGTCCGGTAAAACTATTATAACCCATCGCGGCTACTAGATTAAGTAGGCAAAAATATATATTGAGAAAGTTGCTGATTTGCTTCAGGTTTCTTGTCAACCGTCTTTAATTTTACGATATCTAGCTCTACTGCAGTGTTTGATATGTACTTCGTATATCGCGACCCGCTCCGCTCACAGTAGTAATAAACCAGCTGTTATTACGTACGGTCGTTTCATTGCCCCTAAGTTCCGATACAACAACTGGCGACGAATTACCCACAAGTGCATATTATATATATTAAAAAAAATATATATGGCTCAACTTATGGGAAACATATCTGAGTTTGATTATAAAACCCAAGAAACAACCGTAATTTGCCGCCATTTTTCTTTCTTTCTCGGCTCCTACTGTTTTCGCCGTATCGTCAACAGATGGCGTAAGGTGGCAAAAAGAACTAACACGAAAAGGAAGTACCAAAAAATACGACTTATCCAAAAAATAAAAAGTGTCTCAATGATTTATAATATAATTTTACTTGACAGTAAACACAAGCGTGTACACGTAAGTATTATTTTGCGAACAAAATTATTTTTCCGCTGCACTATGTTCCTGAAATAGGAAAAAGTCACTTTAGATTTCAATAGATACACAAAAGATTCGTTGATGAATAGAATTAAATAAAAAAAACCGTTAAAGAGTTATACCCTGCCTATTTCTGCCGTGAAGCAGTAATGCGTTTCGGTTTGAAGGGCGGGGCAGCTGTTACATTGTAAAAATTAAGACTTTTGAACTCATATCCTAAGGTAGGTGACGGCATTGATGTTGTATATGTCTATGGGCTCCGGTAACCGCTTAACATCAGATGGGCCGTCAACTCGACCAAAACTAAGCAACAATAATAATAATAAATAAATTCACTGGAAGCTAGTCGAAACTAATCACCAATAGTCCAAACATTAATATAACGTTAAAATAAGAAAATGAACTAATCTATTGATGTTGATTTTAAGGGAAGAATCGTCCCTAATACCACCCCCCCCCCAACCCCCCAACACCCCGCCCCCGTCAAAAACTTCCTTACTGCTACTATCTTCGCCGATTCGCGCCTTGAGCTCCGTGCGGTGGGGGAACCTCCCTTTCTTGCCACCAAGTAAAGAGAAATGTTCCGACCGCCACAACTGCCATCGCGCCTAGTGCTAGTGCATTAGCCTGAAAAATAAATAAAAATGAAAGAGACAAAATAAAACAAAATGTGGTGTCGAAAATAAAACAAAATGTGGTGTCGGGAACGAAGTTCCTTCGGCTAGTGTAGAATCGACACAATTTGCAAAAAAAAAACGTGCTCAATTTTATGTTGGTTTTCTTGATTTTTCTCTTAAATTTTTCTGATTAGTTTTTATTTAAGTACAGGAAAGTATTTAGGAAATTCAGTATTTTAGGAAATAATAAATTACGTAAAATAAAAATAAAATCGTAATTCAAATTATCAAAATTATCAATTAACATAACAAAATATGTCTCTTTATTTTTGTTTGACAACATAAAATTACATAGAAATAGAAATAATTACACAATAGAGAGAGAAGGGATGAGAGAACGAAAAGAAAGAAGGAGAAAGAGAAAGGTATTATACACTACTCGCTTGTGTATACGACTGTCGCGCCTGCGCACGTCTCATTTAACGGTTTTATTCCACGCACTTTTTTCCACGGATTTTTTCTTACGGTTTTACTATCACATTTTTTTCAGTTTGGTCGCGCAGCAAAATCCCTATCGCCTCCAAGCCTGCCGTAAGGAACTTCGTTCCAAAAAATACTTGATACTCCTAGATTGCTTATATAAATACTAGCTTCTGCCCGCGGCTTTGTCCGCGTGGAATAGTTACTTTGGCATAACGCATAAATTTTAGCCACCTCTTCATTTAGGTACGTAGAAAGTGAAAATATTTTTGAATAATAGAATGTTAAGGAGTTATTTAAGGTACGGAAATCACGCTTTTTAAGCGACTTGCATTGGTCTTAGCGTGATGTTAAGCAGCCTGCTTAACATCAAACAAAATATTTCAGTGTTAGATAACACTGAAATATTTTTTCAAATCGGACCAGTAGTTCCTGAGATTAGCGCGTTCAAACAAACAAACTCTTCAGCTTTATACTCGTAATATTGAAGTGAAACTTCTAATGCAACTTCCAACAAGGTTGTGTTAAACATTTAACGCTACCATGGAATAGAAAGAGACAGAGCGAGAGTGAATGCGTGTCACTCGAGCGCATGCGCGTACCTAGTATACCTGTTACAGGCCAGCGCGAGCGTTAGCAATGAGTAGCGTCTAATATTTTAATGAAGTATTTAAATATAGCTTTGTAGTTTTGTAGTTTTGTAGCTAAACGAAACGCAACACGATTCCCGACAGATGGCAGCACAATTGCGGTGTCGTCGGAACTCGGCTAACTTCGTGCTACGACAGAGCCTAGCCGATGGAGGCGCGTAGACGCCAACACATGATCACACTTACTAACCAGCATTCTTGAAGTTTTGGTATGAAGGGTGGGGCAGCCGTTTTAAGTATACTTGAGACCTTAGAACTTGTGTCTCAAGGTGGGTGGCGCAATTAGATTGTAGATGTCTATGGGCTCCAGTAACCACTTAACGCCAGGTAGGCTGTGAGCTCGTCCACCCATCTAAGCAACAAAAATAAAATAAAATTATCTGGGTCATTGCACTTTTTCGCATTAATAATACATACGAGCCAAATTATCATTTTCGATAATTCTGATATTGAGCTATCTT
The DNA here is from genome assembly GCF_003987935.1 of Bombyx mandarina. The sequence goes on along the minus strand of NW_021011515.1, from coordinate 627,550 downwards.
ATCTGTATAATCTTGGATTGATTTGACAAAAGAAGCAGCTATATATTATGAATAAAAAATGGATTTAGTCTTTCAAAACTTTGCCGAATATTCATGTTAGCATCGTCTGGGTATACAGATAAACGGTTAAGTGTCACTAGATAGAATATGGCGGCTGGATACCAGTCGTGCTGGTGGCCCAGAGCCCCGGAACCTCGCCACAGGAGGATACCTCCGGGTCGCGGTAGGGGACTGCCTTCAAGGATATCTACTGATGCCTATTCACTGGTAGCCTAAGAGGCTATTAGAACTACGCCCGGACGGGTAGGTGAGCTCACGGGCTCAACCTGAGAGAATTTGTTAATACTAGCCCTTTAGCAAGAGCAGTTTTTTTTACCTACCTAAGCTGATGGTCTTGAGAGACCATTTCAGCGTAAACTTAACTAGTAGGTAGCTCACGGGGCTCAAACCTGACGACGTTGCTAACACTGACCCTAGCAGTGCTTCGCAGAATCTACCACCGGATCGGAAACGCGACCCACTGAGAAGATCCGGCGAGAAACTCAGTGGGCTGTGTCTGTGAGTTAATTTTCAGGACGAACCCTTCGTCATAAAAATCATACCNTTGAGAGATCATTTCAGCGTAAACTTAACTAGTAGGTAGCTCACGGGGCTCAAACCTGACGACGTTGCTAACACTGACCCTAGCAGTGCTTCGCAGAATCTACCACCGGATCGGAAACGCGACCCACTGAGAAGATCCGGCGAGAAACTCAGTGGGCTGTGTCTGTGAGTTAATTTTCAGGACGAACCCTTCGTCATAAAAATCATACCCGCCAAAATTATTATTTGAGTATATAATTACTAGTGTGAGTCCGCAAGAGTAGGTACCAGCAATCCCCCCCCACCCCTCGATTTGTATGGATTATCGTTTTTTTTTTTTTCGGGTAGAGCGCCGAACCTCCTACGAGGTCGCCGCGCAAAAGGGGCGCGCGGCGTATGTGAGACTCAACGATCTGCATGGTGTTGTGAGCAGACCGCGGGCCCAAGGATTATCCTTATTATATTATGTATGGATTATCCTGCGTTAAAAAAAAGCAAAAAGGTACCACCACTCTGCCTCTTTCTGTCGTGAAGCAATAACACGTTTCGGTTGAAGGGTAGGGCAGTTGTTGTACTGTAAAAACTCATGCCTCAAGGTGGGCGGCGGCATTTACGTTGATGATGTCAACGGGTCCCGCTAGTCACTTAACAGCTGGTTGGTCGTGAACGCGTTCACTCTAAGCAATAAAAAATATACTTATAAAATTACACATGCTCAGCTAATTAGACCTGTTCGTAAATATATATATATAAAATTACACATAATATTCAGATAATTATATTAGACCTATTTATTCGTTTTAATTGTTTATTAGGAAAAGGAAATGATTAAACTCACAGCGGATGTGTTGCTGCCCTGCGAATTAGAATTCTTGGTCATCGCAAAATGGCGATTTATTTGTGCAACGGAAAAACGATTGTGATGGAACACTTCAATGCACGATACAAATTGAAAACGAGACAAAACTAGCTTGCCGTTTCACAATTCACTGTCATTCGCCGCCATAATTTGTTGTCTGACTGAAAGGAATTTACGTAATTCCCCGAACAAAATATACGTTTGATCTATAAGCGCGTTCCGTTTATGTTTTTAATATATCACTATGCGCATACCTAATTTTATTTCTTGAAAACAATAAGTTTCGTATGTGGTAAATAAAAATCTAAAACAAAGTGAAATAGATAATTGACATGTTGATGAAATGACATGTAAAAACGTATTCTTGTATTTTGAAAAATTATATTGAAATAATTATTTTCTTCGTATAAAGAAACTTCCATTCAATCGGATGGGGATTATCTGTGAACTATCTCGAGAAAAACCAGATTCAAATGAATGTTCAAGGCTACTGCGTAAAACCACTATTTACACTTATTTTATATATTATATCATAAATCTGATTCTAATAAGTTTTATTTAATTAAATGAAGCCTTCCCAACGTTTTGTTTATTGGATTCATATACAAATAGCAGTGCCAAATTTTCAAATCGATAATTTCGATTCTATACTAACGTACGAGCACATCACTAAACCACAAAAAATTACTGTAATTCTAGCATCACATCGACCTATCTCTCTCCAACAGCGCCAAAATAGACAGAAATAAAGATAATGCTAATTAAAAGACATTTCATGTCATCAAATCTGGATCAATGTATAGTTACATCAAAACATAAATATTTTCGTTGACTTGGTATTTTTTAATTTCGATTATTTTTAATTAATAATGAGTGTACGCGAGGAAGACAGGCAGAAAACGGGATGCACTGGTCGCGGCCTTGGGATCGCGGCCGCGGTCGGTGTCGGCGTTGGTGCTGCTTTGTATTACTTCTTAAGCAAAAGGCCTGAGCAACCCGATACTGAGGGTTCCACCAGTTCTGCGTGGGCATACAACGATCACAGTGCTTTGTAAGTAATAATAATATTTTTGTAATATTCTTGAACTTTTTACGTAGGTACATAAATACGTAAAAAAAAATTACATAAACAGAAAACGGTAAGCCATTTTTTTTCAAATCCACCTACATTACCTTTTTTTGGCGCTTTTTTGAGCACGCTTATAAAGAGATTCCATTATTTTTTTTCATACATACAAACGTGCTAAGTTACCTGCAGTGCATTTTTCCGTACATAAACAGTTACTATTAGAATAAATATTTTAAATTGCATCATTATTTTAAGGTATTGTGTGTTCTTAATTTTTTTGGGTGTTTTATAAAAGTATAATTTCGAATAGATTTAAAAACTAGTTGATAATCGACGAAATGAATTTGTATTGTGTCATGTCAATCTATCAGAGTTTTAGTGTGATAATAATGTCGAAAATAAAAACTTCTTTTGACACATCACTTAACACATAGCATTTGGAGAAACTTATTGAGGGGTAAAAGTCTATCTGGCTTAAGCGACATTTTTGCAACTTTACAGGAGAGCCTTAAAAAAGTTTAAAATTGGGAAAAAATATCATATCAAAAGAATTTCTTAAGCTATGTATTTGAATGGAGTAAACATAATTGGCGTTTAATTAAAACAATGGAATTGTTAATACTAATACCAAATAAAACGGTTCATTAATTACAAAGATAATTTCATTGTATTTTTTTATTGCTTAGATGTGTGGATGAGCTCATAGCCCACCTGGTGTTAAGTGGTGACATCTTCAACATAAATGCCCCACCCACCTTGAGATATAAGTTAACTACTTAACACCAGGTGGGCTGTGAGCTCGTCCACCTATCAAAGCAAAAAAAAAAGGTCTCTAGTATAGTTACAACGGCTGCCCCACCCTTCAAAACGAACCACATTACTGCTTCACAGCAGAAATAAGCAGGGTGGTGGTACCTACCCACGCGGACTCACAAGAGGTCCTACCACCAGTAATAAATGTTGCTTTAACTCAATACCTTCACCCCTCGATATAGTTTTAATGTTGATATTCAGTTGTGATAACTGGGGATACAGGTTGCAAAGGAATTGTGATCATTTGTAATTTTTACAAACTTCTGAAATGAGAATATTAGTGTTTTAACATTAGCACAACTGGTGCCAAAAACTGTAGTCAGCGGCTTGGCTGTATCCTAAGGTATTGTTAATGTCCATGAATGACAGGGAACACTTACCATCAGGTGAACCATAGTAGACATATACACAAATAGCTGTTATTGCCCATACTAGATGCTTACATAAATAGTTCCCCACTAAACTGTATTAAAATATTAAAACATGAAATCAAATTTAATTCTAGTACATTATTTTAAAATATAATAGCAATAATCTGATAGTCTTATTTGTATAGCAGTTGGCTAGATACTCGGTAAACACCTTCAGAATTTTTATTTGTACATGCTATTAATGCATTTTGCATTGGCATAAAAACAATGCATTACGCATCCGATAGTCAAAGCTTGGCTTAAATAACAATCTTCACTGTCTTAGTAGTTTTTATTTATTGGTTTTTTTATTACCTACTATATGTTTCAATGTTAATGACATGAAACAGAAAAAAATCACCACAAACCATAACCCGCTCATTTATTTGCACTAACTACATTAATATATAGACACTTGAAAGGCAAATGTGACTAAGTGACAAGACAATGCATGAACTTTACAGTAGACTAATTTAAAGTTGAAATACCTGAAAACAAAATTTATTTTAAAGAATCTAGCTGTAGTAGAATCTAGCTAGTAGATGTAGGATTGAAATGATTTTAATAGACCTAGAAATATATATATATTTTTTGCGCATCGAATATGGTTATTGCCTATCATTTATGTACAAAGCAGTTATTGTCGCTTAGTCACGTTTGCCTTTCAAACGTCGATATGCTTTTCATCACTCATTTTTGTCAATTCATAGCCCATTAACAGATAGAATGGACTCGGATAGCTATTCCACGATATCAGAACACAGCACGTCCGATACAAGCATAATAGAAGACTCGATGCCAGATACAAGCATTTCTAGCTGCCGTTCAGAATCTACGAATAGCGTATCAAGTGATCAAGATGTGTCTAACACTGAAGATACACATTCACCTTCGAACAATGACACCAGAGGTTCAGGTTCGATCTATTCAGATGACGCTGAAGAATCTGATGAGGACACAACATACGATACTGATACGTCCATTTCTGAAATCAGCGATTTAGATGAGTCACATGAGAACCGGAGTGTGACCCTCGAGACAGGGTATCTGTCGTTTCAAAACGTCGAGGAAAGAGTGGATTCTGATTCCGATATTCAAATGGAATGGGACATCACTAATTCTTCTATCGATGTACCCTTTGAGGAGAGACGGTCTCCGTTAATGATGTTTTTTAGTGGATTAACGCATATAATAAGTCCAAGGAGAAAGTGAGTAAATGATTTTAACAAAAGACACCGACTGTGGGATCTGAATAGTTATTGTTATTTTCATATATATTTTATTAATTTAACCCTTGGCCTCCCGTAGGTCACCGGTGTCCTACGCGGCGCACCGAAGTTCTTGTCGGTTTCTGTTACTCCGTCATTCGTGGCCTTTTTTTTTCCTACCCATTCTAGAAAGCTCGAGGTCATACTAGATTCACTAGTCGAGTAGGAGGTGAGCTTACGGGGTGCTAACCCATGGACGTTGCTAAGGGCTTGTACACAAAACTGCGAATCGGCGCGATGCGAATAGGCATGATGACTAATTTTCAAAATCTATTCTATGATTAAAGCGAAAACAATAGTTTTTTTTTTCGTTAAAATTGCATTGATCGCGCGTAGGCTCAAACGAAATAAGATGACGGTTACTGAGGCGTGACGTAATTCGCTCTGATTGGTGTTTAAGCTAACATGGCTGATTGTTGTATTTTGTAGATTCATTTTAACAAATAAATCATACATCACGTCATTAATATGAAAATAAATACATTTTTCAAAATCGTTGAATCCTGTTTCATTAGATCAGTTAAATATTTTGGTGATACTTGACTATTGTCATCATGCCTAAGAGGTACACAAAACAGTGACACGAATTCGTGCGGCAAGGCATTTCCTTCCACAATTGTCTTTCAATATTTTTTTATTGCTTAGATGAGTGGACGAGCTCACAGCCCTTCTGGTGTTAAGCTCTGGTGGAGCCCATAGACATCCACAACGTAAATGCGCCACTCACCTTGAGATATAAGTTATAAGATCTCAAGTATAGTTACACAATTCCACAATCGTTTCATATCGCAGGAATGCGTACGCGAAATCAATTCGCAATTTCTTGCGATGCGTCGTGGGAGCTCGTAGATTTATACGATGCGTCGTGGGAGCTCGTAGATTTTTACGATGCGTCGTGGGAGCTCGTATATTTANATTATACGTGAAATTAAAATATCAATTCACAGAGGGCGCTACCTTACAATTATTTACTAATGACAAAATTTTACATATACTTAAGACGTTTAGGATAATTGTATTTTAATTTTGGAAGGTTTCACTTCTACCACGTGTGAATTGCACACATTTTGTTTTTTTAATTTAACCCTTGGAAACTCGTAGGTCACCGGTGTCCTACGCGGCGCACCGAAGTGATTATATCGATTTCTGTTACTCCGTCATTCGTGGCCTTTTTTCCTACCTATTTTAGAAAGCTCGAGGTCATACTAGATTCACTAGCCGACTAAGTGAGCTTACGGGGTTCTAACCCATGGACGTTGCTAAGGGCTTGTACACAAAACTGCGAATAGGCATGATGACTAATTTTCTATCTATTCTATCTAATCTATTCTATAATTAAAGCGAAAACAATAGTTTTTTTTTTCGTTAAAATCGCATTGATCGCGCGTAAGCTCAAACGAAACAAGATGACTTTTACTGAGGCGTGACGTAATTCGCTCTGATTGGTGTTTAAGCTATCATGGCTGATTGTTGTATTTTGTAGATTCATTTTAACAAATAAATCATACATCACGTCATTAATATGAAAATAAATACATTTTTCAAAATCGTTGAATCCTGTTTCATTAGATCAGTTAAATATTTTGGTGATACTTGACTATTGTCATCATGCCTAAGAGGTACACAAAACAGTGACACGAATTCGTGCGGCAAGGCATTTCCTTCCACAATTGTCTTTCAATATTTTTTTATTGCTTAGATGAGTGGACGAGCTCACAGCCCTTCTGGTGTTAAGCTCTGGTGGAGCCCATAGACATCCACAACGTAAATGCGCCACTCACCTTGAGATATAAGTTATAAGATCTCAAGTATAGTTACACAATTCCACAATCGTTTCATATCGCAGGAATGCGTACGCGAAATCAATTCGCAATTTCTTGCGATGCGTCGTGGGAGCTCGTAGATTTATACGATGCGTCGTGGGAGCTCGTAGATTTTTACGATGCGTCGTGGGAGCTCGTATATTTATACGATGCGTCGTGGGAGCTCGTAGATTTGTACGATGCGTCGTGGGAGCTCGTAGATTTGTACGATGCGTCGTGGGAGCTCGTAGATTTTTACGATGCGTCGTGGGAGTTCGTAGATTTTTACGATGCGTCGTGGGAGCTCGTAGTTTACGATGCGACGTCGCATCGCAGCTATGTGTACAAGCCCTAACTCTAGCCCTAGCCAGAGCGCTGCTTGGCAGAATCTACCACCCGCTGAGATGATCCGGCGAGAAACTCAGTGGGCTGTGTCTGTGGGTTTGTCCGTGACCACTATAAATGAGTCGTCTATTATCAAAGGCGGCAATCTGTACATTTGGACAAAAAATTTTTATTGATATGTCAATACAGATTTATTTGAATATAATCGTCTCCTTCAAAGAATACGGTTCAAAACCTGCATTAAATAAAGGTTAATAGTTAACCTGTTATTTATCTAAGATGTCGTTCCGAAGAGTTTTGTGACTGCCAANACAAAACAGTGACACGAATTCGTGCGGCAAGGCATTTCCTTCCACAATTGTCTTTCAATATTTTTTTATTGCTTAGATGAGTGGACGAGCTCACAGCCCTTCTGGTGTTAAGCTCTGGTGGAGCCCATAGACATCCACAACGTAAATGCGCCACTCACCTTGAGATATAAGTTATAAGATCTCAAGTATAGTTACACAATTCCACAATCGTTTCATATCGCAGGAATGCGTACGCGAAATCAATTCGCAATTTCTTGCGATGCGTCGTGGGAGCTCGTAGATTTATACGATGCGTCGTGGGAGCTCGTAGATTTTTACGATGCGTCGTGGGAGCTCGTATATTTATACGATGCGTCGTGGGAGCTCGTAGATTTGTACGATGCGTCGTGGGAGCTCGTAGATTTGTACGATGCGTCGTGGGAGCTCGTAGATTTTTACGATGCGTCGTGGGAGTTCGTAGATTTTTACGATGCGTCGTGGGAGCTCGTAGTTTACGATGCGACGTCGCATCGCAGCTATGTGTACAAGCCCTAACTCTAGCCCTAGCCAGAGCGCTGCTTGGCAGAATCTACCACCCGCTGAGATGATCCGGCGAGAAACTCAGTGGGCTGTGTCTGTGGGTTTGTCCGTGACCACTATAAATGAGTCGTCTATTATCAAAGGCGGCAATCTGTACATTTGGACAAAAAATTTTTATTGATATGTCAATACAGATTTATTTGAATATAATCGTCTCCTTCAAAGAATACGGTTCAAAACCTGCATTAAATAAAGGTTAATAGTTAACCTGTTATTTATCTAAGATGTCGTTCCGAAGAGTTTTGTGACTGCCAATGGAATACAAAGTCAATAATTCGTTTTTCTGATTTACCAATCATTGTCCAAAAGTCAGATTGCCGCCTTTGATAATAGTCGACTCAAATGTGAAGTATTTTCTAGACGTCGGAAATAATGTAGTGATGACAATAGAGAAACGCGTGATTAAACCGTAAAAGAAGTTTGAATTTTTTTCTTTGTTTCGGCAACAATTTGAATACTTGCGCATTTCCACGTAATAAATTTTATTAGCCGTTGTGTTGTTTAAAAAAGAATAGTGAGAGCCTAATAATAAATGAAAATACGTGTTATACGTTAATCGAATTGATACTAACGCGATACTGGTTACGGTAATAGCTGATATTTTTCGCAGAGCGGAAGACAGCCAGATAAATAGGCTCAGGGATGAGCACTTGTGAGTCCTTCTTTTTTTTTTTCGTTGTTTTTGTTTTTTGATTAGTAAAAAATATCGTATTTCATTTTTTGTGATAACTTTTTTCGTACTACCTACCTTAATAGGCGTGTATTTTTTTCTTTTCTAACTTTACTAACCTCTATAATTGAGGTCGTAAGTACAAAAGTGGCCTAAGCTTACAATAGTTAGTATGGGAATAATGAGGTTCGACTTTACCTTTCCAATACTTTGGAAGCAAAAAAATACGCGCCAAAATGATATTTAAAAAGTCATCTGTTGTCTATGTATTGAAACTAGGGATGACCCGATTTTGCATCAAATTTATTATGTTTTAAATAAATTACAATACATAAGCTTGAATAGGAATTGTGGGTTAGGCCACTTTTGCGCTAACGGCCTCAATTGTGTATTATATATGTCATTGTCGTCATCAGCCTATAGTAATGCACTGTTGGACAATAGGTCTGTTCAATTTCCACTGAACGCGATTGTGGTTTGTTATTTTCTCTCCGTATTGGCGGGAAATTTTCATTCAGAACATATAAAAGTTGTTTTAGGTGTCTGTTTACGATAAAAACAAACACAAAATAAATTTTAATAAATTTGAATTAAAAATAGTGTAAGAAAAAATGATTTTATTGTAAAAAAAGCGTGGGGTGCTTTTCAGGATATTATCAAAATAACCCTTCTACTCATAATATCTGTTTATAAAATATTTATAACTACTGATACCATGCACACCACGCTTTTTTTTACAATAAAATCATTTTTTCTTACACTATTTTTAATTCAAATAGATTAAATTTTTTTTTCTATTTTTTAGTTGGACTTTCTATAAAAGCATATTTCTTAACTATTCTTTATTTTTCATTTTTTAGTTGAATTTCAATTTTTTCAATTTTTTTAAATCTTTTGTTTTTAAATATTGAATTGTCATCGGTCCTTCATAAGTATACGAAATTTCGAGTTAATCCGACGTTTTGAAGTGGGTCAAAAAATCATGTTCAAAGATTCCGTTGCATACATACGTCTGAAGCTAATAAAAGCGTATTAAAAAAGGAGGAAATGGCGCTGAGCACTATAGACTATACAAATTATACTAAAATTTCGATTTTATGTTGAATTTAAATCGGCGCGCCAATATTGTTGGTGTGACGCCAGATAACACCTGTGCCTTCGGGAATTCCGATCGCGCCCGATTACACCCGAATGCGACCCGATATGACAGTGTTCCACGCTATTTTATTTATTTTTTTCGTACCTAAGCTGATGGTCTTGAGAGACCATTTTAGCCTACCCTTAACAAGTATGTGAGCTCACGGGGCTCAAACCTGACGACGTTGCTAACACTGACCCTAGCAAGAGCAGTGCTTCGCAGAATCTACCACCGGATCCGAAACGCGACCCACTGAGAAGATTCGGCGAGAAACTCAGTGGGCAGTGTCTAATGGGTTGTTTTACTCGCCGAGCACTTCGTCGCAAGCGACGGGTTCGACGAGAACGATGACCGGTGCTTGAGGTACCTAAAAGCACCGTTAGTGGATCGGGAGGATCCGTAATGACGTGTTTTGGGCGACGTCAACTATTTTCCATTCGGTCCGCAGGATCGGGGGTCCGTCCTCTGTTTCCCTAATCCAGCTTTTGCCAGCTACCCTTCATAGAACGTCACTCATCCGAGCCTGAGGATGTCTTACGCTACGTTTGCCCGTGGTCTTCATTCAAGAACGCGTTTATCCCACCCGTTAGGGGTTCTCCAGCTAATACGGCCAGCCCATTGCCACTTCAGCTTACGAATCTGTAGCAGTGGATTACTATAGGCTGATTATGACTTTTTGGCGGGAACGCGAAGAGTGAAGTTGTGTGATTTGTTTTATTTTGTCTATTTAGTGTTTCTTCAGGCTTAAATGTGTAATAACGGCGGTTTATTAACTGTTTAGTATCTGTGAAAGTGCAATATGGAAAATTAAACAAAGCCGCTGGACGTAGCTTCTCGGGATCCTCCAAAAAGTTCACTGAACAAATCTCAGTAAATGACCACCATTTTTCTGAGATTATATTTCATCCCATATCATCTCATTTCATTCCATATTATCATTTCTCATAAAAATAATAATTTAAATTAAAATAAGACATGACCTAAAGGTCGTAGTTACCAGGTCATAAAATCCCTTTAAAAAAAACAGGCTGATGATGACGGTGATGATATACATATTTTATGTGTAGTATTTAAGGTACTAATCAATCGTATCATCATACAGCCTTACCGTAATTTCTAAAGTTGAATTAATATATAACCGATATGTAATTGTAGTGTTTGAAATGTTAACTCCATTAAAACAGTTGCATGGTCTCCCAGAAATCATAACAGAAAAAGTATTCCGCGCATTGCCTAAAATAGCTTTTACACAGAATTATCGTAAAGTTTTTTTTTTTTTGAAAACGCTCCTTCCATTGTAGCAGCTTCTTTTTAAGATTTTTGTGTTGAAGTTTACTCTTTCCCACCCTGAAAGGCGATGCAATATGTACTTAACTATCACGACCAACTTCCACGGTGAAGGAATAACATCGTGTAATAAAAATCAAACCCGCAAAATTATAATTTGCGTAATTACTGGTGGTAAGACCAGGTGTTGTGAGTCCGCGCGGGTAGGTACCACCGCCCTGCCTATTTCTGCCGTGAAGCAGTAATTCGCTACGGTTTGAAGGGGATGGCAGCCATTGTACTGTTACAACTGGACTGTAAAAATATTGTCTCAAGGTGAGTGGCGACATTTACGATGCATTTAACGGCCGTCTGGTGTAGTGGTAAGTGACATCTAGTCACTACACAGGGGGGTTGCGGGTTCGAATCCCGCCAAGGGAAGATATTTGTATGATAAATATAAAATGTATTTTCCGGGGTTATAGATGTATAGTATGTTTGTTGACGCTTGAAAGACAAATGTGACTAAGCGACAATAACTGCTTTGTACATAAATCATAGGCAATAACCATATTCGATGCGTAAAAAATATATATTTCTAGGTCTATTAAAATCATTTCAATCCTACAGCTAGATTAAAATAGAATTTTTTATAGGTATTTCTCAGGTATATTTTCAATTAATTTCAACTTTAAATTAGTCTACTGTAAAGTTCACGCATTGTCGCTTAGTCAGTCACATTTGCCTTTGAAGCGTCGATGTGTATAATAAAATTCTTACATTTATTTCCGTTATCTGGTACCTGTAATGCAAGTTCTTTACGAACTTACCCCGGGACCAGTTAACGTGGCGNTTATATGAGTCGACTATTATCAAAGCCGGCAATCTGACTTTTGGACAATGATTGGTAAATCAGAAAAACGAATTATTGACTTTGTATTCCATTGGCAGTCACAAAACTCTTCTGAACGACATCTTAGATAAATAACAGGTTAACTATTAACCTTTATTTAATGCAGGTTTTGAACCGTATTCTTTGAAGGAGACGATTATATTCAAATCAATCTGTATTGACATATCAATAAATTTTTTTTGTCCAAATGCACAGATTGCCACCTTTGATAATAGACGACTCAAACATAGCCCGGCTAGGGCGGTGAGCATGTTGCGCAAACGCAACGCCATTATCGATAAAAACAAATGAGTCATCGAAGGCAGGTAGGTACACGGCGGCGCGGCGGCGGGGCGGTATACGAAGTAGTGGTGGTGAGACATTATGTTATGAGTCAAAGTACAAAAATTAGACTTTTTTGCAACATAATACTTTATCATCGACGATAAACGGTCTCATTGCGTTGACTGTACAATCAACATTCGTCGGCAACCCGCATTTCGACAGATGGAGACTTTCAATCAAGTTTATGTAGACTGTGGACCACTGCGTCACTCATTACAGTGAATGGTGGTTTAACAAAAATCCTAATGTTAAGTGGTTACCGTTATAATCCATAGACATCTTAACATTTCGACAATGGGGGTTTTTATAGTTTTTGATTGCAACAAACGATAGCGCGTTTTACATTTTAAATCTAGCGACATCTATTGACTAACCGGGCTATGGTTTATGACCCAAACTGCACGGACAAAATAATTCTACTTTCGTGTGTGACACATGAACAACCCAACAGCCGTAAGCGCTCGTGGTCGTTGGAAGAGTGCTCCATCTGCTTCGAGATCATGCTGAAGGATCAGGAGCTGATGGCCCTACCGTGCACCCACAATTTCCACTCGCAGTGCATCATGCCCTGGCTTCAGGAGAAACAGACGTGCCCCAATTGCCGGAAGGACGCCTGATCGAAGGTAAGCCGCTTTTGGATTTGAAAGATATACATGTGTGAACGAGAATCTGGGACAATGCTGTTTTATAAATGACTAGCTGTATCCGTCCGCTTCGCTGGGCATTTAAAATTACCATTGTTATTTCTCACCCCCACAAAGATTCTCATCATTAACACCTCCGCAACTGGTGTAGGGAGTCCAACGCTCATATAAATATTAGCCTATCCATTAAGTACATGTATTTTCTACACTGATACCAAGTTTCAAGTCAACCGGATGCATGGTTCAGCAGTTATAACGGAACATCCGTAAAAACCATTGTAGATTTATATATTAGTATAGATGACGTCATAATTTCCTTCATTATTATGATTGTCTTCCATAGTGAGTGTAATACAAACTTACTTTTACTAAAAGCTCCTTTTATTGTATTTAAGTATACTACAGTAACAATGAAGAGGTCCACCCCATTCAGTTGCTCATGATGGAATGTATAGCGCGTTTTTTTCCTACCTACGCTGATGGTCTTTAGGTGAGCTTACGGGGCTCAAACCTGACGACGTTGCTAACACGAACCCTAGCAAGAGCAGCGCTTCAATGAATCTACCACAATAACGAAATAACGACATTAATTGTCGATACATACCCTTTGAGGGCTTTGAGCGCGGCGACCGAATCAAGAAATTCCGTAACGAAAATAAAACGTAACACCCCCCACGTCGCCTATCATGTAGCTCGCGTTCAACACATTCACACGTTGCGCTTGTGTAGTGTTTGTGAATAAGCGCACGGCGTAACGTCGTGGCGTAACGTAAGTGGTTACTGGAGCCCATAGACATCTACAACCGCGCCACCCACTTTGAGATATAAGTTCTAAGGTCACATTATAGTTACAACGGCTGCCCCGCCCTTCAAACCGAAACGCATTACTACTTCACGGCAAAAATAGGCAGGGCGATGGTACCCACCCGCGCGGACTCACAAGAGGTCCTACCACCAGTATATTACCTAAAGTAATTAAAGTAATCTTTATACCTATATTATTTTCATTTACAGGTGATAAAGGAAGTAAAAAGCGCTGACTGGATCATTGTTTTTTTTTGTTATTAATAACGTAAAATAAAATGATAGAATTTTTTTTTTGTAATTTTTATTATAACTTTTTTTTATAAGACGAATTAATTTGTAAAATATAAAAAAAACGGTGTAAAAGAGAACTTATCAGCTGCTTCGCTTGCTAGAACGATTTGTATCATGAGTCATATTTGCAGTAGAAGTTAAACACGAAAAGAACAATCTACCTCAGATCTCAAGGTCTAAATTTGCGTGCGACATCAGCTAAGTACCTAGAATAGATTTTGGTCTGATTATCTACAGTAATAAGAAAGAAAACTGCTTAAAATATTTACCCAGATATCGAATGGTGAAAGGTTGTTTGGTCTAAGCGACAATTCGCTTAACACGCGACATTTATCTTTGTAATTAAAGGCTTCGTTAAACAGAACGCGTACTTAGCGCGCGTCAGAACGCTAAACTAACGCCGCGCTAAGACGCCGAGATGTGTTGTACTACTGCTATAAGCGCTATAGCGCTGGCGCTCTGTTTGACGGTATCTTACCATAGTAGTACAACACATCTCGGCGTCATAGCGCGGCGTTAGTTTAGCGCTCTGACGCGCGCTAATTACGCGTTCTGTTTGACGAAGCCTTAAAGGTCCGTTTGTATTTGATATTAGCTCGATGTTTTTAATTGAATCTCAATTGAGTTTACTCCATTCCAAAAAAGCTAAAGAAGTTTTTTTTTTGTTATGATTTGTTTTTCCAAATTTTAAACCTTTAGCTCTCCTGTAAAGTAGCAAAAATGTCGTAAAATCATACCCTCACTATTAGACATTCGTGGTCTTAAAAGATTTGTCTCCATGGACTCTTATCTCGGGATCGTTGTGGGATTTCTGTTGGCGTCTCCACAATACTTCTAAAGCAGCGGTCGGGGAACTTTTTTAATTATTACCCCAAAATATTTTTGTGTAACTTGATATTACCCCATGGCGAAGAACAAACAAAAAAAACGTAATCGCTTCTTTTTAGCATCTTTCATATTATAAGCCCCCATGATAATTTTGAAAAGAAAACAATAACTAAAAATTAAATTTAAACATCATTTATTCAATTTATCAAGGTAATGCCAATACCTAGTAATACATAACGGTAATAATAGTAATATATGTAATATATAGTTGAGGGAAAAAAATCGCCACCACAGAAAAAAAAAAAGAGCCGTCACGGGACGCCTGGCAGATGTGAAACATCGACATTATTTTCTAAAAGTAATATGCAGCAGAAAAGAACAGATTGTGTTAGGAACTAAATATGTCATAATGATAAAATGAAATATTACGAAAAAATTATTTGTTTTCAAGTAAAACACAGGTTATGTGTACTGTAGTAAATAACACTATACACTACGGAGTATACACTATAAGTATCCGAGCTCAGTGTAGCGAGAGAGATGGCTTAACGCCGGATCGAGTGGGAGAGAATCGCACAGTCGATTGCGCATGGCGATGCGTCGCCACACCGTACACACTACTGCATATAGATTGTATATATATACCATCATATGCGTCGCCACGCCAGAAATCGGTTTTACGTGCGGCTATAGATGTTTCACATCAATATAAGTAAATGATAATTTCTTGTTATTTTATAATTCATATGATATTTTTCTTGTATTATTAGACGAAAAAATTTCGTTTTGTTTCATTTCGTTTCATCGAGTTTGAAATCACAACGATCCTAAAGAAGTTTCACTTCAATATATACTTTTTACGCACAAAAGATGAAACTTTTACCCCCCAAAATGTCAGTTCACCCCATTCGGGGTAATTTACCCCGGCTCCCCGACCGCTGTTCTAAAGCATCGTGGTGGAATTCAGCCTCAGAATCACTTCCCATTTATCGGTTCCAAAATCCACTGCTTCTCCAATATGAGCGTGTTTGATCGCGTTATATGTGTCCAAAGAGAATTGGTTGACCTTTTCGCCCTCTGAGAAGCAAATCGTAGTTTTGATGCAAGAGCCCTTGTAGAATCTATCTCTTTATGGCAGCTTCCATGGTGCCCTCAGATTCCCCTCCTAACAGAGCCTTTGCTCGCCCATCTGTTCTGGTGAAACTAGAAAGCCAAGCAATAATCCTTCAATCGTAAAAAAAAAGTTAGTCTCTAAAAGTTAGTCTTTAGCGGTAGCAGCGGCTTGGCTCTGCCCATGGCATTGCTGAAGTCCATGGGCGACGGTAACCACTCACCATCAGGTGGGCCGTGCGCTCGTCTGCCTACAAGGGCAAAAATAAAATTAAAAAAAAACTGCACCAAATTTCAGAAGCCCGTATTTCGTTCATATCTCGACTTTTGAGGCTCCTTGTTTCGATGACTTCCTACAAACATTTGTCTGTTATGTTTGATAGACAAAATAACACTAGATACGTTCAACAAAATATCTCTACTGTTTTGCGAAACATTGTTATATGAAACTATAGACGTCAATACAATAATAATTGTAAATAGACATGCTTTAACAAAAACCGACTTCAAATAGAAAAAAAAAGATATTCCAAAACAAATTAATATACATTAAAAACAATAATAATCGAAATCGGTTGGCGTGATATTGAGTTATTCATCTATTTGTCGCGCACGTATTTAATGCAAATTTAAGACTTCTCTGGTTTTCTCATGGATACCATTATCAGATCTGGACTAAATTGAAATGGGATCACACGGGAAACGTCACCCAGTCAAAGTTATGAGGTAACAAACATAAAAAAAACATAGTCGAATTGAGAACCTCCTCCTTTTTTGAAGTCTGTTAAAAAGGCAGATTTTTCAATGAATGAAACATCTCAACTACGCCTGTATGTGATTTTTACGTATTATACATGAAAAAAATGAACAGTAAAATTTCGGTTATTCCCATTTATTGTGTGTTCATAGTGCATAGTGTAATTTTGTAAATATTTTTAAACAAAAATCTCATCATCGTGTTGTAGAAAGACCGTGCAATGAGAGGGTTTTGGGGAAATCTTCTTTTCGTGTTAGAATGGAAGCGTGTTGTAAAATGCCGTGCTATAGAAGTTGTTAACTGTAATAAGAAATATCCGAATCGCACAGCAAAAGCCAGCCAGTAAAAAAGAAAAAAAAGTGTAAAATGAGAATGAAATACGGCATATATACATTATTTATAAAAAATATATGGAAAAAGTATATGTAATCGTTCCAATAGATCTGTAAAATAGTATCTAGTCATTTGTCTCGATTCTTCTTTAGAACAAATGCAATTGTTTTTTTTTGCAAACACCTAGGTTACATATTTTTAATTAAGACCTCATTCAGTAATTGAATTTCAGTCCGTTGTTCGTCGCACTATTGGGAATTTAAAGATTATAATTATTTGTAACAATAAAAATTGAATTATTTTGATAATGTTTCATTTTATGCAATAAGGAAAATAAAATGTGTCACGCATTAAGCTAAAAGTTTTTAATAAATTGAGGAAGATATTCGTTTGCCTAAGAGCGGAGTTCCCGCCAAATTTGCTGTCAGTCAAATAGAAATTTCTTCGTTGGGAACTAAAATACTAGTTTGATTTAAATAATATTTCAAAAATTATCTACATCTTTTAAAGAATTCTTTGTCGTTGTACGTTAATAAAAAGGTACTTGTACAGCAAATTTGTGGATTAACTTTTTTTGTCTAATTGATTAATTGTCTCCATATCAAAGTAAAATGTTGATTCGCATCGATAATTAAATTAAAGTTGATGTTATAATATCGTTAAGACTATATTTATATATACGAAATAAATTATTAGAAGCTATAATTGAAAACGTTTGCTATTGCTCAATTAAAATAAAGATTTAATTAAAATATTTCGACTCTTATTTTAGAAATAAATACGCCTTTGAGACAGACCGCTACACACAACGATTACATACTAAAAGCTTAAGTTTCCACGTTGACGTGCTAGAGATGTAAGCTTAAAACTGCTTTAGCTCTGCCTTAAATAAAGCTCTGATTTGAAAGTTTTGTTCAATATAATAACGCGTTTAGGGTGCTGGTGGTGCTGCCCCGCTTTTGTAGCGCATCAGGGATGTTTGCAGACGCGCACATAGATTGTTTTTACGCTACCATGCGTAAGAGGTGTGCATCTCTGGTAAGCAGAGTGAGGGGCCAGCTCCAACAGTATCCTGAGCATGATCGCAAGCAGGCTGGACTGTGTATACATGGGTCGCTGTGGTGCCATCTCCCATGGGATGTTACGACAGTAATTCATTGTGATGTAAATATAACTACTAACATAGGTCTAAGTCTTATTAACAATCTATATGAGTCATGGTTACTTGGAATAAAAACATTATTATTATTATTATTATTATACTACTTGCCAAATAAAAAAAATGGGCTTTTTCTTATTTTAGGATTGACCTTTAAGCTAAATGATATTTTCTGATACTCTGACTGATATAATAATTACGGAATTATATTCAACCAAGAATTATTTTAGAAGAGATTCTTTTTTGTTATTGTTGTACGCTTGAAATTCAATAAATGGAATTCATTAGAAGAGTGAGGTTTTTTTTTATTGCTTAGATGGGTAGACGAGCTCACAGCCCACCTGGTGTTAAGTGGTTAACGGATCCCATAGACGTCTACAACGTAGACGCGCCACCCACCTTGAGATACAAGTTCTAAAGGCTCAGTATAGTTACAACGGCTGCCCCGCCCTTCAAACCGAAACGCATTACTGCTTCACGGCAGAAATAGGCGGGGCGGTGGTACCTACTCGCGCGGACCCACAACTGATCCTATCAACAGTAACAAATCTTATTTATTATCACTGTGGAAGGCAATTACAACAAATAAAACTAAAATGAAGAAAACAATCAATCCTTTATTTTAACAAAATTAATAACTCCTCAACTTAACCTATAATCTGTCTATGTCTATCTACATTATTTAAACTAAAATATATTGATGTTGTGCTCCAATCGTATGTGATCCGACCAAGATTCTAGATTCTGAAAATCCTGCAAATAAAACTAATGCTCAAAAATAAGTCAATGACACGTCAGAAATACAATATGGAAATTTTCAGCGAGAATTTTACAATTTTGAAAACGTTTTTTTGATTAATAGGATCAGAGTCCATAGACATTTACAACGTAAATCCGCCACCTACATTGGGATATGAGTGCTAATGTCTTAGTATAATTACAACGGCTGCCCCGCCCTTCAAACCGAAACGCATTACTGCTTTACGGCAGAAATAAGCAGGGTGGTGGTACCTACCCGTGCGGACTCACAAGAGGTCCTACCACCAGTAATTACGCAAGTTATAATTTTGCGGGTTTGATTTTTATTACATAATGTTATTCCTTCACAGCGCAAGTCAATCGTGAACATTTGTTAAGTACGTATTTCATTAGAAAAATTGGTATCCGCCTGCGGGATTCGAACACCGGTGCATCGCTACACACGAATGCACCGGACGTCTTATCCTTTAGGCCACGACGACGCACACTGTATTATTATCGAGATCTAGCAGAACTTAATTCAATCTTGCGTGAATTTATCTTTTTTTAATTTTACGTGTCATAAAATGTTAATATTAGATGTTATTTCGTATTTCTAAATAAATAAATAACATTAATCATTAATAAAAATCATTTAATCTTTATTTTCTTTAAAAATATTATTTTTAATACTGCAACTTTGTTCTAAATACACAAGAAATATATTTTACACCCCTAAATATATTCAAAAGACTAAAAAAAATTCGCATAACCTTCTACCCATCTTCCTCCGTCGAGTAAGTTTCTTCTCCCATGTTCTATTTTGCACTGTTGATTTGGAAGATAGAAGTGGATCTGAACCTATCAGAAATCGGTTAAGTACGTCTCGATTGGTGTTAATTCTGCTTGTTTTCCTGCTGAAATACTCGCGATTCCTCCTATATTCCTTATTGTTCGCTTCTTGAGCTTCTTCTGCTAATTGGTCCAAAGGTAAAACGCATGTTTCAATTACTTCTATTGAGTGTGAGAGGATTTTGTGTATACCTACTAGAAGGCATGTAGTACCAGGAACAATGTACTAAATAAAGTTTTCTTGTCTCTTCGGCATATGTCTTGTGCCTCCAAGATAACAGAAATGTTTGACTAAATCCAGATTGATCCCTGTTATTTTCGCTTACATTTCTCCCATTTAGATTGTATTTTTGCTGTAAGACTACTTATTAACATTTGAAGTGATCGTGGAGGGTTTCTACAGTCCTCTATGTCATAATATTGTAGTATTTTTTCAATTATAAGGTTATTTTGACCTTTTTTTTATTACTTGGAAACCATATATTAAAAATATCTCGCCTTTTCATTGCGCTGAAAACAAAAAAAAATGTATGAGCGGGGCAAATAGGAGCAAGGGATTCCAACTAAATTTCAAAGAACATTAACCGTAGAATGCTATAACAGTGATTTCCCGGTGTATACACTTGCATACATTTTTAAAAGTCAACACTAATACAAAAAGAAATTTTTTTTCAAGGACTACAGCAAAAACGTTATTAATTAATAACATTTCAATATTATAAGGTTCAAACTTACCTTAACGTATCCTCGATGATATAACAAACGATAAAAATGACCAATTATAGCACTTTAAACGACAAGAACAGACCTGTTCGCATTCTGCAATAAAGCAAAACTAAACAATACACTCGTGCAAGTACGCATAACCTATGTTTCGAGACTTCCCTTGTGTTGTATGGTGTTACACACTTATTTTTTTTTTTCAATATCGGTTATTTAGTTATACACCTGTGTAATAAAGGGAGTTTTAAGAATATTTAGAGGAGTATTATTTTTAATTAAGTTCTGCTAGATCTCGATAATAATACAGTGTGCGACGCAGTAATGCGTTTTGAATTAAAAGGCATAATAACTAATGTCTCAAGTCGGATAGCGGCATTAACTTTGTCCGGGTAAGGCTCCGGCAACCACTTAACACATGATGAGTCTCGACAGCTAAGTACCCTTCTACTTTAACGCGAAATGAGATGAAGCCAATATATTTGAAACCGAAATCAATTGGGTTGGTTAGTGGAAGATCCGGCGAGAAACTCGGTGGGCTGTGTCTGTGGGTTAATTCGCTCGTCGAGCCCTTCGTCGCAAGCGACGGGTTCGACGAGGACGGTGACCGGTGCTTGAGGTACCTAAAAGCACCTTTAATGGATCGGGAGCATCCGTAATGACGTGTTCAGGGCGACGGCGACTGTTTACCATTCGGTCTACAGGATCGGGTATGTACACGAACCCTAGCAAGAGCCGTGCTTCGCAGAATTTACCACCGGATCGCTAACTGATGAGAAGATCCGGCGAGAAACTCAGCGAGCTGTGAATTAAATTTCACACTCACATCGTCGCAATATTGACACGAGTACATCTCGAGGCCGTGCGTCGCGATGTGGCCCCTGAACTTGTCGATCGCGTAGAAGGCCATCCCGCAAGCGTCGCATATCAACGCTTCGGTTTCGGCCATCTCGTCGGCCTCGTTTTCGGCCTTCGGCTCCATTTCGTGCATCGACGATTCGGCCGAGGAGCAGTCCGGCTTCGGCTTCTTTGGCTCTCGGGGCTCAAAATACGGACAGGCTATGGTGGGACGGAATAAACGGAGGCTGGGAGACGATGGGTCGCACTAATTGGCCATTTAGAACCAGGAGAACTATCTAGAACAGTGGTGCGCAACTTTTTTCGACTAGGATCCCTTCAGTGGAAAAAAAAATTTGGAGATCCCCTAGTTAGTCCGAAATTTGAAAAAATAACGACCCCCAACAAACTTATAACGACCCCCAAAGGGGACGCGACCATTAGTTTGCGCACCACTGATCTAAAATATCTTCTAAGTATTACTCGCAAAATTTAAAGCATATTACTTTAGTAGTTTTTATTCTCCATATTCTAGTAGTACGGGTCAGAGACCGTTGGTTTGCAACCAGTAGCGATTTCGGCACTTTTAGCGTTTTCTTAATCAGAAAAGTTAAAAGTAGCCTATTTGAGATGCTGCAAATTCCTGCGACGGCACATCGAACCAACTTTGGAATCAATCCTGGAAGAACTAGGCGTTTCCATAAGACTTTCCACCACTTGCCTACGTACGATTTTCGAGGTGGTCACGTAACGAGGAAGAAGGACGACGGTCTCGAAAAACTACTCAGCACCCGCAGGAGTGGAAGGAAAGAGGCCAAGGTGGCGTAGCCCCATGCACCTATTCTATGCATTACGATATTCTACGCACTATCTAGAATTAAGGAGCACCATTTCGTTGTATCCGAGTCGAGATATTTTAGAGAAAAACAATAAGCACAAAATTATTCTATTGGATATCGCACGTCTAAAACTTTTTTTACTGCGGTCACCCTGATGGTCAATGCTCATCGTCGCTCATGGACATTATCAATGTGACTGACTTCTAAAATCTCAAGACGTCTGATCAACTTGACCATCTGCAGACGCATCATGATCCAATGACGTTTCCAATAATACTGGCCTTCGTTTCATCCTAAAATGTCTTGACCTAAATCACTATGGCGAGACATAGGCAGATAAGGGTCAGGCAAAAGTTTAGATGGGTGGACGAGCTCACAGCCCATCTGGTGTTAAGTGGTTACTGGAGCCCATAGACATCTACAACGTAAATGCGCCACCTTTAGATATAAGTTTTAAGATCTCAGTTTAGTTACAACGGCTGCCCCACCCTTCAAACCGAAACGCATTACTGCTTCACGGCAGAAATAGGCGGGGCGGTGGTACCTACCCGCGCGGACTCAACAGGTCCTACCACCGATAATTACGCAAATTATTAATTTTTTTTACACGATGTTATTCCTTCATGGAAGTCAATTGTGAACATAAAACTGTCTCAACTAACGGCCGTGACCCACGTGGGTCTTGTAAAACGTGACCAGCACCCGGTCCGTCGTCTCCGTGACGATCATGTGGGCCGGACACGCCTTCCCGGTCTTGTATATCTGGCGCTCTGGGGCCGGCCTCTTGCCCTTACCCTGAACACGTGATTTACTCTTTTTTTATTTAATTTTTTTTTGCTTAAATGGGTGGACGAGCTCACATCCCACCTGGTTGTTAAGTTGTTACTGGAACCCATAAACATCTACAACGTAAATGCGCCATCCACCTTGAGATATAAGTTCTAAGGTCTCAGTCTAGTTACAACGGCGGCCCCACCCTTTAAACCGAAACGCATTACTGTTTCACGGCGGAAATAGGCGGGGTGGTGGTACCTGGCCGTGCGGACTCACAAGAGGTCCTACCACCAGTAATTACTCGCAGTTTTAAACGTCTACTATTAATACTAGCTGTCTTATTCGACTGCTGTTTGCTTAAATGAATGGACGAGCTCATCCCCAATCCGGCGCCAGCATCAACAACGTAAATTGTGCGGTAAGACAAGAGCTCTAAGTCTCAGTTTGTACAGCCCAACGGCTGCCACGCCCTTCAAGCCAAAAGGCATTATTGCTTCACGGCAGAAATAAGGAAGGCGCTGGAATCTACCCGCAAAGGCTCACAAGACGCCCTACCACCAGTAAAGTGCTGGTTGTGTGGTACAATGTTACTGTAGTTTCACAACAGATGTTTTGTTTTCGGGGTTAAAACTTAGCCTATACCACTCTCCTGGCCTAATACTAT
The DNA here is from genome assembly GCF_003987935.1 of Bombyx mandarina. Next base: position 603,848 of record NW_021011515.1, on the reverse strand, counting down.
TACTTCAAACACAAACAAACAAACACACTTTCTCATTTATAATATTAGTATGGATGTCGCTGAATGATGAATTTGACCATCATCTACCGGCACAGGTGGACGTATAGTAAGTAGTCGCGTAATGAGACTCTGTTTCAATCCCAAAAGCAACTATTGATTGCTATCAATTGCTATTAGTATAAAGAAATTAATACAGTTTATGCCGCGCGAAAATATGTGGCAGTCACGAAACGTCTTCACTCTTCCCGAGTCAAGCGACGAATGCCTCTATTCATCTTTAACGATGGCACCTCGACACTGGCGCCACCCGAAGTGAGCCGAAGTTTGAAGAGTAGTTGGAACTGCACGGCCACTAGATGGCGCGCTTTCGCTTCGTTCACAGCGTCCAGATGCCACTTACATATATACCATACATGACCAACACAAATGTCGACACTTAACTTAAGACATGAGTTCAAATTCTGACCCTAAGCCGGGACGCCCTGTATCATGGCATAGATATTACACAGACAAAGAGTAAACTAAGCCTGTTCGTCACAGTAAAGTCAGCCCGATGTGAGACCACGATCCAAATCGAAGCCACGTCCTTCCTTATGCACCGAAACTAGCGAAATAATGCATATCCTCACTTTTTTTTCCTACCTATGCTGATTGCCTTGAGAGGCTATTTCAGCGTAACCTTAACTAGTAGGTGAGCTCACGGGGCTCAAACCTGACGACGTTGCTAACACGAACCTTAGCAAGAGGCGTGCTTCGCAGAATCTACCACCGGATCGGAAACGCGACCCATTAAGAAGATCCGGCGAGAAACTCATTGGGTTGTGTCTGTGGGTTAATTTACTCGATGACCGGTGCTTGAGGTACCTAAAAGCACCGTTAGTGGATCGGGAGGATATGCTCACGCTACGTTTTCCAAACTATCAAAATACCTGGTAAACATAAACTCCAGACTGACTGCACATGTAGTGCGACCTGATCCCCTCAATCGTCTGTTTGCTGGCGGTCGTCTTCCTGAACCTATATTTGGTTTCCTCCTGTATTGCGCTTTTGTAGATCATAAAGTCTGAAATATCAATCTTGGCGCTTAAGGACGGATTTGGACAGATGCCTAGTTTCTTCATTAGTTTCTAACGTAGATTGGGAATTCTAATAAATCTTGTGCTATCAGAATGCCCGTGCACTTGTGATGTCCATAAATCACAATGGCAATGGCCCGGTCCACTTTCAATACCAGTTGAGTACAACGGCTGCCCCAAATTTCAAACTCCGGTTTTACTGGTTCACAATAGTAATAGGCAGGGCGGTAGGTCCTATCTGTGCGAGTTCAAAAGACGTTCCTTATTCCTCCCCCCTTAATCGACGGAACCGTAGCTGTGATGCTGTATTTTATTGGCTTTTAGGCAGACGAGCTTGCGACCCTGTATAATATTACTTATATTATCGCTATATCACTATGGACATCAGCAATGGCACAACCGTTGTCTAAGGCTGACCACTCTCCGCAACTCTCGTTTGAAGGACATGTCACAGCGCTCGAGGAATATTTGCAATTATTTTCAAATGAGCAACGTATTTGAGAAACCTTCAAAATCTTTTTTTTTATTGCCCTTGTAGGCAGACGAGCATACGGCCCACCTGATGGTGAGTGGTTACCGTCGCCCATGGACTTCAGCAATGCCAGGGGCAGAGCCAAGCCGCTGCCTACCGCAAATACCGGACTACGCCTGTTCGAAACTCCTTATGGCAAATAAAAGGCAAACTGTTCGCGTTCCCGCCAAAAATTTGACAACTTTTTTTGTAAATATTCTATAGTCTAGCAATCCAGTTCAGTATAGATAACTCACCGTCCATATCGTGGAACTCTAGTTGCTCAACGTGTTCGTGTACTCTGTGCACGTGCAATAAATGGGCACTGAAATTCGACCCGTAGCTCACTCTCTCGTCGCACAGCGGGCAAATGAAGGCTTTACGTTTTTCTACCTATAGAACTATACAGCGTGTATATTATGTAGGGTGATAATGTTAAAAGACGCACTACCTTTGTGCTTAGTGCGAGTTTTTTAACGTTCTCGATAGCGTAAAAGTTAACTCAAAATTGTATGTAGGTGGGACTCGGTGGGAGGGCGTGTTAGGAACCCGCACGGGTGGGTACCACCGCCCTGCCTAATTCTGCCGCGAAGCATTAATGCGTTTTAAATGATAACAACTGTAACGGTCTTAGTTTAGTTTAGCGCCCCTAGCGGCAAACGAAAGGAATATGTTTCAACTCCATACACATTTGAGTTAACTTTTACGCTATCGAGACCGTTAAAAAACTCGCACTAAGAACACTCAGGTTAAGGTGACGACGCAAAATAACAAAACGAAAATATCACAAAAACGAGCTTAAACCGTAAAAATGGCTTTATTTACGTCAGTGAGTCGCAAAAGCTCCAAGATTTGTTCTTGGTTACATGTAATCAGGCTAGAGGTGCCATAGGCATTTTAGGTGTCACAGTCACAAGTGATTCCTCCACCTTTGCTACGTGAGATGAGGACCCACAATAAACCCAGCCAATTATACTGATCTAATTATATTAAGGCTTCAAACCTATATTATGAAATAAAAACATCACTCATTTGTTTTGTCTGGAGGAAATCGTCTTTTATCTGTGCATTGTGGACATTATATTGTCAAAAATAGAATTACCTTTTCTCAATCATTGTAGAGAAGTCCACAAAATTTGCTCGTAATGGTAAACTATTGTAATTCTAATAATAGGGTATGTATGTATGTTGTTCTTTTCTTTTGTTTTCTTACTTTAACCTTACCCCTTACTAACAATTACTACTACAAATTTTTAAGCAATCACTGTTACTAACTGGATTAATATTTTATCTGAAATAAATGAATTTAATAATAATAATAATTATTATGCATAGGACGACGGAATCGAAGACTAGACGGCATTGGGCACGCAACCCATCACTCGCCACCACCACACACTTAAAACCCAATATCAGTGAACCCATTTTTAAATGCTTCTTAATTATGGTTTGGTTCTTCCGCTGGAGCCTTGAGTCCAGCAAAGAGCTCGATAAATTCTGGCACTAAACACGCCACAGTTGGCGCTACATCAGTTGCTTACCTCGATCCCGTGAGCCTTCATCAGGTGTTTGTTGAGGATCTGCTTCTGACTGAAGTCCCTACTGCAGAGGTGACACTTCTTGCGTTCCCTTACGACAAATTTCGGAGTTTGGTCGTTGCATAGCTTCACTATTCAAGGAAATGTGCACGAAAATTCAAACTATAACCCCTTTAGGGAAACATTAAGGACACTTTACTGTTTTAACAAGGCTTATATCTAACTATACGAGCAAATGCCGCACAGTAACTACAAAACAAAATGATATCAACTTTGGTATGTTTATATTCTCAATCAAATTACTTCATAAAACCTAAGAACCTTAAGTGTTGAAAAGTATTGAAAGCCTTATAGTCTAGACGAGACGAGCTAATTTCTCTTTCATTTTGGAACCGATTTACTATGTTAATTTTACACGCCAAGCCAAGCGGTCATAACGGAATGGCTACAAATGTATGTGAGGCCGGCGACCCCTAACACCGCTGTTCAATCATAATATGCACATTAGAATTATATTGTAATATTGTAATGGTAACACCTAAGTTCTAAGTTGCTAATTTTAAGTTTGGCGATGGCAACCCTCTCTTCCGTTCCAGCCTTTTAGCCCCGTGCATGGCAAGTTGTAATTTAAATGAATAAAATTAGAATAAACGCAAATATTCAATATACAAGCCTGTATTTTATTTATACAGCCGCTGCACCACAAATAAAACAGCCTCTGACCAACAAACTTGACGTGTTGCTTAGTTGCGAGTTTTTTTTAACTTGTCGATCGCGTAAAAGTTAACTCAAATTTGTATGGAATTCGAACAACGCCCCTACGTTTACCTACGTTTGCCGCTAGGGGCGCTGTTCGAGAATCGACAAAGTTAAAAAACTCGCACTAAGCACACCGAGCTACGAGTAGCACAAAATTAAAATGTCGCGTGTTTAGCGAAATGTTGCTTAAATCAAACAGCCTTTCAACCCTCGACATAAAGACGTCACCACTCATTTCTCATTAAATCAATGCGGGAAGGAAATAGTATGCTTTAGGAGACTTCTTTCAAATAGGATTTAAAAGTTTCAGAGTCACAGTGTAGGGTAAAACAAGCACGTATTGCGAACGATATGTTTGTCATTCGGTGAGCTTAGTGCGAGTTTATTAACGTACTCGATATCGTAAAAGTAAACTCAAGTTTGTTTGGAGTTGGAACAGCGCCTCTAGCAGCAAATATTCCAACTCCATACAAATTTGACATGGAACTATTCGTCCGCCTACAGAACCCGTTACAGACCAAACGATAACAGAGCGAACCGAATTCAGTTTTTTTATTTCCTATCTATGTTGATAACCTTGAGAGGCTATTTCAGCTTCGCCCAATATGTAGGTGAACTCACGGAGCTCAAACCGGAGTGTTGCTAACACTGGCCCTAGCAAGAGCCGGGCTTCGCAGAATGTACCACCGGATCGGAAACGCGACCCACTAAGAAGATCCGGCGAGAAACTCAGTGGGCTAATTCAGCATTGTCATACTCACATCCGTGTTTCATTCTCAAATGTGTAAAGCACGCTTTCTTGCTTATATAAACGTTATCGCAAAAATGACAAGAGTACTTCCGTCCTTCGATTTCTGACTTCAGACTGTGGCATCTGGAGTCCAACGCAAAATAAACATTATAGAAATAGTATTATAATAGTCCTCCATAGGGAATACTGTGAGGAATTATTCGAGATTAACCCCTCATCTCCTTTTTACCGTCATACCTGCCACCACCAGAGTAGAGTTTATCCATATTATCTGGAACCGCTGCGTTCATCGACAGTGCGTTTCCAAAGAACTTTTCTGCCACCTACCATTAGACTTTGGAATGAACTCCCCTCCACGGTTTTTCCTGAGGACTATGACATGTCCTTCTTCAAACCAGGCTCGCAGAGATTACTCAATCGTAAGCAGTGACTTGGCTGTGCCTGACCGTAACCACTTACCTTCAGGCCGTATGCTCATTTGCCTAACAAGGTAATCCTTTTTTATATTCTTTGGTATTCGCGAGGTATACGCCCAAGTGGCTTACTAGAGCACATACGACGTAAACCATCGACACAACTTGATACATGAGTTCTAAGGTCTCAATTTTATGGCAAAACGGCTGCCCTGCCCTTCAACTTCAAACCGAATTACTGCTTCACGATAGAAATAGGCAGGACGCTAGTACCTACCCGTACGGGCTCCCAAGATGTCCTACCACCAGTAATTACAAATATAAGACTTTAGGATGTGCGACGTTTGAGTCAGCAATGGCTATCGTACCCTATAAGGCGGAATACATGACGGCGGAAATAGGAAAATATTTATCTAAAAAAAAAAAAGGATTTTTCCAGCGATTTTTATTGTTATTCAGCTATATAGAAACTCATAGACCGCAGCGTAAATACCTAACTTGCTCCATGTCTTTCAATAGCAGAATATGGATAATGCAGGCTACAAATCTTTTTTATTTTTTATTGCTTAGATGGGTGAACGAGCTCACAGCCCACCTGGTGTTAAGTGGTTACTGGAGCCCATAGACATCTACAATGTAAATGCGCCACCCACCTTGAGATATAAGTTCTAAGGTCTCAGGTACAGCTACAACGGCTACCCCACCCTTCAAACCGAAACGCATTACTGCTTCACGGAAGAAATAGGCAAGGCGGTGGTACCTACCCGCGCGGACTCAAGAGGTCCTACCATCAGTATTGCAACACCAACGAAACACCCTCTCACCTGTTCTTATGATCGTCCGGATCTCTGACTGTCACACCGCAGATGGTGCATTCCGTGAACATCGTCCCATCTAAGGCCTCAATTTGATCAGAATCCAAGTCTAGTGAGGAAAAACGCTTTTTTAAATCATCACGCACATTCTCGATAAGCTATCAGAGGTCTTTTTGAAGATTCTTGACGTGTCAAAGTCCCCTAGGTATTTTCGTAAAGCCACTCCATTACTCTCGTCCTGAGCGGCATATTACGCCTTGACTCTGCTTCTAGTATTAAGGATCAACATGAACAATGGTTGCCGCTTGCTCGGACGGTTCATTGGATTAAAGGCACTCTGCCCTTCGACCAGCAAGGCAAAATCGCTACAGAAACAGGGTCGGATTTAGGGGAGGGCAATCGGGACCTTCACAAACGGAGGACCCCCCACAATAGAGACTTTGGAAAAGTCTTCCAAATTCCGGCAAGTAAACACTTCCTTCTCCTTCGCTATTCTTTCGCTGTTTTGCTTAACGATAACGTTAACACCAAAATTTAATTTCAAATAATTCTTGTCTCCGATTATATTTATGTATGTTTGTTAAATACTAAGAGAGTCTATGTAGCTTCACAATAAATTATTTATTGTGAAACCTTCGACTGAAAAAAAATTGTTCATTTTATTTGGATAATAATTTGCGGCGAGGGGGCTTGCGCTCCTCTGTTGCCCCGAGGCCTCCAGACCTCCAAATTCGGCCCTGTATAGAAATCAGCAGGGCACCCCAATACAGAAAGCATAGGTTAAGTTACCGTCAAATTCTTTCATGTCATTTCGGTGGAAGTTGTTCGAAGATTCAGCCTCTTCGAGTATTGATTCGTCCAGATATTCCTCGTCTGTTCAAACATCGGAAAGGCAATTAGAGACTAAATTTTTTACTACAGCAGGCAATGTCCAAATAATTGCACTGTCGAATGATTTAGATGAGACGTCTGCTACCTTCACCTTGCTTAATGAACTAATTACTCGGTGACTCCGATATATAAGAATGTATGTTAGTCTCTGGTTATGTATGTTAGTCTCAGCCACTTGGTGTTAAGTGGTTACTGGAGCCCATAGACATCTACAATGTAAATGCGCCACCCACCTTAAGATATAAGTTCTAGGGTCTCAGTATAGTTATAACGGCTGACCCACCCTTCAAACCGAAACGCATTACTGCTTCACGGCACAAATAGGCGGGGCGGTGGTACCTACCCGTGCGGACTTACAAGACGTCCTACCACCAGTATTTACACTAATTATAATTTTGCGGGTTTGATTTTTATTACACGATGTTATTCCTTCACCGTGGAAGTCAATCGTGAACATTTCTTAAGTACGTATTTAATCAGAAAAATCGGTACCCGCCTGCGAGATTCGAACACCGGTGCATCGCTACATACGAATGCACCGGACGTCTTATCCTTGAAGCCACGACGACTTAAATTGGGGCAGAATGACTATGGGTAACTCCACACGTGATATCCTTCCACAAATGTGCTAATACGGATTGGTACAATTGCATTGGGAGCATTAGCGTGCTATGGACGAGACCATGATGCCCACCATTATTAGTAGGTATATATTATTTTTTTACCTAAACTAATAGCCTTGCGAAGCTATGTCAGCGTAACCTAACAAGTAGGTGAGCTCACGGGGCTCAAACCTGACGATGTTGCTAGCACTGGCCCTAGCAAGAGGAGTGCTTTGCAGAATCTACCACCGAATCAGAAACGCGACCCACTGAGAAGATCCGGCGAGAAACTCATTGGGCTTAATAGTAGTGATTACGACTTCAATTAATGTCTCGAGGCGGCTTTGTTTGAATCTCATCAGCTCCGCGATTAATTGCGCTAAAGGACTCTGGACTTTTGGCCTCAAATCAAGCTCACCTCTGATATTCTGTAGCACGGCCAGATTCTTTTCCGTTTGCTCTTTGAGGGTCGCACACTTTTCAAGGCTTTCCACACACTCGTAGCATATGTATCTGATGTGAATCGGTACCTGGATTGGAGGAATTCGAGGATCAGCCCTAGGAGAGCTTGGGAGGAGGAAAGGACCAATAAGGTTTTTTTTTATTTTTTTATTGCTTAGATCGGTGAACAATCTCACAGCCCACCTGGTGTAAGTGGTTACTGGAACCCATAGACATCTACGACGTAAATGCGCCACCCACCTTGAAATATAAGTTCTAACGTCTCAGTATAGTTACAACGGCTGCCCCGCCCTTCAAACCTTACTGCTTCACGGCAGAAATAGGCGGGGTGATGGCACCTACCCGTGCGAACTCACAAGAGGTCCTACCACCAGTAGGTAGGTTTGATGAACTAGTCTAGAGCCTCTCTATTTAAGGTCTTTTTTTTCCCCCCTAAGCTACCTTCCCTGGTAGCTTAGGGGGCTATTTCAGCAAAGTCCGAACGGGTAGGTGAGTTTATGGGCTCAATAAGCTTACTCTAGCAAGAGCAGTGCTTCGCTGAATCTACCACCGGATCGGATTCGAGACCCACTGAGAAGATCCGACGAGAAACTCAGTGGGCTAAACGAAGGTCATCGGAAGACTACACACACCTCACCTCCCATGTCTGGTAGATAATGACCTTGATTATATTACCACTAGCTCAAAGGTCAATTCCAGAGACAGTTTTTTTTTTAATAAAACTTGATATTCTTAGTCGAAGTTGATCTAGTAAGTTTTCCGATACTAATGAAAAAGAGAAGATTGAAGCTCTTTAATATTAACTCTACTCCCTGCTAGATGGCGCTACTAAGTAGTTCCGCTACGAGAAATAGTCTATAAATCTATAATATATAGTATGGAAAACAGTATGCAATATAATATATTTAAATTTTTTATTTTGTCTATTTCTGTCGCGAAAGAGTCATTGAGTCCGGTTTGAAAAATAATACAATTATTTCGATTGAGGGTACATCCAGTACGATTGAGACTTCGATCTGATGTATCAAGGTGCACATTCGCCTTGTGAGGTCTATGGCCTCTGGTAACCACTAACATCAGGTCAGACGTCAGGTCATTCATCGACTTAATTAAAAAAAAATGCAAGCCATCTTCGTGGCGGGACTATCAAAACAAGAGGGTTCAAAATACGGACCAAATTTAGTGCTCAAGACGTGTAAGAATAGTAATTTCTAGAGCTAGGATCACATACCTACTAGAATGTACGAAATAAGCCGACCAAATTCGTAATGATATTCAGGCCTCAGAAAACTTTTCAAATACGGTTGGATTATAATAATAATTTCTGTGATAAAAACTCGAATTGTTAATAATCTGGCGCCGATTTTTAAATCGTCATTGTTAAAATACAACCGATTAATGTGATTTCGTTAAAATCCTAACTTCTGAATAAATACTTAAAGAGGCGTTAGACCGAATCAGAGCCAATAACTTTTTTGTACCTTAATTCCGAAACAGGTTTCAAGCAAACTAGCGTAGGTTTCGACATTTTCTTCATAAACAGCAAATAGGTCGTACAGATCACTAGTTCCCATGCAGCTGATGCAACCTACAAACTCCTCCTCGTCCATGATTTTTTTTACAAATATACTTTTTCTAGTACGTCACGCGTGCACGACGAAAAAGTCCATGTTTTTTCATTTCGATATTCAAATAACAATTGGCGATCGCGCCATGGCGCTTCGCTAGTGTCGTTCTTGACTCGAATTTAAAAGTCGATCGATTTAAATATAATTTGTATTTGTAACTAGAGAAATGAAGTCAATGTTGAACAGCTCAATGATGGCTAAATTCGCATATAAATTACAATTTAAAATTCAAGATAACTTAATATGTTCATTAATAAAATTGACAATGTTAGTGACCTTAGGAAAAATCATTGACCCCATTCTTTGTTGTGACTAGTTTTGACATTTAGAAAGAGATATAAGATCCAAAAAATGAAAGAGTACTACTGTACACTTTTCCGCCATCTATTATTTAAGTTGAACATGATGTTAAATAATTTAAAAAGAAAGGCCCTTAGCTAAAACAACACGAGTATGAGACAATTTATATCATTAAAATTATATGTATTTTAGGTTTTTTCCACTATTCAAAATATTTTCAAGTTATCGTTAAGTTTTTATTCAGTTTTTTTATTTGACACAAACTAAGTATTCTTGAACAACAGATGGCGCTATACCACACCAATTTGGAATTGGAAAGTTAGATTGACTGTTGTTGTCAGTTGTTGATACTAAACTTGTTATCTTTCATCTTCCAATATTCATATTTCAAATGTTGCTCTTATTGATAAACAAAAGTGAAAATCCTAGACTGATAACCCATCACAATTTTATCACGCTGAACCCTGTTTTGATACAAATGATAGATTGCTCCGTTAAAAATACACTTCACAACAGAGATGCGACTTTGTTTTTTAGTCAACATAGTTTAATGAATACAGTTGAATAGAAATTACACTTTAATCACCTTAATTTATTGTGGAAGCAAACAAAGATTATTATTTATGGAACTGCGTCTAGATTTTTAATTATACGGTTAAATGGTTCGCGGACTACACGACAGGGCAGATCGTTATGTTAGTGTTCAGTTTCGTCAAAAAAATCAAAACTAGTTTTAAAATTAATTTCATGAATACGCCATCGCTTAATGAAATTTGCATAAAATGAAGATTAACAAAAGCTTGCTGCCTGTAAAGGCGCATTTCTTCTTTTTCTTCGCCGGTAAGTAATATGTATTAATTTTTATTATTTTAAATCATCAAGAAAAATATTGAGTAATCAAAATACACTTAATGGTGGTGTTTATAACAGTTCTTATAAATGAGAATAACCTTTTAATTGTTGATCTATTTTTTTAATACTACAATTGAATATTCGGAAATTTTGGGAATTTCAAAAATTTGGTGAAAGTCCAATATGTACATATAATAATGGCTCCATTTTATATATGCTTCAACTACTTCACTAGAAGAGAGCTTACGAGTTTAAAAAAAAATAATGCTTAGATGTATGGATGAGCTGACAGCCCACCTGTTGTTAAGTGGATACTCTAGCTCATAGACATCTACAACGTAAATGCCGCCACCTACCTTGAGGCATGATGAGTTCTGAGGTCTCACTTTTAACTACGGCTGCCCTGCTCTTCAAACCCAAACTCATAACTACTTCACTGCAGAAATAGGGAGGGTGGTGGTAGCTACCCATGCGGACTCACAAGACATCTTACCACCAGTAAAAATTAGATTACTTAAAGAATTATTTTTAATATAAATAATTTTACATGGAAACAGTTTAGTTGACTTAATAGAAACTACTGCTTAATATCACAGCCAATTATGGTAATTTTTACTACGTTTTAATAATATTGATGCTTGAAAGGCAAACATGACTAAGCGACAATGCCTGAACTTTACAGTAGACTAATTTAAAGTTGAAATACCTGAAAAAAAATTCTATTTAAACAAATCTAACTGTAGGATTGAAATTATTTTAATAGACCTAGAAATATATTTTTTTTGCGCATCGAATACGGTTATCGCCTATCATTTATGAACAAAGCAGTTATTGTCACTTTTGCCTTTCAAGTGTCGATGTATAGAAAATTTTCATGGTCACAGATGACTTTATTTGACTATTAATAAATGAAAGAACTTCTACTCTATTTGGCTTAAGCTATGCTATTGAATTAGCTATGATGCTCTAACGAAATTACACAACTTAGGGCAGAAATAGAACTGGACAACTGTACTTATTGTTAGGTTTAATCTTACCTCTTGTGCTGTTCCCAGAGTGATAACTATCCCATTTAAAATCAGATTTGAAAAGAATCCTTTGCCACAGTCCTGAGCTATCTTCATATACAAAAACTATTTTTTACTTCAACATTAAATTGCAAAGGAAGTTGATAAAAGTCCTTATCGGTAAGCAGCAGTTTGACTCACAAGTCCATAGCGACTAGCCCATAGACATCTACAACGTAAATGCTGTCACCCACCTTGAGATATGAGTTCTAAGGTCTCAGTATAGTCACAACGGCTGCCCCACCCTTCAAACCGAAACCGATTACGGTTTCACGGCAGAAATGGGCAAGGCTCACAAGAGGTCCTACCACCAGTAACGGCCTCAACAATGATTAGTAAAGTATAATTTATTAGCTTGTTGTCTGTGGCTTTGTCTGTATGGTTTTTAAAAGATATTGGTGTTATTACTCATGGGAATGACATGATTTTAATTTGACCCACTACAAAACAACACAATAAAAGCCTGTTGGCTGTTTTTGAATGTTGTTTGTGTGTTGGTGTGCAATAAAGTCTAAGGTCTCTGTCTCTCTCTCTCTCTCTCTCTGTCTCTTTCTCTGTCTCTCTGTCTCTTTCTCTCTCTCTATGTCTCTTTCTCTCTTTCTGTCTCTTTATCATAAAAAACAAACACACCATCACAGGTTTCACCACTGTAACAACAAACTCAAAACTTTCTCTCCTCCAAATAAATGTACATTATACAAACATGATAATACATTATTATTACATAATATTTTAGGAGATGCTTGCTCAATCTTTGACCTTGAATAATCACTTTAAGAATTAATTGCCTAACATTATGTGATCATACAGTATTTCGCAGTATCAACAGTCTCCAGATTGTGATATTACTGTTATCTAAAATGCTATATCTTATATAATCAGCAAATCATGTTATAAACATTACTACATTATAGATAGCCTGAAATGGTTATGAAACGTTTTGTTCCATAGATCTTCTAATTTGTGACACTGTCTTTTAAAGTACCTTTATTTTATGTTTTTATTTAACACTGGCTTTTGCCCGCGACTCCGTCCGGCGTGGAATAGTTATTTTGGCATAACGCTAAATTTTACCCCCACTTCATTTATGTAGAAAGTGAAAATATTTTTGAAATATAGAATGTTAATGAACTATTTAAATGCCTATTTTGAAACATTATTTATTGGTGCTCCACTTGTATTGGCCTTACCGTGATGTTATATAGCCTATAGCCTTCCTCAATAACTGGGTTATCTAACACTGAAAGAATTTTTCAAATCGGACCAGTTGTTCCTGAGATTAGCTCGTTCAAACAAACAAACTCTTCAGCTTTATAATATTAGTATAGATAGGAACATAATAACAATTTTACTGATAGATAAACAGAGATATGATATTTATGGGCCTCTAACTGCCCAGCTTATGTATAGTAACCCACTGAGAAATACAACAGATGTTTTGCACACACTCTGAATGCTCACCGTCGCTCATTTAATATTGTTATCCTAGAGGTGAAGCCGAGCCTTGGTACTGTCCTGATTCTCTTGTTTAAATAAACAATGCATTATGGAGTCAATATCCACTGTAATAACACTATAGAATTGCAGCAGTAATAGACCTTAATTACAACAACAACGTGCTATAAGTGGCTTCACTCACATATCAATTGAACTGCCATATATTATAGTAAATTTTATGAATAATATCTGCACTCTTTTTTATTATGCAGATGAGCTCACAGTTCTGGTTTTTTTTTTTTTTTTTTATTAGATGGGTGGACGAACTCACAGCCCACTTGGTGTTAATTGGTTTCTGGAGCCCATAGACATCTACGACGTAAATGCGCCATCCACCTTGAGATATAAGTTCTAAGGTCTCAAGTATAGTTACAATGGCTGCCCCACCCTTCAAACCGAAACGCATTACTGCTTCACGGCAGAAATAGGCGGGGCGGTGGTACCTACCCGCGCGGACTCACAAGAGGTCCTACCACCAGTAAAAAAGGTACTTTTTACACTATATAGTCTTATATTGCTAAGAAGAAAATATTCAAATCACGTTCCTTTACGACTGTAAGTAAGTTAGCAGGTATTTCCATAAAAAATGCTTGGCAAAAAAATCAGTTAGATCTTATTTCTTCTTGGTGTGAGTTCTTAAAATAAAAACAAATTACATTTTTTTAAAATAGGTCATATGTATTTTATTAGAAAAACACAAATAAAAGTAGCCACTTCTATCATTAAGGTATAAAGTTAACAGATGGCGCGAAAAAACGATATCAGTAAAAATGTGAGGTACTGGAATCTTACGGTCGATGTACATAACACAAATTATAAAAATTATTTTCTTAATTTTTTTAGTTCAGCCAACTTCAATTCTAAATGAGCGATTTGGAGCCTCGTGTTTAAAAAAAATATTTAAGAGACGAGTCTTAGTAGGCAAGATAATAAGTAATATTCCGTGTCCGAATTAAACATGTCGTGGAAGAGCCATAGCTGATGACTCCAAGGAGCCGATGGTAGCTGACCACTAAGATAGACCAAACGAATGGTCATCCAATCGAAGAGACGATGATAGTACGGCTGGAGTTCCGCAAGGTTCTGTCCTCTCGCCCCTCCTATTTAGTTTATTCGTCAAAGATATTCCCCGGTCACTGCCGACCCAATTAGCTTTGTTCGCCGACGACACGAGTGCTTACTATTGGAGTAGAAACAAGTCCCTAATCGCGAGGAAGCTTCAGAGCGCAGCCGTAGCCCTAGGACAGTGGTTCCGAAAATGGCCCATAGACATCGACCCAGCGAAAAGTACTGCGGTGCTATTTCAAAGGGGAAGCTCCACACGGATTTCCTCCCGGATTAGGAGGAGGAATCTCACACCCCAGATTACTCGGGCAGCTGCTAGCAAATCCCACCCTTCCTGGCTGAGCCTTTGCTCGCCCACCTGTCCTGGTGAAACTGGAAAAAAAAGTTTTACCGATACGCGTTGAATAAGACCCCAATTAAATTCTAAAAAGCCTCTTCCCTGTTTAACAGCCGTTATAATTATATCTGCAGTGCTACACTCGTGTTAATTTAACATTCATAGACAAGTCAATTGGTTTGATGAAAGGTGACGTCATATCACAATAGTGTGCTTAGTGCGAGTTTTTTAACGTTCTCGATAACGTAAAAGTTTACTCATATTTGTATTTGTTTTATTGCTTATATGTGTGGACGAGCTCACAGCCCACCTTGTGTTAAGTGGTTACTGGAGCCCATAGACATTTACAACGTAAATGCGCCATCCACCTTGAGATATAAGTTCTAAGGTCGCAGTATAGTTACAACGGCTGCCCCACCCTTTAAACCGAAACGCATTACTGCTTCACGGCGGAAATAGGCAGGGCGGTTGTACTTACCTGTGCGGACTCACAAGAGGTTCTAGCACCAGTCATTACGCAAATTATAATTTTGCGGGTTTGATTTTTATTACACGATGTTATTCCTTCACCGTGGAAGTCAATCGTGAACATTTCTTAAGTACATAATTCATTAGAAAAATTGGTACCCGCCTGCGGGATTCGAACACCGTTGCATCCCTAGATACGATGGCAACGGACGGCCACGACGACTGTAGTATGCAGTTGGAACAGCGCCCCAAGCGGCAAACGTAGGCAAACGTTCCAACTCCATACAAATTTGAGTTAACTTTTACGCTAGCGAGAACGTTAAACTCGCACTAAGCACACTGGTGTTTGCGATTTGTTTTGACGATGCGACGCGAAAGATTGTTATATAACGTTGCGCGACTATCAATTTAAATTCGCTTATCGCTTCAATGCCAATGTTAATGACCCCCTTTCGGCCGGTTCCCGGTTTCCTATGAGACCCAACTGGGTTCGCCGGTTGAATTCACGTGCCTTAGCGTGTTAGATGTTCCGATGTTTTTTTTTTTTTTTAATAGCTCACTAAGCGTTACAAATATTCAGAGCTACAAAAATTAATTAAATCTACAACGCAAATGCGCCACCCACCCTGAGATATAAGTTCTAAGGTCTCAGTATACCTAGTTACAACGGCTGCCCCACCCTTCAAACCGAAAAGCATTACTGCTTCACGACAGAAACAGGCGAGGTGGTGGTACCTACCCGCGCGAACTCACAAGTCCTACCACCAGTGCGTACTGTATAGTTCAAGTTTCTGTGCTCTCGTGGTCCGCCTCAAAATGGATCGGCATTCCACTATATGGCGACCCCTAGAACCTAGAAAATAGTTCTCAGACAACACAACCCCCGTTCGTTGAAGTCGGGTAAAAATAATAATATACTACAGTACATTATGGTTTTGTTTGCCTCAAATTTCTCTCAGAAATCACGCATACAAAACCAGACCAGTCTTCGTTTACATATTATCTAATTGTCGCTATCTCAGAGTGCACACAATAAAATCCAATTAGGGTATCGTGATGTTTGACTTGTCAATGCATGCAATAACAGATAACATTCATACAGATAATAACAACGAATTCGTCGTGGCCTAAAGGATAAGATGTCCGGTGTATTTGTATGTAGCAATGCGACGCGACGGTGTTCAAATCCCGCTAGGGGCACTGTTCCAACTGCATACTACAGTCGTCGTGGCCTAAAGGATAAGACGTCCGGTGCAATCGTATCTAGGGATGCAACGGTGTTCGAATCCCGCAGGCGGGTACCAATTTTTCTAATGAAATACGTACTCAACAAATGTTCACGATTGACTTCCACGGTGAAGGAATAACATCGTGTAATAAAAATCAAACCCGCAAAATTATAATTTGCGTAATTACTGGTGGTAGGACCTCTTGTAAGTCCGCGCGGGTAGGTATCACCACCCTGGCTATTTCTGTCGTGAAGCAGTAATGCGTATCGGTTTGAAGGGTGGGGCAACCGTTGTAACTATTCTGAGACCTTAGAACTCATACTCAAGGCGGCATTTACGTTGTAGACGTCTATTAGACTCATATCTCAAAGTGGGTGGCGAATTTACGTTGTAGATGTCTATGGGCTCCGGAGTGGTGGCTCTTAATACCAGGTGGGCCGTGAGATCGAAGCACCCACGTGAGCAATAAAAAAAAATGACTTGTTCATCACACGAATCTATGGCCCTATGTGGGAATCGAACCCACAACCCTCGGCGCAAAAGTCAGGACCGCTAACCACTGCTCCACCGAGTCAGTCAAATTGTGTCAAATAATTGTGAATATTTTTCTAACTACCGTCAATTTATTCTATAAACTTAAACTAATATTATAAAGAGGAAAGATTTGATTGTTTGTTTGTTTCGAATAGGCTCCGAAACTACTGGACCGATTTGAAAAATTCTTTTTCCATTAGAAGCCGACATTGTCCCTGATGAACATAGGCTACTTTTAAAAAAAAAAAAATTTTTTTTTTTTTTGTTTCATGTGTCTTTTAATGTTTCCGAAGCGAAGCGAGGGCGGGTCGCTAGTTCTATAAATAAATTTACTCAGAACGCTCTTAACAGTAATCTGTAAACGTTATTTTGAATTATGTCTTCGGGACTTTTTGGCGGGAACGCGAGCAGTGAAGTTGGGTGATTTGTTTTATTTTGTCTATTTAGTGTTTCTTCAGGTTTCAATGGGTAATAACGGTGGTTTATTAACTGTTTAGAATCTGTGAAAGTGCACAAATGTGGGAAAATGAAACAAAGCCGCTGGACGTAGCTTCTGGGATCCCCCAAAAAGTCCCCTGAAAAAATCTCAGTAAATGACCACCATTTTACTGAGATTACATTTCATCTCATATCATCTCATCTTATTTCATTTGATTTCATCCCAGTTGATTAATATCTCAAATTAATCATCTTCATTTCATTTCATTTCACTCCATATTATAATTTTTCAATACTAATATTATAAAGAGGAAAGATTTGTTTGTTTGTTCGTATTGAATAGGCTCCGAAACTACTGAACCGATTTGAAAAATTCTTTCACTGTTTGGAAGCTACACTATTCCCGAGTGACATAGGCTATAATCATTTTTGAAAAAAATAGGGTTCCTTACTGAAACTCCAATAATGTAACCCAAGGTGTAAAAAAATTACCTAAAATATTATTTACATCGCGTGCCCTGCGAAAACTATTGATGATAGAATAAAATAATGTACTACGACTTTTTAGAAGACATTATTATTAACAAAAAGTGTCGCAACAGCTTATGTCTAACTATTATAGTTATGCCGCAATAAGAGTTCTTTTATTTAAAAAAATAAAACAACGTCAAATATCGTTGAAATTTTTGTTAAAGACCCGAGCGGGGACGGAGCGGGCCGCTTGTTTTAAAAAATAAAGCAATGGCAAATATCGTTGAAATTTTTGTTAAAGACCCGAGCGGAGCCGGAGCGGGCCGCTAGTCATAAAATAAGAATATAAATTAAAATAAGACATGACCTAAAGGTCAATAGTTACCAGGTCATAAACTCATTTAAAAAAAAAAGTCTTCGATTCACGGAAAATACAATAAAATAAATATATACGTATGCGAATCTTGGTGTTTCTCTGACTTCCGTGTGCGCTTCACTTATCTACAACGTAACATACAAACTTATCTTTGGATCGTTCAATGCCTAAAGTGTTTTATCAGGCAGATACAAATATTTCTTTGGTAAACTATGTACATGATATATTTATCTTGATGCTGGATTTGTTTAAGGCAGTTTTGTATATGTGTTTCTGTTTTTATAAATTTAACTAGCAGGCCCGGCCACACGTTGCTGTGGCTAAGGTTTTTGGTTTCTAAATAACACGTGGCCAGCTTTGCTAATACCCAAAATTAACAAAGTAACAACAATTGGATTTCACTGTATTGCGTTTACTACGAAATAAATTTCACTTATACTTTAGCCTCAGCAACATGTGGTGTTTATGCCATTCAATTGTAGCTTATATGAAACGTTGGTAAATTTAACACAGCGCCATCTATGAGATATTAATGTCAGACAGTATCAGAATTGGCTGTGAAAACTGATTTAAGACGCCATCTGTTTTAGACTTGTGAAACTTACAATTAACAACAATAATCAACATAAGAAATTATTTTATTGTTAATTAATAAATATTGCGACCATTAATCTAAATAACCATGGCCTAAGTTGGAATAAAATACATATTTAGAAATAAAAAAGGTTAAAAGCGGTTCAGTAGTTTAGGTGTCCAGCGCGGACAAACAACGTTTTTTTTTTTTTTTTTTTTTTTTATTGCTTAGATGTGTGGACGAGCTCACAGCCCACCTGATGTTAAGTGGTTACTGGAGCCCATAGACATCTACAACGTAAATGCGCCACACACCTTGAGATATAGTTCTAAGGTCTCAGTATAGTCACAACGGCTGCACCACCCTTCAAACCGAAACGTATTACTGCTTCACGGCAGAAATAGGCGGGGCGGTGGTACCTACCCGTGCGGACTCACAAGAGGTCCTACCACCAGTAATTACGCAAATATAATTTTGCGGGTTTCATTTTTATTACACGATGTTATTCCTTCACCGTGGAAGTCAATCGTGAACATTTGTGGAGTACGTATTTCATTAGAAAAATCGGTACCCGCCTGCGGGATTCGAACACCGGTGCATCGCTTCAACACGAATGCACCGGACGTCTTATCCGTTAGGCCACGACGACTTCTACGTCGTGGCCTAACGTGACACTTAATTTGTATATATTAAGATATGAACGACATATAGCACTTGGCTATTCTTGCAATATGAAGCAGAAATTTTCCGATCCTACGGACCGAATGGTAAACAGACGATGTCGCCCTAAACACGTCATTACGGATCCTCCCGATCCACTATCGGTGCTATTAGGTACCTCAAGCACCGGTCATCGTTATTGTCGTAGGGTTCAGCATGTAAATAAACCCACAGACACAACCCACTGAGTTTCTCGCCGGATCTTCTCAGTGGGTCACGTTTCCGAACCAGTGGTAGATTCTGCGAAGCACTGCCCTGCTAGGGTTAGTGTTAGCAACGTGGTCAGGCTTGAGCCCCGTGAGCTCACCTACTCATTCTGTGAATCTAGTATAACCCCTCGAGGTTACTAGAGTAAGCAGGATAAAAAAGAAAGGTTATAAGGAAGATGCATGCTAGTCTAGTTTTGTAATGTTATTAATGTATATGCTGTTATAAAAATTTTCGTTACGTCATTCTTAATTAGATAAGTAACGAAGCTTTATTGACAATGGTAATATACATACATGCATTTGATAAGATTGCAATGCTAAGACCCCCATAAATGATTTCGCAGACTGTGACAAGTTTTAGGATCTTTTTAACCATAATCTCTAAAGAAATTTCCTTTTGTCTTATAGCGTGTGCTTCACATCTTCATACCCGATCCCGCAGACTGAATGGTAAACAATCGACGTCGCCCAAAACACGTCATTACGGATCCTTCCGATCCATTAACGGTGCTTTTAGGTACCACAAGCACCGGTCACCGTCCTCGCCGAGCCCGTCGCTTGCGACGAAGGGCTCGTCGAGCAAATTAACCCACAGACATAGCCCATTGAGTTTCTCGTCGGATCTTCTCAGTGGGTCGCGTTAGGTCCCGTAGGGTAAGTGCTAGCATCACTCCGGTTTGAGCCCCGTGAGCTCACCTACTAGTTAAGGTTACGCTGAAATAGCTTCTCAAGGCTATCAGCTTAGGTAGGAAAAGAAAAAGTGATTCACATCATGATGTCCACGGGCTACGGTAGCCAATTAATATCTTATGGCTCGCTTGCGTTCTCTTCTATATCGTTCCCTCGCTGTGGAAGTTCGCGACCACATGTGACGTTCTTCCACTGTGTTCGATCATGGGTGTCACGGAACGTATGGTACACATTACCACCAAGTGCTTCCCTTTCTAGATCTGACCATCTGGATGGTGTTCTGCCCATTGCTTACGTAGCTACAGCAAAAACGTTGCTTGCGATGGATTTTTTGACACTTTTTTTTTTATTTATTGCTTAGGTGGTTAAACGAATTCACAGCCCACCTGATGTTTAGTGCTTACTGGAGCCCACAGACATCTACGAACGTAAATGCGCCACCCACCTTGAGGTATAAGTTCTAAGGTCTCAGTATAGTTACAACGGCTGCTCCGCTCTTCAAACCGAAACGCATTACTGCTTCACGGCAGAAATAGGCGGGGTGGTGGCACCTACCCGCGCGAACTCACAAGACGTCCTACCGCCAATAACAAAACAAAAAAAAACAAACAAACATACCTAATAGATTTTCCTTCTTTGCAGCCCTGGGGCCGCTGTTGCCGCAAATGAATGTGTTCGGGCGGCAACTGGGAGTCACGCCCGCAGCGATGGGAATCGTGACGGCGATTCTGCCTCTACTGTGGGCGACTGCGAAGCCACTCTTCGGCTACGTTGTAGATTATTGGCCGGTAAACTACAATTCGATCATTCGTTTTCATAGCACGTAATGTACGTCAAAAGCCAGTCGCGCTGGGTCAACGGCCTGTTGTGACATGGCGTTACATTGCGTACCCGTGCAATGTGAACTTACTAAAATCAAGTACCTACGTTTAATTATTAAATGTTGTTTTCCCTTAGTTTTAGCACGGGCAGTGATTTTACTACACAGATACATTTTCAATAAATAAACAATACATTTAGAAATGCCGTCGGCATGGTATATCAGACAGAACAAAGCAATACGCGTTAGGAATAACATTGTAACTCGGTTTGAGCTAAATTTGAGTTACAGTTTTATTCCTTGCACTTATCGACAAACCATTTTCAGTAGAAGCACCCATAAATCACAATAACTAGTGGAAGGGCCTATTGTAAGCCTGCCGGGTAGATGCCACCTACCTGACTATTTCTCAGTCATGCGTTTCAGTTTCAAAGGCCCTTGGACCAAAGAATTGAGACTAGAGCCTCATACTTTATGGTAAACTCCGGTAAAATCACTTTAAACCAGTAAAAAAAATCCTATATCTTGGCCGCCTCATTGGTACACTGATCGACATTCCCAACCACTATACTACGTGTGGGATTACGTGTGGGGGGGCTCTCGTATCGAATCTGCGCAGTATCCATGGTCAAGAACCCCCTTGTCGGGTATTTTCAGCTGATGCCTAACCAGAGTATTTCTCGGAAGTTTAACTATATATAGCCTCATCATCATCATCATCATCATCATCATCATCATCATTCTCCTGCCCTTCTCCCAGTCACCTGGGGTCGGCGAAACATATTTTCTCGTTCCATACTCCTCTATCATATACCATTTCTTCGCTCACTCTCCTCTAACACATCGTCTTTCACGCAATCCATCAATTTTTTCTTCGGTCTACCTTTTCCTCTAAAGCCTTCCACATCGATATTTAAAACTCTCTCACCGTCCTCAATGTCATTTCGTCTCATCACAACACACATTTGACTGCCCTATTGATATAAAAGAAAAAATAAAGGTATCGTGCTAAGAATTATTTCTGTGTACCCTACAGGCGCACAGGAAGCTAGTATTCATGCTGCTAATATCGGTTATGACCGGCTCGTACTGTTGCCTCTGGTTCCTGCCCACCCCGGAAACCGTCGAGCCGCCCCTCCTGGAATACGTTTATAAACTGGAAACCGTTGATTTGAGACGAAACGATCAGTCCCTGAACTTAGAAAAGTACACGTGCCACTGGAACTGTACTCCGGGTACGTTCGAAGTGTACCTGCGGAACACGACCCTTATCGATACAGCATACTTGGACAGTGACGTCACGAATTCGACCTGTCTGACCCTGAACATGGACTTAAGCGAAGTTCGAGATGGGCAAGTTAAGTGCACGCCCAGAGATGGCTGCGATTTGTTATGCTACGAAAAGGGATTGAATCGAGTCAAAAGAGAGATATCAGATTCCACTAAGAATTTGGTTGACGTTAACGAGAAGATCTCTGGTGATTCTTCTGTTGAAACGGGGGGAGGGGGTAGCGTCTATGTGAGTCTTACGTTTTGGGCGTTCGTGGTTCTGATGAGTCTGGGTACAGTCGCGTTTAATGTGGCCAATTGTATCGGTGACGCCGTGTGCTTCGACGTGCTTGGTGAGTGGTTTTTGTTTTATTCGAATTTGAGGCTTTTTTTTTGCATGGCAGTGTTCCACGGTTCATTTCTAGGGAACTAAACTCCACGGTGTTTCCTGAGAGCTATGTCATGTTTTTTCTTTTGCGCAGTGTTGTTAACGTTAGGCAGTGACTTGGCTGCATTTCCAGCGTTGCTAACGTCCATGAGCCAACGTAGCTCTTATGATATGACCCGTCTACCTACCTATAAGGACGTAAAAATAAGCGAAATATTTTCCGCGGCTCCTGCAACTTGTGGGCATAGTTAAAATGACTTACGGTGTGGTCTCGCGTTGTCTCCAGACAATAAAAAACAGGAGTAAATGTAATTTTATTTAAAGCCCCATGGTCCATGTGGTAACATTAATGCCGCCTCTCTCCTTGGGGCGTGAGGTACATGACACTTATATCTTCATTGCAACAGCAGGAATAGGCATAGGACAGAATTAACTACCCTTAAAGTCCAGTATTGGTGTCTTGTAGTGTGATAGGGGTATTGTGAAAGGCTAGTCCTCTGAGTGTCTCACCGGATCTCTTCAGTGGGTCGTGATTCCGATCCGGTGATAGATTCAGCGAAGCACTGCTCTTGCTAGGGCTAGTGTTAGCAAATTCTCTCAGGTTGAGCCCGCGAGCTTACATACCCGTGTGGACGTAGCTGGAATAGTCCCCTAGACTACCAATGAATAGGTAGGGGAAAAAAGTGGTAGGGGTTCCCGAGTGGCAGGAAAGGGAAAAGTATGGTGGTCTCTTTCTAGATCCACCGAAAGATGACACATGATAATAGATGAATATATATTATGTGACAGCAGCTAGATGCTACAAATAACGGTCATCGGGTCTACGTGGGCGGTCAATGATTTAATTAGATAAACTCTTGAAGGTCCAGATCGAGGGTCGAAATACGGTGCCCAACGAGCTTGGGGCACTATCGGATATGGGGTGACGGCCCTACTGGGAGGTTGCTTGGTGGATATGGTATCTGACGGCAAGTACAAGGACTACACGCCGGCGTTCGTGATAGCCCTAATTGCGACCGGCATCGACCTGTATAGCTGCAGAGCGTTGACGGTAAGCGAATATCTATATTATGTTCATATATAGGGTGTAGCCAAAAATAATAAGTAAAATCTGTATATACATTTTTTTTAATTACCCTTGTAGGCAGACGAGCTTACGGCCCACCTGATGGTGAATGATTACCATCGCCCATGGACTTCAGCAATGCCAAGAGCTAAACCGCTGCCTACCATTATACTATTTATAAATGTTTAAAGGCGAGATCAAAACACTTGGAACATTTTTCGTCCGTGTAGCTATTGGTGAGTTTTTGTGTTAATTTTGTTGTAATTGTAAAATATTCTTTTTTTTATTTTTAGAAGAAAATATAATATCAATAAAAATACAAAATAGAAAAAGTAATATATATAAAATGAATCGATTTCCGAGTATTGGGTGAACACTTGTATGCGTTGTCTTTTGTCGTTTTACGAAGTAAATACTTTATGAAGGCGCAATGAAAATCAAAATCCCTGACAGCGTATGTCACCTGTTTTTTTTAAGGGATTTTATAACCTTGTAACTGAGACCTTTAGGTCAAGTCTTAGTTTAATTTATATTCTTATTTGTGTGAAAAATGATAATATGGAGTCAAATTAAATTTTAATGAAATGAAGATGATTAATTTGAGACATTAATGAAATGAGATGAGATGATATGGGATGAAATATAATCTCAGTAAAATGGTGGTTTTTTACTGAGGTTTTTTTCAGATTAACCTATTCTTAATTTGACCATAGATTATAAGCAACAAAAGTTTGGCAATAAACATAGAGTATACATATGTGTGCGTGTCAAATACATGGTAGTGTGTGGAATGTTTTTTATTTATTGATTTCACTCTTCGCGTTCCCGCCAAAAAGTCCCAGCTGATTTTAAACAATATATTTTCAGCTACCCTCATTATCGAGCCCCACCGATTCCGGTGCGGCATTACGGTCTGTACTGCGGATACCGAAGGTGATTGTGTTCATAGTGTTCGCCGTACTGGCGGGCACATTCGACAGCTTCATAATCTATTACATGTTCTGGTAAGTGTTGCCATAAGAACCGCCACGGAACTTGGTAGGCAGCGGCTTGGCTCTGCCCCTGGCATTGCCGACGTCCATGAGCGACGGTAACCACTCACCATCAGGTGGGCCGTATGCTCGTCTGCCTATAGGGCAATAAAAAAAAAACTTACGTCTTACATTGCTGTGTACAAAACAAGATGTGTGGTGTCGTGGGACACCGGATAGGAACGAAGTTTCTTATTATAAAAATATTAATTTTAAGTTCTATTCGAGGTATAAAGAAAATAAAACTGGAGGTTTCGCAACAACCCACGGTCATTCGGTAACGTGCGAACTTATTGTGGTACACTTCATTCACGGTTGTTTGCATACGAGTTAGTGTATTGCGCAAACGAACGCTCTGAGATCGTGCTCAATGAATGATAAAAAATATGTTATTTTTTGTACGTTATTACAAAGTTAAGTCGTACAGTGTGTGCATTACTAATAAAATCTTACGTTACGGACGTTTTTTCCCGGTTAGGGTACCCTTCCGCATCGTCCCATAAGGAACTTCGTTCCAAAAAAATTATTTTTTATAGTTCTTTTCGGTTCAAGCATTCGTCCGATATCTTGTGTTGTAAATAAGTTGTGTTAAATATGATAAAATGTATATCTAAGTTTTTCGGATAACTACCCTCTTATTTGCGAAGTTTATTAATTTCCGGAGCTTTGCGTCTATATGCGAACTTTGCAGGTTCCTGGAAGAATTGGCCGAGGAAACCGGTTCGATTGCCACGATAAAGCTCATCGAGGGCGTGGTGGTAGCCGCGCAGAGCTTCGTCGGGGAGCTTCTGTTCTTTTTCTGTTCAGGTAAGAGTTTCAGGAAACGTTTGGTCGACAGAACGCGACCCCCCCCCACCCGCGTCACGCGAGGTCATTGACTCCGCCATCAGATTTCTCGTTACATTGCGTGCGTAAAAGAAACGAAATGTATTGTCAAAATAAAAAGTCAAGTGCGTAATCACTGATGGTAGGACCTCTTGTAAGTCCGCACGGGTAGGTACCATCGCCCTGCCTATTTCTGCCGTGAAGCAGTAATGCGTTTCGGTTTGAAGGTCGGGGCAGCCGTTGTAACTATACTTGAGATCTTAGAACTTATATCTCAAGGTGGGTTGCGCTTTAACATTGTGGATGTCTAATATCTATGGGCTCCAGTATCCACTTAACACCAGGCTGGCTGTGAGCTCGTCCACCCACCTAAGTAATAAAATAAATTAGAAAAGAAAATCACTGCCGTAACTGAATTATTGCAGACAGGTACAAATTGTTCTAATGTAATACTCACTTGACTTATGCTCACGAAGGACTTCGTTATGGCTGTTGGTAGAGCGCACTATGAGCTCTTAGGTCGCGACTCATAAACCTAGAACAGTCACACAACTGAGGCTAGGACCTCATATGTCTCAAGCTGGGTGGCGGTGATCGCTAAGGAGGTATCAGCGCTATTCGGATCAAAGCACTGTACGACAATACTGAACTTTGACGTTCTTATTTTTTTTTAAGTATGGCAATTGTCTTCTTACGACGTCATTGGTGCCAGTGTCAAGTGTGTAAAGATCTTCGATTATGAAACATAAGAGATGGAGTTGGTAAATTTGAGTCTTGAATCAATTGGGATGAAATGAAATGAAAGGAGATGAGATAGTATGACATAAAGTCTTAGTAAATTTTTGGTTATTTCCTGAAACTTCAGTGGAGTTTTTGGAAGAAACCCTCGAAGCCACATCCGGCGACTCTGCTCCACCCCCCCCACTTGTACACGTGCCCAGACGCTAAACGGTCTATAAGCTTAACGTCTGACCCTGAAGAGACACTAAATTAACAAAATAAAACAATTCACACAACTTCGCACCTTCGTTTTAAGTTTGATGTTTTTCGTTCACCCTTTTTTTCTGTAAATTAATAAATTTTATTACATTGCATTGTATTGAATTGATATGTATTGTATTGCATTGCATTGCATTGTAATGTAATGAAATTGCACTGTACGGTATTGCATTGCATTGTATTGAATTCCAGGTAAAATAATTAAGCGCTGGGGCTACGGAACAACGCTGACGTTTTCATTGTTCTGTTACGGAATTAGAATGGCGTTGATATCGTTCATTCGGAATCCGTGGCAATTGGTGTTGATAGAGGTAAGACCCCTGGGATGGGACGAAGAGGTAGAGTGCTACTAACCGACCCCTATTTGAACCCCGAACTCGAATTGAGAACTACCTCCTTTTATATTCAAAAGGAGGTTTTTTACTGGTGGTAGGACCTCTTGTGAGTCCGCGCGGGTAGGTACCACCGCCCCGCCTATTTCTGCCGTGAAGCAGTAATGCGTTTCGGTTTGAAGGGCGGGGCAGCCGTTGTAACTATACTGAGATCTTAGAACTTATATCTCAAGGTGGGTGGCGCATTTACATTGTAGATGTCTATGGGCTCCAGTAACCACTTAACACCAGGTGGACTGTGAGCCCGCCAACCCACCTAAGCAATAAAAAAAAAATAAAAAAAATACCTCCTTTTATATACAAAAGAAGGTAGTTCTCAAAAATTCGAGTTCGGGAATCGAGAATGTATATATATTTTTGTGTATTGAATTGGTCATTTGATTTTGTCTCATAGCAAAAATTAACAATTAGATATGTAAAATAATAGTGGTGTGGTTTTAAATGCGTGATTTCGGGTATCAGTTTGAGGCAAACAAAAATTATAATGTACCCGCAACTTAATATTACTTTTTTAACCGACCTTAATAAAAAAAAGGGGGATTTTGTTGTCTCAGAATTATTTTCTGGGAAAAAAGATTTTGATGATTTTTTGTTGAATCATGTTTAGTGGAAGGCTGGTGCTTCTGACTTTGGTCCTGTTTAAATTGTATCAAAATTTCACAGTGACATATGTACATAGTACGACCCGTTTAGTGGTAACTGTCGCCCATGGACATCATCAAAGCCGCTGTCCGCCACTGAGTCACACACAAACCTCGTCACGTGTCGTGGCGCTTTGGAAACTACTTGGAGGGTAGTTCAAAGTCAGATGGTACTGTTATATATCCCTACCGAACCCTAAACTGCTGACACCCTCGAACCGCTGACTAGACGGTCCGAGGTAGAGACTTGATAGGAGACCGGAGAACGGTCAGTAGTGAGTGAACTGTGTTAGAGTACGGGTGCGGCTGCCGGGATCACTCTGAGTGTCATTATCCATATTATTCAATATCCAATAAATAGTTGTGTCCTAAGAATTTTCCTTTTTTTAAAACGACCTCAGAGAGAATTCCCATAACAAATTGGTGGCAGCGGTGGGATCCGAAAATCGCCAGTTCGCGCATCCCAAAAACATAAAAACTGAAACTTTATAAACTGTGCCGTGCCCGGTGAAAAGTGAACAAAACTTCAAGTGCTAACAGTTCATCAAATCCACTCGAAGAAGAAAATCTAATCCAAAGAAGAANTACAATTAATAACAAAAATCAACATAAGAAATCATTTTATTGTTAATTAATAAATATTGCGACCATTCATCGAAATAAAAACCATCCTATCTCTCAAGTTGGATCGAACTGCACATGGTGTGCGAATTTTATTATAATCGGTTAAGTGGTTTAGGAGTCCATTGAGGACAAACATTGTGACACGAGATTTATATATATTAAGATAAGATAGATATATATTTGTGTATTGAATTGGTAATTGGATTTTGTCTCACAGCAACAATTAACAATTAGATATGTAAAAGAATAGTGGTCTGGTTTTAAATGCTTGCTTTCGGGTATGAGTTTGAGGCAAACAAAAATTATAATGTACCCGCAACTTAATATTACTTTTTTAACTGACTTTAATAAAAAAAGGGGGGAATTTGCTGACTCAGAATTATTTTCTGGGAAAAAAGATTTTAATGATTCTTTGTTGGATCTTGTTTATTTGTAGGCTGGTGCTTCTGACTTGGTCCTGTTTAAATTGTATCAAGATTTTATAGTGACATATGTACATAGTACGGCCCGCTTAGTGGTAACTGTCGCTCATGGACATTATCAAAGCCGCTGTCCGCCACTGAGTACACATAAACCTCGTCACGTGTCGTGGCGCTTTGGAAACTACTTGGAGGGTAGTTCAAAGCCAGATGGTATTAAAAATTAAGGTGAAAAGATCTCTGGATAAGCAGTGCGGATGAACGCAACGGTTCTAGTTAGTCTTGATGAAGTCTCTCAATAGATCCAGAAGTTCTGAAGATTCCAGAGCCAGATATATCGGATATAATCGGACTTTTTCACACATAGGGAGTGTGCTCCTTATATCTACCCTCCAAAATGGTAGCCAACCTTGGAAATGCTTATAGCGCGATTCAGGGTTTTTATCGAACACCCTCTATTCTCTAATGAAACCCTTAACTATAGTTAATATCTCGAGAAGCATTGAAATATGTTTATCAAGAAAAAAGACATGTGTGCAATTCACACGTGGTAGAAGTGAACCCTTCCAAAATTAAAATACAATTATCTTAAACGTCTTAAGTATATGTAAAATTTTGTCATTAGTAAATAATTGTAAATCATTTTTTATAGTATGAGGTGGCGCCCTCTGTGAATTGATATTTTAACTTCACGTATAATCCTAAATTAAAATTCACTACAAGAGGTTTCATTCATACACACGTTAGTATTAAAAAATCTCATAGATGGCGCTGTATTCAAAAAAACAGTACACTGAGAACCTCTAATGTGTTCTATCTCATTCTCTCGCCGGCCGAATCCTATACATTTAAGTGTTTGCGTCTCTATGGACTTATTTTTTCGTTACATCGAGTTTGAAATCTCAACGATTGTAAAGAAGTTTCACTTCAAAAATAGAGGATAAAATTTTGTTATTCACAAATGCTTCTCTTTGATTCTTTAGGGGATTATGCAAGGCCCGACATATGCCCTTTGCTACGCTACTATAGTCGGGTACGCGGCTCATGTGGCCCCGGACGGTTACTCGGCGACTGTCCAGGGCATAGTGGCCGGCATGGACGACGGCGTGGGTGCGTATTCGAAATACCAAACCAGACGGTATTTGGAAAAAAAAAAAAATTTAAAAAAACTAACAAAATACGCTTTTATAGAAATTCCAACTAAAAAATAGAAAATAAATTTTAATAAATTTGAATTATAAATAGTGTAAGAAAAAGGGTGGGACAACCGTTGTCACTATACTGAGACCTTAGAACTATATCTCAAGGTGTGTGGCACATTTACGTTGTAGATTTCTATGGGCTCCAGTAACCACTTAACACCAGGGCTGTGAGCTCGTCCACACATCTAAGCAATAAAAAAAAATATTTTTGTTGAAAAAAAAAGCGTGGGGGGCTGTCTGTATCTGTTCATAAAATATTTATAACTACTGATAATCATTTTTTCTTACTATCTTTTTAATTGAAATTTATTAAAATTTATTTTCTATTTTTTAGTTGGATTTTCTATAAAAGCGTATTTTTTTTGTTTTTTTAAACTATTATTTTCAATTTTTTCAATTTTTTTTTATAATATTGAATTGTCATCGGTCCTTAATAAGTATACCAAATTTCGAGTTAATTCGACGTTTTGAAGGGGGTCAAAATCATGTTCAAAGATTCCGTTACATACTAACATACGTATGAAGCTAATAAAAGCGTATTAAAAACACCAAATAAACATTTTCTCATATCAAGCTAAACACGAAACACAACACGCGATTGCACGCACGTAATGATTTTGCTTAGACGAGTGGATGACTCGCCCGTCTGGTGTTTTTTTCTTCTTTTTGTATTGCTTATATGGGTGGAGCCCATAGACATCTAAATTGTAAATGCGCCACCCACCTAGAGATATAAGTTCTAAGGTCTCAGTATAGTTACAACGTCTGCCCCAGCCTTCAAGCCGAAACACATTACTGCTTCACGGCAGAAATAGACAGAGCGTGGGTACCTACCCGCGCGGACTCACAAGAGGTCCTGCCACTAGTAATTACGCAAATTATAATTTTGCGGGTTTGATTTTTATTACACGATGTTATTCCTTCACCGTGGAAGTCAATCGTGAACATTTGTTAAGTACGTATTTCATTAGAAAAATTGGTACCCGCCAGCGGGATTCGAACACCGGTGCATCGCTACATACGAATGCACCGGACGTCTTATCCTTTGGGCCACGACGACTTCAGATTCAGGTGTTAAGCGGCTACCGGTGCCCACCTTGAAACATGAGCTCTAAGTTTCCCCTCACACTTCGAACCGGACGATTGCATGGCTTTACCATACGCTATACCATAAGCTTTTGGGCTTTCTCGTGGGGGAGATTCAACTGAGCCGGTCTGTTTAGGGCGGCACACCGTCCCTCACGAGTCGAAGTGTCAATAATTGTCCAATTTCGGGTCGCTTCGGGGTTCGGCGGTCGATGGCCACCGGATCAGCAAGGCGACCCCATAGACACAGCCCACTGAGTTTCTCGCCGGATCTTCTCAGTGGGTCGCGTTTCTGATCCGGTGGTAGATTCTGCGAAGCACTGCTCTTGCTAGGGTTCGTATTAGCAACGTCGTCAGGTTAGAGCCCCGTGAGCTCACCTACTAGTTAAGGTTACGCTGAAATAGCCTCTCAAGGCTATCAGCATAGGTAGGAAAAAAAACCCAGCAAGGCGGTATCTCTGCAGGTTTCGCCCTGGGATCGCTGCTAGGCGGACAACTGTACGGTTCTATGGGCGGTCGATATTCGTTCCGAGTGTTCAGCGTATTGGCGGTGATCGCGGCCGCCCTGCACGCCGCAATGTTCCTGGAATTCGATCGGGCTGGTGAGATTTTGATACCTCCACAGGTAGAGGTGGGGTCGGCCTGGTGGTGATGGGTTATCGGTCGCTATGTTGGACGTCGTCAATGACACTGGCAGAGCCGGGCCTCTGTCAACCGCTGATCTGCAAGCCGTGTTTGAAGAAGCACGTGACTTAGTGCTCAGGAGGAGGAGAGTCCATTCCAGTGTCGGATGGTGCGTGGAGGAAAAGGTCTCTGGAATAGCACTGTGGATAGACGCAGCGGTTATATATGGTGGTGGGACCTCTTGTGAGTCCGCGCGGGTAGGTACCACCACCCCGCTTATTTCTGCCGTGAAGCAGTAATGCGTTTCGGTTTGAAGGATGGGGCAGCCGTTGTAGATGTCTATGGGCTCCAGTAACTATCTAACATCAGATGGGTTGTGAGCTCGTCCACCCATCTAAGAAATAAAAAATTATAGGTAGTCTGGATGAAGGGACCATGGATCTAAAGGTATATGTATATATTGATTCACACAACACCATTGCAATCGTTTCCAAAGCGCACTAGTGGTAATAAGCTAATATATTTTTATGTGAAAAGTTGAATTATTTCATCTGTCAATACTCTACTGAACTTGTCTTGTATTAAACGTATTTGAGGGTATTTCATAATTCGCTGCGGTCATTGACCCGGTTGTTTTGGTTGCATTAGATTGCGCGGTTCGCTAACTTCGTCAATAACAAAACTGTATTCGATATTGTAGTGCACCAGATAGACAGACGAGCTAACAGGCCGTCTGATGATATACAGGTGCACGGAGTGATGTAGGATTATTGTTTCAATACATTCTAACAACTTTACAGAGAGGTCTAAGGCGCAAGCAGAGCTCGTAGAGGCAGAGAAGATGCTTCGTCCTAATCAAGCTGTGTACAGAGAGACCGTCGTATCTAGTCACGAGACGTGATACCATGTACCTGTTATCGTACTACCTGATATTACCTAGTATATCAAATGTCAAATTTTAATACGACCGTTGTGATTGTTTTTATTAACATCGACAATGACAAGGTCTGTTGACGTGCCAACGTATTTTTATTTTAGTGAGAGTCAAAATAAGGAACTAAGATATTTAAATTGGTGGCTTTAATTTTTATATTTTTCTAAATACAAATTGGATTTTTAATTTTATATGATAAAGTTTAATCTACGCTAGGACTGATTGTAGTAGGGGAGCCCAATGGGGGGATTCTGGGATTTGGGGGGAAACCTTGTACCCTATCAAGTGCCTCCACCATACATGGACCTTTCAATAGGGTCGTGAGTTTAGGGCAGGCGAATAGTAATTATAAATATAATTTAAGAAATGTTTTATTTTTGTTTCCATGTAATACTTTAAGGTATGCATGCGCTTGGTTTAAAAGAGACGGAGAGAGTAACTTTATCCTTTTCTAGACTAAAAGAGACCATTAAATTTTATAAACTGATAAAATAATACATGTTCAAAGTATAAAACTATTTTTTTTTAATCTTTTTAATAAGCTGCTTCAATTCTAAAAATGCGATATTACCTGCATCTCTCTCTCTCTCTTCGGTCGGTCCCTCACTGCTGAGGATCGTGACTCCGTCCGATTTCGTCAACCAACTGTCTCCATCGATCCCGCCCTGCAGCCCGGTGGAGTGCGTCGCTGACAGGTATCCCCAGTTCCTCCGCTATTTGGTCCGACCATCGTTTGGGACCTCTACCCCTAAGCCTTTTTCCCTCTATTTTACCGGTCACCACAAGGCGTTCCAAATTGCTGGTATCCCTACGTGCAACATGACCAAAATACCGCAATAAAATAATAACATACTTTAATAAAATTACCTTTTGATGTTAATTTTCCTTCATAACAAGCGGCCCGCTCCGGCTCCGCTCGGGTCTTTAACAAAATTTTCAACGATATTTGATGTTGTTTTATTTTTTTAAATAAAAGAACAGTTATTGCAGCATAACTATAATAGTTAGACATATGCTGTCGCGACACTTTTTGTAAATAATAATGTGTTCTACAAAGTCGTAGTACATTATTTTATTCTATCATCGATAGTTTTCGCAGGGCACGCGATGTAAAGAATATTTTAGGTATTTTTTTTACAACTTGGGTTACATTATTGGAGTTTTAATAAGGATATAGCCTATGTCACTCGGGAATAATGTAGCTTCCAAACAATTAAAAAATTTTTCAAATCGTTCCTCTTTATGATATTAGTACAGATAACAATAATAAAATCATTTATTTCCTTTCACACATATTATGAGTATTACAAGTAGATAAATAAAAGATAAAAAGGCAAAATAATAAATAATAATATAATTTAATGATACATTTAATTTCGATAATGCTCCCACATCTGGTGTCACATCACAATCACATCACATCATCACAATCACATCACATCATCACAATCACATCACATCATCACAATCACATCATATCACACAATCACATCACATCACACCATACTGGTGGTGGTATGCTCACCACAGTCGCGTGATGGCTTCCCTTCACCAGCAGATTCCTGTTGGACGAATGACGATGGTGATAAGCCGAAGGTGACTCGGTTCGTTGGTAGACGCCAATCAGAAGTGGATGAAGACTGTGATTATTATGATTATGATGATGTCGTAACGCCTGATGATTTAGAGGAATACCAGGATTCAGGTGGGCTTTTTCTTGTGATATTGTGAAATAATGTTTGTTACATATATATATATATATTTAATAATGGTTAGTCATTTCTTGTTGCAGAGACGCGAGATTGCGATGAAAACATACAAATAGAAACGGTATATTGTTATGAAGACGATTCCACTTGTTATGTTGATAATAATAATGATGATGATGATTGAGAAAATATATTTTTGACAAAAAAAAATACTTTTTTTTTCTACCTAAGCTGATGGTCTAAAGAAATCATGTCAGTGTCGCCGGGCTAGTAGGTGAGCTCACGGGGCTCAAACCTATAGTTTGGACAGCCCTGATCTAGTTAATTGAGTATCAATGGTAGCCCCATTACACAAACCAAAACGCGTGATCGCTTCGTAGCAGAAGTAAACAGAGTGGTGGTACCTACTCGTGCGGGCTCACAGGACGCCCCACACACACCTTTTTTTCTACCTAAGCTGATGGTCTTGAGAGATCATTTCAGTCTTAGCTAGTAGGTGAGTTTACGGGGCTCAAACCTGACGACGTTGCTAACACTGGCCCTAGCAAGAGCAGTGCTTCGCAGAATCTACCATCGGATCGGAAACGCGACCCACTGAGAAGATCCGGCGAGAAACTCAGTGGGCTGTGTCTACGAATAAATAATGGCTGTCTATGGATTAATTTACTCGCCGAGCCCTTCGTCGCAAGCGACGGTTTCGACGAGAACGGTGACCGGTGCTTGAAGTACCTAGAAGCACCGTTAGTGGATCGGGAGGATCCGTAATAACGTGTTTTGGGCGACGTCGACTGTTTACCATTCGGTCCACAGGATCGCGTATGTAATTACCGGCGGCTACGACAAGAGGGTTCTCGTGTCGTGCCGCCTTCTCAAAGTGGCGCACTGATGCCAACTGTAAATACTTACTGAGTCAAGCTTCAGGTCATCATGGATCATTATCTGGAGTATTTAATATCATTAGTCAGTTATCAGTTATAGGTCCATCACCCACTTCAGGGTATACTTAACATACGTTCTGAATAACTGAACTTTTTACTGGTGGTAGGTCTTCTTGTGAGTCCGCACGGGTAGGTACCACCACCCTGCCTATTTTTGCCGTGAAGCAGTAATGCGTTTCGGTTTGAAGGGTGGGGCAGCCGTTGTAACTATACTGAGACCTTCGAACTTATATCTCAAGGTGGGTGGCGCATTTACGTTGCAGATTGTCTATGGGCTCCAGTAACCACTTAATACCAGGTGGGCCGTGAGCTTGTCCACCCATCTAAGCAATATAAAAAAAAACTGACGTGCTGGAATGAAATGTTTTTTTTTCATTTTCTCTCGGTATGGCCACTGCTGCCATGCAAAACCCGCTGATTTATATTTATCGGTTATCAAAAACAAATGTGGCGCATACGCTATTAATATCTGAAGCGCTCGACTATTTCTGTGTGATTTTTTGACGTGATAACGTCTTGTTTTTTTTAAGGGATTTTATGACCTGATAGCTAAGACCTTTAAGTCATGTCTCAGTTTAATTTATATTCATATTTATATGAAAAATTATATTATGGAGTGAAATGAAATGAAGATGATTAATTTGAGACATTAATCGGCTGGGATGAAATTAAATGAGATGAGATGAGATGACTGGGATGAAATATAATCTGGGAGAATGATGAGAATAATGAGGATCCCGAGAAGTTACGTCCAGCGGCTTTGTTTTATTTTCCCACATTTCCCATATTAAACAGTTAATAAACCACCATTATTACACATTTAAACCTGAAGAAACACTAAATAGACAAAATAAAACAAATCACACAACTTCACTCCTCGCGTTCCCGCCAAAAAGTCTGATAACGTCTTGTAAATCGGTGAACACCGGCTGCCCGCTCGAAAAAGTGTCACGTTCCGCCCCAGTCTGAGCGTGCAAGTGAGAGCGCGAAACAAGCGATAGAGAGGCACGATCGGCCCAAGCGTTGGCTTGTGACACATTCATCTCTCTTCTCGCGTGACGTCATAACTAGCAGTTCTAATATTTCCGCTACTGGCGTTATCACGTAAAACTATCGTCCGTAAATCGACCTAACAGACAACCAATATTATTTTTAAGCTATTGCATAGATTTTATCGCGGGCCTTGAGCGCGGCGACCGAATCATGAAATTCCGTAACGAAAAAAACCTAACACCCCTGATTCCGCCCAC
The DNA here is from genome assembly GCF_003987935.1 of Bombyx mandarina. The sequence continues at coordinate 567,358 of NW_021011515.1, read as the reverse complement.
CATGTAGCTCGCGTTCAACACATTCACGCGTTGCGCTTGTGTAGTGTTTGTGAATAAGCGCGCGGCGTGACGTCACACTGCATGCGCATCATGAAAAGTCTGCCCATCTCTCTCTCGCGCGGTCTAGCTAATGAGTGTGAAGGGGACAGTTAAGGTTTTGCTTTTATTAATGTTTCATATAGCGTGGTCTTGTTTTATTATTGTTTTAATATTAAATTTCAGTTTTCATGGCAATTGTGCTGCCAAGCCTCCTATACTCCTCCGAGTCGTGGTGTGTGTACCGCCGCCACATTCGCACTCTGGATCGCTTCCACCTTAAATGCCTTCGTGCCATTATGAAAATCAGATGGTCTGATAGAGTGCGAAATACCGAAGTCTTGCGACGTGCCAATGTTGGTGGCATTGAGACCTATTTAATGCGTCGGCAGCTTCGATGGTGCGGTCATGTATCACGCATGACGGAGGAAAGAGTGGCGAAGCGCATCTTCTTCTCTGAATTGCAGGATGGCAAGCGAAAGCATGGCGGACAATTCCTGCGGTTCAAGGATGTCGTGAAACGACACATGAAGAGATGTGATATAGAGCCCTCTCATGGGAGCGCTTGGCAGCACAGCGGCCAGAATGGCACAGGATGGTGAACAGCAAAGTACGCGAGTTCGAGGATCAGCGTAAAGCTGACCTTGATTACAAACGCGACCAGTTGAAGGCCCGCCCACCTGCTGCCATAACCTATAATTATGAGAACGGCGTGCTTACGTGCCCTCAATGCGCAAGGAGTTTGGCCACGAAGATAGGCTATATAAGCCATCTTCGAGCGCACGAGCGCCAAATCGACGGATAGGAGTTAAAGTGGTCGCCATGGCCGAAATCGGTCGGATGAATCATCATCAATATTAAATTATCATTGTCTAATTATAATTGTAAAAGTTGATAAAAAATGCTATGCAATAGCTTTACCGCGGCAGTTCCCGAGTGCCACACGCTTTTTTGTACATTTTTGAAAAATTAGCATCTAATCTTCACAATCCAAAAGGTCTCCGCGGAGTTCGGATAAGTCAATACCTATTTAGCTTCTTGGGCTCCCCAACTGTCGCGTGTCATATTTTATATTAAATGTTAATCTTTGTTGTTGCTGATTAAAATATTTTTTATTTACAATTTTTATTTTTAATTTAGTAGCATAGGCATCGCCTGATAACATTGGCTTGTTATTGACTGAAGGAGAGTTCGCATATACGCAGTGCTCCCAAGCGCTGACATATTGGCGATCAGGCGTTATTAACACTGCCTATATTGAATTGATATTTGACGATATAGTGAAAGTGAAGTCGTTGTAGCCTAGAGGATATGACGTCCGGTGCATTCGTGTGTAGCGATGCAACGGTGTTCGAATCCCGCAGGCGGGTAGTCAGTTTATACTTACTTGCACCTACCCGTGCGGACTCACAAGAGGTCCTACCGCTAGTAATTACGCAAATTATAATTTTGCGGGTTTGATTTTTATTACATGTGATGATTTTTATTACACGATGCTATTCCTTCACCGTGGAAGTCAATCGTGAACATTTGTCAAGTACGTTGACATTATAATTTGCGTAATTACTAGCGGTAGGACCTCTTGTGAGTCCGCACGGGTAGGTGCAAGTAAGTATAAACTGACTTGCAATATTATTGTGTTCATTCTTAGACATATCGACGCTTGAAAGGCAAACGTTACTAAGCGTCAATAACTGCTTTGTACATAAATGATAGGCAATAACCATATTCGATGCACAAAAAAAATAGATTTCTAGGTCTATTAAAATAATTTCAATCCTACAGCTAGATTCGTTAAAATAGAATTTTTTTCAGGTATTTCAACTTTAAATTAGTCTACTGTAAAGTTCACGCATTGTCGATTGTCACGTTTGCCTTTCAAGCGACGATATGTACCTATATAACTATAATTGGATTTTTTCTTTATTACAATGAATTCAAATTCAAATTCAAAATCATTTATTTCAACTTAGTTGTCAGTATAACACACTTGTTGAATGTCAAAATATAAATAACAATGTTAACTCTACCACCGGTTCCAAAAAAAGCCACAGTCCTGAGAAGAACCGGCGAAACAAACTCAGCCGGCTTTTTTTTTGTTGTTTCTCAATAGGCATATTTTTTTATTTTAAATTTGTAAAAAAAAAATTAAGAAAAATCTCAAATATTTGTTTTTTTTAAAATAAGTAACAATATTTGCAATAAACGAAAAAACAAGTCAAAAATACAATTACAAAATAATAATAATAATAATGAAAAATGAAAAGGCCAGGAGCGAACTCCTCATTCCCGCGTAGTGCCATCTACATAGTAGATAATCCTTAACTTTATAATATGCCTTGTTGCACAAACGTTCCTTGACAGTTTTCTTAAATCTATGAACAGGTAGTAACTGAATTATTTTAAAGCACAAATATGTTTAAGTTTTCGAGGGTACATGAGTCGACTATTATCAAAGCCGGCAATGTGACTTTTGAACAATTATTGGTAAATCAGAAAAACGAATTATTGACTTTGTATTTCATTGGCAGTCACAAAACTCTTCTGAACGACATCTTAGATAAATAACAGGTTAAGTTAATACTTTATTTAATGCAGGTTTTGAACCGTATTCTTTGAAGGAGACGATTATATTCAAATCAATCTGTATTGCCATATCAATAACATTTTTTTGTCCAAATGCACAGATTGCCACCTTTGATAATAGACAACTCACATATCGAAGGGTGAAAGGGTATTCGTATTAAGCGACATATCACTTAATAATCAACATACATTTATCTTTGTAATGAAAGCTGCGGCTTATTTGGTATTAGCATCAACAATTCGATTTTTTAAATTGAACTTCAATTAAGTTTACCCCATTCTAACAGCTGAAGAAGTTTTCTCGCTCTGGCCGTCATGCATTTACATTAGTCCAGCGAGGGCGCATTAAAAATCGATCGGGGACGCCGCGTTGCCGACCTCTAGTCTAGAGAGATCATGTTAGCGTCGCCAGGCTAATAGGTGAGCTCACGGGGCTCAAACCTGATGTTGTTGCTAACACTGGCCCTAGCAAGAGCAGTGCTTCGCAGAATCTACCACCGGATCGGTGCCTATAGAATTGAGACGTAAGAACTCATTTGTAAACGTGGGTAGGTTTAACACTGTTGATGTCTGTAGGCTCTAGTGACCACTGAACATGAGGTAGGCGGCAAAATCTTTCGTTTATTTAGTTAAATAATAAATTCATTGAAATTATGTTGGATTTTGTCACCACAATTCTAGTTATAAGTACATTTTATGTATGGTTAATGTTGAACAAAAAAAATAAACAGTTTTGATACTTATCGTTGTGTTTTATTAATTACTAGCGACCCCGGCGAACTTTGTTCCGCCTTAGAGGCAATAAATGAGCAGACTTTTGATCAAGGTCAATTTTTTAATTGGATAATTAATGTAAATTAAAAAAGCAAGTATTTTAATGATTCTTTACTGGCCATGTATTTTAGTTATTATTATTATATTTTCTTGTTCTTCTTCAGTCCTTTCACTCGCAAAGTTTCGAATCCTAGTTGCATTACGGCTTCGTCGGGAAACATTTGATCGTGTTGGTCGCGGCATGGCTTTGTTAATGATTACCTATCTCGGCACAATAAGCTAATCGAAACTCGAAATAAACACATCAACCGGTCAACTTCAAAATTCTACTATAATTAACCACTGAAGTAGGAAACCTATGGAAATGAAACGTCAACAAAAAATTCGTGCCACTGTGACGTCATCTGGCCACAAAACATGGCGGTTCTAGTGCTGCCCAGAAGATTTCAATGTTAGTAGGTTTTATCGATAAACGTTCTTGGCTCATTTTATTTTAAATATTGTTGAGTGAATGTATTTGTAGAATTTATACTTTAATAGGAAGTAAGTATATTGTTATGTGCAAAGATGATGTGATTTAGATATTATGTGAAATCTAAGACGAGTTCGTGCTTCAAATTTGCCAAGTAAACGATATGACGATTTTTAAAATTTGCTACACTGATTTTATAAAGTTGTCGTTTGCCGCAAAACATAAAGATATGGCGTAGTACAGTGCCATCTGCCCATTTCTAGCATGCTGAATGTTATCGTATTTTGAGTACGTGTTTTTCTTAGACTATTACAATCTATTTTAATTGTTTTGCTGACTCTAAAGTCCGTAACACACTACCGCAGCGCACCTCAAGGAAGGTACGCCGCACCATTTGAATCACTCTCACTTGAGAGTGATTCAAATTTTAAACTTATCAAGGGACCGCCTGATAAAAAAAAACACCTACAGAACATTTATTCGTTAATAAAATTACAAACGTCATTCCTTATGACTTCCTCTCTAAAATCACTTAATTATTAAATATTTAACGAGTTGACAATAGTGTTATAAAACTATTTTATTTAAATAGTTCCGACGACTTTCTTGAGATCCTATAAAATATGTTTTAATTATAATTTTTGTATGTTTTAAGCAAGATAAAATAAGAAATTTTATATAAGCAATCATATTAAATCGATATCAAAGTCAATAACAACGGCCGTCTGGTGTAGTGGTAAGTGACATGGTCACTACATACGGGGGTCGCGGGTTCGAATCCCGCCAAGGGAAGATATTTGTATGACAAATATAAATGTCTTTTGCAGGGTTATGGATGTATATTAAATTCATTTTATGTACGCACTGAAATACTGTTATATTGTTTTCCTGCGAGTCAAAGTGCTGAGTAAGAACGAGATAGATATATGTTTATGTATGTGCCTTCAAAATGAGTGCTATTTATATAAGCAATTGTACGTATAGAACAATATGTCGTGTCCCTACTATATAGGTCTATGTAATTAACCCACTGAAGTATAGGTCTATGAATTAATCATAAACTACATTACGTTTAGCTGTCAGTTGCGTTTTGTTATACCACATTTTATGTCACATCCCACAGAAAAGTGATAAAAAGTATCCTGTCCTTCTCCTGATCCTAAGCTACCTCCCCACCAATTTTCAGCCAAATCAGTTCAGCCGTTCTTGAGTTATAAATAGTGTAACTAACACGACTTTCTTTTATATAAATAGATGTTTAGATGTGGGTTGATCTTTGATTAAAAAGCTCTCCATTTAATGTAAGTCTCGCAATATATTTGAACTTCGATCTTCGAGACAGCCAAAGATACATTAGGCAACGGTATGCTCTTTTTCGTCGCGATCAGAATTATTTTTGCGGATATAATAATATTAAAAATAAGAAGAAAAAGACGTTTCACGTAAATTTAGATTATTACAGGTATATAAATGAGTGAGAGAGAGAGAGTAAAGGCTTTGAAAGAAGTTATGGGCTCAGTTGACGCCATTCAAAGTGGACGCGTCGTATAACGCTGATTTTAACCCAACCCTTTGATTTATTGTGAGATTTGAGGCTGGGTACGTAGGAATTAATGTAAAACTATAATAAAAACAAGAAGAAAAGACAAAATACGTACAGGCTCAAGTAAGGAAACAATGGGAAAAATAATATTTGGATACAGAACAAAATGAATGTGTCCAGTTTGCTATAATGTAAGAATACTTTCGATTTTTAGTGGCAATAACGTATAGTGACAGCGTAGGAGGAAGCTAATCGCAGTTGACGTTTCAGATTAGGGCTGTCTAGATAATGCCCCGCGGGCCACATGCTGGTGTTCACGCGGCCCGCCACGAATATTTTAATCAGAAAATAGTTTTAGAAATATGTACATACTATACAAAGGATAATACGTCCGGTGTATTCGTATCTAGCGATGCATCGGTGTTCGAATCCCGCAGGCGGGTACCAATTTTTCTAATGAAATACGTAGGTAAGTACTTGGCAAATGTTCACGATTGACTTCCACGGTGAAGGAATAATGTCTTGTAATAAAAATCAAACCCGCAAAATTATAATTAGAGCAATGAATGATGGTGTAGGACCTCTTGTGAGTCCGCACGAGTAGATACCACCGCCCTGCCTATTTCTGCCGTGAAGCAGTAATGCGTTTCGGTTTGAAGGGTGAGGCAGCCGTTGTAACTATACTTGAGACCTTAGAACTTATTCAAGATGGGTGGCGCATTTACGTTATAGATGTCTATGGGCTCCAGTAACCACTTAACACCAGGTGGGCTGTGAGCTCGTCCACCCATCTATGCAATAAAAAGTCATAATAAAAAAACTTCAACCTTTCGAATGTAGCAACCTTAAAGTTCAATTAAAAACATCGAACTGTCGATATATTGGGAAAGTAAGTATTAGGTACTACCTTGAATTTTCTTTTACTTGAAAACTGATATTTTTACTGCTGCTCTCCAGCTTTTGTAGTAAATTTAATTAGTTCGTAAAGGTATGTACATAAACCACAACGCGTGATCGCTTCGTAGCAGAAGTAAGCAGAGTGATGGTAACTACCCGGGCGGGCTCACAGGACGCCCCAAAAACATCTTTTTTTCTACCTAAGCTGATGGTCTTGAGAGACCATTTCAGCGTAGCCTTAACTAGTAGGTGAGCTCACGGGGCTCAAACCTGACGACGTTGCTAACACTAACCCTAGCAAGAGCAGTGCTTCGCAGAATCTACCACCGGATCGAAAACGCGACCCACTGAGAAGACCCGGCGAGAAACTCAGTGGGTTGTGTCTGTGGGTTGATTTACTCGTCGAGCCCTTCGTCGCAAGCGACGGGTTCGGCGAGAACGATGACCGGTGCTTGGGGTACCTAAAGGCACCGTAGAGCGGGTAGGCAGCGATCGGACTGGTAGTGTGCGACAGAGACGACGCTCTATGAAATTAACCGTGTCTCTTTCTAAAGGACGATGGGGAACGTTTATCGCCGCGCACTGTAGTGAGATCTTTCAACTCATGTCTTTTTTTTTTATTGCTTAGATGGGTGGACGAGCTCACAGCCCACCTGGTGTTAAGTGGTTACTGGAGCCCATAGACATTTACGGCGTAAATGCGCCACCCACCTTGAGATATAAGTTCTAAAGTCTCAAGTATAGTTACAACGGCTGCCCCACCTTTCAAACCAAAACGCATTACTGCTTCACGGCAGAAATAGACAGGGCGCTGGTACCTACCACCAGTGAGTGGGTGGTAGGACTCAAGGTGTGTGGCGGCATTTACGTTGTAGATGCCTATGGGCTCCGGTAACCACGTGGGCTGTGAGCTCGTCCACCCATCTAAGCAATAAAAAAACCTTGACTTAATACACCAACTTCTCGAGCACATTTAAAAGATTCATCCCAAAAAGATCCATTGTGATTTATCAACCTAAAATCACACTATCAAACTTTCACCATGTAAATAAAACAAAAGGCATATTTTTATTATTTATATATTTTTTTTGTTTTGTTTACAATACTTTTATATAAGGAAAGAAATTAACACACAGACACCACAACGTAAGCGGAAAAATATAAAAAAAAAGTTAAAGAATGAAAAAAAAAACGTCATTAATATCGCATATATTATGATCCCGCGGGATTACGGGATCGTCCCATCCCGGTGGGTAAAACGACATAACATTCACCAGACACACCGAGTCGCAGTATTCATTCGCAATCATTCTCGAAGCGTCATAAACAATGATAATGCCATTTAAAAAAAAAAACGCGAAATTAAATCCGTAAAAGTACTGGTGGTAGGACGTCTTGTGACTCCGCGCGGGTAGGTACCACCACCCTGCCTATTTCTGCCGTGAAGCAGTAATGCGTTTCGGTTTGAAGGGCGGGGCAGCCGTTGTAACTGAATATGAAATTTCGAAAAGGGCACATGTCGCATATTTTGTCAAATAGGTTTTTTCATATACGTCATGTAGTTTTGAGGTTTATACCTACACCCATTTTATAATAATTCCAGTAATTTTCAATTGCTAATTAACACTAAAATATATCTCGAAAGTTAATATTTAAAATTTTACACTGCTTTAGAAAATAATCAGTTTTTTTTTCATTTCCTGAACATTTCACATTTTCAGAGATGTATGTGCCTTTTTGGAAATTGCATATTCAATTATACTGAGACCTTAGAACTGATATCTCAAGGTGGGTGGCGCATTTACATTGTAGATGTCTACGGGCTCCAGTAACCACTTAACACCGGGTGGGCTGTGAGCTCCTCCACCCACCAAAGCAATAATTTTTTTTTTTTAGTCTAACACACATTTTAATATAATAATACAATTCAACGAATCTCGAATTTGTTTGATTGATATCAAAACAAAAACAAAACTAATTATCATCACTTCGTCAGGCATATGCGACGTGGGCGTTTTATTTATTTATTGCTTAGATGGGTGGACGAGCTCACAGCCCACCTGGTGTTAAGTGGTTACCGGAGCCCATAGACATCTACAACGTAAATGCGCCACCCACCTTGAGATATAAGTTCTAAGGTCTCAAGTACGTCAAGGCGTTTTCATATAACGTCCCAGTGTGCTTATTGCGAGTTTTTTAACGTTCTCGATAGCGTAAAAGTTAACTCAAATTCGTATGGAGCTCGAACAGCGCCCCTAGCGGTAAACGTAGGCAAACTGAACCGAATCTGAACACATACCTAATTAGTGGGACGTACAATACATAATAAGCGTATAGTAATTACGTCATAGTCAATAATGATGTTCATTGAATTTGAATCATTTTTAATACGCTTTTATTAGCTTCAGACGTATGTTTGTAACGGAATCTTTGAACATGATTTTGACCCCCTTCAAAACGTCATAATAACTCGAAATTTGGCATACTTTATAAGGACCGATGACAATACAATATTTTAAACAGTTTGATCCGTTATCCTTACTAAGATAATCAGGATTAGCGATCTTTTGTTTTCCTGAGACCAATTTTTTTTTGTGCCCCCAATAGCTCTACTATAAGGTGTTTCAGGATTATCCATACTTTCTTGGACACCCTGTATATACTCAATATGCTGCAATGCCTCAAGTTTTATAAGTGCATCCATTGCGGGTGGTGGTTTCCCGGGATCCGCCGAGTTCTAGCGGAGAAGGGGGGGGGGGGTCATATTCATTTCGCTTCGAGACCTATCTTCACATTACCGGGATTATCGTTGGACACTCGAGCTCACAGTTCAACCGACGCTAAGCCGACACTGAAGTCTGTGGAAGCCGCACGAGCGAGGACTCAACTTAACACGCAGCGTATAAAGTCACGAGTCGAACGTAGCGTGAGCGGTTTGAGACGACAATCGCTGCCAGTGTGACCCGACCCTTACTCTATCCTACCCTTAAACTCTCAACTGTCAACATTTAATATAAACATTCACACATTCGTATCCAAACAAAACACGCGCATCACTTATACATATATATATTTTTTAAATAACACATTTTATATATCAAAGAACGAAAAGGCTATTGGTTTTAAGCGATATTAAATCTTTGTAATTAAATGTCCGCTTTATTTGGTATTAGCGACCCGCCCTCGCTTCGCTTCGGAAACATTAAATTTTATTATTGATAGCTGAGTCCCGCGATGCTACCCGCGTTATTGTCGTAGCGCGAGTGAAGCCGCAGAGCGAAGCTAGTCTAAAGAAAAGTAGCCTAAGTTACTCCTTATATCATCAGCTACCTATTAGTGAAAGTCTCGTCAAAATCGGTCCAGCCGTTCCAAAGATTAGCCGGAACAAACAGACAGACAGACAGATAAAAATTGTAAAAAATGTTATTTTGGTATATGTACCGTATATGCATTTAGTAAAAAGCGGTTATTTCAATATTACAAACAGACACTCCAACTTTATTTATATGTATAGATTTTATCATCAACAGTTCGATGTTTTTAATGAAACTTCAATTAAGTTTACTCTATTAAAATAAACAAAAAAAAAAATTGTAGGATTTTTTCCCAAAATTTTAAACTTTAAATGGCTCTCTTCTGTAATGTTACAAAAATTTCGCTTAAAACAAATAGCTTTTCAGCCCTTGATATATATATAATATATATACAGATCGACGCTTGAAAGGCAAACGTGACTAAGCGACAATAACTGCTTTGTACATAAATGACAGGCAATAACCATATTCGATGCGCAAAAAAAATTATATTTCTAGGTCTATTAAAATCATTTCAATCCTACAGCTAGATTCGTTAAGATATAATTTTTTTCAGGTATTTCTCAGGTATATTTAAAATTAATTTCAAGGTAAAATTTTTATAATTAAATTATTTTTAGTTAATTTAATTAATTAATTAAATTAGTCTACTGTAAAGTTCACGCATTGTCGCTTTGTCACGTTTGCCTTTCAAGCGTCGATATTATTATATACTCAAATGCCATTACAAGACTAATACGGACAGAAGATCGGATCTAGTTTTGATTATTAAAAAATTATTGCTCAATGGTTATCATTTTTTTTTATTTTTGTCTTTTATCGATACTCAGTTCGGACGAACGAGCCCGGCGCGCCATCACTACAGCGGCCCGTGGACATCAGACTGACGCGATCTCTGTTAAATTCCAACCGAATCCACTTGTGAAGTTCAGGCGTCTACCTTCAGACCAAAATTCCCTGCGCATCCTGTATAATGTAACCTGCTTCAACTTTACAACGCGATTCTTACACAGACAGTAGATTCAGATGAAGCATTGTCTCACAAACAAAGTCAGTGATAATTAATTTTATTGTCAATTAAAACAAAAAGAAAAAACACACGCTGTATGTAGCCGTTGTGACGTCACCGAGCCCGCGCATCGTCCCGAAACACCCTGTATCGCACTATCCATTACAACTTTACAACGCGATTCATACACGGATAGTGACGATGACTATCGTCTCGCAAATAAATTCCGACACTGTGTAATTTATTGTCCGTTAGAGAAACAAAAAACACACGCTGTATGTAGCCGCTGTGACGTCACCGCGCCCGCGCGTCGTAAGGCACTCTCGCAACCGTGCGGTCCCCGGGGGGCGGCGGCGGGGGCAGGGGGGCGGGGGGCGCGGCCTCCAGGGGTGTCCGGTGTCTGTGTGTCGGCAGGCGTCCGCGCATTCACTCGCGCAGCTTCAGCGCGTGATCCTTGATGGCGCCCCCGTCTCCTTCGGACACGAAGCGCTTGCGACCTCTGCCGGTAGGAGACGACCAGTATTAATTAGTAAAAAGCGATAGAAAAGAAAGAGACAAAACGTACGTCTACAGGATATCGGTAACGAGAGAACGAGATAGATATACTTTTGAAGTAAGCAATACAACAATAACCGTGAACATTTGTTAAGTACGTATTTCATTAGAAAAATTGGTACCCGCCTGCGGGATTCGAACACCGGTGCATCGCTACATATGAATGCACTGGACGTCTTATCCTTCAGGCCACGACGACTAAAATTAACACAACCAAAATACTAAATTTAGCTTAATAAATTTTAGTCTTTAACGGCTATTAATTAACGTTGCTAATTGCATGTCCATCCGTGACCTAAAGGTTTTAGTTACCAGGTCATAAAACCCCATAAAAACAGTGACTTGAGAGCTAATATAATTCAATGTGTCCTTTAAAAGGAATCTGATTAGTGAATTATTGAAATATTGCCAAATTCCAATAAATACTCAATTTTGGTTAGTAAATTTTAGTCCTTAACGACTTCTAATTAAGGTCGGTAATTGCGTGTACATCCGGCTGACCTCGTCCACCAGACATCTATTAGGCCACGACGACTAACACAACCAAAATACTAAATTTTGCTTAATCAATTTTAGTCCTTAACACCTATAGATTAAGGTCGCTAATTGCGTGTACATTCGGCTCACCTCGTCGGCACACGCTTCAGCACGTTGTCCCCGAGCCTGAACCTCGTCTGGCACCGCTCCAAGAACCTGTCCAGCATGATGTAAGCGAGAGGCACGTCCAGGACGATATCATTCATATCCTCGAGCACGCGGATGAAGCCCTGAGACAAAAACCGATACGAGGACGTTAGTCACACACCTGGTGTTAATAACCATAGCAGACCATAGACATTTTCTTTTTGAAGTTATACTTCTTTAGGCGCGTTATGAAACATTGATGAGAGTGAAATTTGACGATGCGCGCGCACCGTGACACAAAATTAACAGAAATGAAGTTGCCCACTAAATCGCTCATTACAATACAACCGACGTAACTTGGCGAGTCTGAATATAGCCGCAGGTGAACTTTCCGAACCGTACCGAGAATTACCGAATTTATACTTAAATTCGGATTGAAAGGATTTTTTTTCAAATTGATTAAAATTTAAATAAAAAAAAAAGAAATAAATTTAATAAAAATAAAGTATAACTTCTTACGCGAGTACATAAGTACATGCACCCTTTTTTGGTAAAATTTTTCCTTATTAGAAAAGGCAAGGGGATCTAAGCCCATACAGCCTTGTCTGTTCTATATAATTTCTGAAATAAAAATTTAATTAAGGCTGAAGCCATGTCTTATATAATTTCTAATCCTTGTAAAATCAGTCCACAGACATCTACAACGTAAATGCCGCCATCCACCTTGAGATATGAGTTCTAATTCCATGAAACTAGTGGTCTCCCGGTAGTCGAAATACGACTATAATTAATTGAAATTATAAGTTTGTACATTATTATGGTTCTATTGTCAAAGTTGTTACTGGTGGTAGGACCTCTTATGAGTTACCACCACCCTGCCTATTTCCACCGTGAAGCAGTAATGCGTTTCGGTTTGAAACTATACTGAGACCTTAGAACTGATATCTCAAGGTGGGTGGCGCATTTACGTTGTAGACATCTACGGGCTCCGGTAACCACTCAACACGGGCCGTGAGCTCGTCCACCCATCTAAGCAATAAAAAACTGGGACCGGCCACTCACCCTGTCCATTTGGTCGGGCGTGACTATACAGCACCTCCGCAACTCAGCCAGGAAAGTACAAAGCTGTTCTTCAACACCAGAATTTATGGTCTCCAAAGCCAGGAGTATTGTCTGAAAGCAACAAAAAAAATAAAATTGTTATCTATATATTAATACGTGAAGCAAAAACTTTGTCAACTTTTTACGAAAATTGCGCGGACGGAGGAGTATGATGAAATTACCCACACTTATAGAGAATATAGAGAAGGAGTGCAGAATGTTATTATATTTTGTAGTCGTCGTGGCCTAAAGGATAAGACGTCCGGTGCATTCGTATGTAGCGATGCACCGGTGTTCGAATCCCGCAGGCGGGTACTAATTTTTCTAATGAAATACGTATTTAACAAATTTTTACAATTGACTTCCACGGTGAAGGAATAACATCGTGTAATAAAAATCAAACCCGCAAAATTATAATTTGCGTAATTACTGGTGGTAGGACCTCTTGTGAGTCCGCGCGGGTAGGTACCATCACCCCCCACTTATTTCTGCCGTGAAGCAGTAAAGCGCTTCGGTTTGAAGGGTGGGGCAGCCGTTGTAACTATGAGAAACTCAGTGGGCTGTGTCTGAGGGTTCATTGGCTACGCTGACCGCGTCACGGCAAACGCCGCGTACAAACAGTAGACAGTCGGCAGCTTTTTATATCTCAAGGTGGGTGGCGCATTTACTTTGTAAATGTTTACGGGCTCCACTAACCACTTAACACCAGGTGGGTTGTTAGCTCGTCCACCCATATAAGCAATAAAAAAATATATATCTAGACAGTCTACGGCTCTCACCTCGTACACCAGCTCGTGGTGGAAGTGAGGAACCTCCAGCTCGCGCACGCAGCGCATCGCCTCCGCGAGCTCGCCTGACGTCAGGTACTCTTTCAGCAGCAATTGGATCTGACGGATCAGAGACTTGACCGGCCTGCGGTAGGGGACAAGATATTAGTGACCGAACACGTAATTTTTTTAAGGTGAAACTTCTTTTGAAAGGTTGTGATTTCAAACTCGATGAAACGAAAAAATAAGTCCATAGAGACGCAACACATAAATATATAGGATTCAGCCGGCGACAGAATGAGATTGCGCTACCTCATACTATAAAAGATGATTTACAATTATTTACTAATGACAAAATTTTACATATACTTAGACATTTAGGATAATTGCATTTTAATTTTTGAAGGTTTCACTTCTACAACGTGAGAATTGCACATGTTTTTTTTTTATATTGCATAGATGAGTGGACGATCTCACAGCCCACCTGGTGTTAAATGGTTACCGGAGACCATAGACATCTACAACGTAAACGCCGCCACCCACCTTGAAATATGAATTCCAAGGTCTCAGTATAGTTACAACGGCTGTCCCACCCTTTAAACCGAAAAAATTGGAAACTTCGGAAACCTATTTTATATAATCATAATTTTACTGGCGGTAGGACGTCTTGTGAGTCCGCACGGGTAGGTACCACCGCCCTGCCTATTTCTGCCGTGAAGCAGTAATGCGTTTCGGTTTGAAGGGCGTTTACGTTATAGATGTATATGGGCTTCTGTAACCACTTAACACCAGGTGGGCTGTGTGATCGTCCACCCATCTATGCAAAAAGAAATTGGCTCAAAAGAACAGAATCCTAAGCCATTAAACAAAATTTGTTTTTTATTACCTGATACCTCCGCCGACGCCCCATATGTTGTCCAGCCTCACTAGCCCTTGCTTCATAGATAGTAGAGTCTCAGCTCTGTGTATAGCTTGTCTGTGGAAGTAAAATAAAAAATAATAAGATTTAAATATGGCGGTATTGTCGCAATAATTAATTTTAAAGTTCAATTGTTTTTTTTTTTTTTGTGAACATTATTTGTGTGTGTACAGTTAAGTTTGGTAGGCAGCGGCTTGGCTCTGCCCCTGGCATTGCTGAAGTCCATGGACGACGGTAACCACTCACCATCAGGTGGGCCGTATGCTCGTCAGCCTGCAAGGGCAACAAAAAAAGATCCTTATTTGCAATTTCAAAATAATCCGACCCAACTCCTATATATAAAGATTTTTTTATTCGGGGTTGTTTGAGAATTTAAACAAATAAAATGAAATCAACCTTATTATTCAGTACATAAAGTATTTTTTTAATGCGGCACATTTTGACGTTCCGTCCTTAGATAAAGAGTCGCTTCGCGTGTTTTATTATTTCATAATTATAATATCGTCTTATCGCATTAAAAGTGTACAATTTCAAAAAATATTCGAAATTGAGTTAATATGCGGAATCAGTTGGTATCAACAGTATTTTTCTCATAAATACTGTCAAAAGAGCGTTGTATATATTTTNAATTTTTTTAATGCGGCACATTTTGACGTTCCGTCCTTAGATAAAGAGTCGCTTCGCGTGTTTTATTATTTCATAATTATAATATCGTCTTATCGCATTAAAAGTGTACAATTTCAAAAAATATTCGAAATTGAGTTAATATGCGGAATCAGTTGGTATCAACAGTATTTTTCTCATAAATACTGTCAAAAGAGCGTTGTATATATTTTTTTTTAAATTTTTTTTTCCTATATTGTCACTACCATTAACAAAATTAATACATAATTTTATCTTACTTTAAAAGACAGATAATGTAACTAGTAAAAACTAAAAAATAAATGTTGCAAAAATGATTAATATTAAAAAGATTACATGTTAAACACGTTTGTTTAAACATGTTTAAAACACTCTCCTGTAAAGTTAGTGAGTTTTGAGATTATACAGTTTTAATGCGAGAAGACGAGATGTAAATCACCATTCCACATTCACGTGTTCCTCTATTCGCAGCATATTTACAGGAAACATATCCTGCAGTATTTTTTATTATCCTTGTAGGCAGACGAGAATACGGCCCATCTGATGGTGAGTGGTTACCGTCGCGGACTCGCCGGTTTAGTGCCGAACGGTGGCCGGCCGGAGGTGGATGAGGAGAGCCGAAGACCGGGCTCAGTGGTGTAGATTGGGAGAGGCCTATGTTCAGCAGTGCAGAACTGGCCTGATGATGATGATGATGATGATGACGACGATGATGATGATTATGATGATGATGCTGATGTCGAAGTTCATGGCTATGATGACGATGCTTATGATGACGACAATAATGACGATGACGATGATGATGATGACGACGACGATAATAATGACCATGATGACAACGACGATGTTGATGATTATGATGACGATGCTGATGATGACGACGACGATAATAATGACCATGATGACGACGATGATGATGATGACGTCGATGATGATTATGATGACGATAACGACGACGATGATGATGGCGATGACGATAATGATGACGACGACAATAACAATGACGACAATGACGTCGATGATGATGATTATGGTGACGATACCGATGATGACGACGACGATAATAATGACGATAATGATGATTATGATGATTATGATGATAATGACGACGATGATGATAATGACGACGATGATAATAATGACGACGATGATAATAATGACGATGATGATAATGACGATGATGGCGACGATGATAATAATGACGATGATGGCGACGATGATAATAATGACGATGATGGCGACGATGATAATAATGACGATGATGGCAACGATGATGATGACCACGACGATGTCGACGATGACGATCGACGTGACCAATGGCAGGGGCAGAGCTGAGCCTCCATCCACCGAATACAGAGCTATCACTGTATAGACTGTGTATAGATGGCGCGTGTCGTGTCTCACCTGGCGGGCGCGGAGAGCGCGGCGGCGGCCTGCGCCTGCACGAAGCGCGGCGGCAGGCAGTCGTCGGCCACGCAGCGCGCTATGAAGTTGGACAGCAGCAGCGCCGCGTCCGGCGTGTCCAGCACCAGGTCCGGCAGCTTCTCCAGCAGACGCTCGAACGCTGACCGACAGAAACCGGACCGGCGTTATAGGTACGAGCCGCGCCAATGGCGGTAGGACCTCTTGTGAGTCCGCGCGGGTAGGTACCACCGCCCTGCCTATTTCTGCCGTGAAGCAGTAACGCGTTTCGGCTTGAAGAGCGGGGCAGCCGTTGTAACTATACTTGAGAACTTAGAACTGATATCTCAAGGTGGGTGGCGCATTTACTTCGTAGATGTCTGTGGATTCCAGTAACCACTTGACACCAGGTGGGCTGTGAGCTCATCCACCCATCTAAGCAATAAAAAAAAAAACGAATCGAATCTAAAATGGCGGCGGCGATCATGCGCTCTCACTCTAAACTATTGCTTTTTTTTCCTACCGAAGCTGAGAACCTTGAGAGGCTATATCAGCGTAACCTTAACTAGTAGGTGAGCTCACGGGGCTCAAACCTGACGACGTTGCTAACACGAACCCTAGCAAGAGCAGTGCTTCGTAGAATCTACCACCGGATAGGAAACGCGACCCACTGAGAAGACCCAGCGAGAAACTCAGTGGGCTGTGTCTGTGGGTTAATTTACTCGTCGAGCCCTTCGTCGCAAGCGACGGGTTCGGCGAGAACGATGCCCGGTTAATCCGATTGAGTTGATTGAATATTTATAGGGGGTAGATTGTAAATAGTATTTTCCCAACCCAACCACCTGACCCACTGTAATCCGGTTTCGAATATAAGACAAAATTCCGACACTGCCCAATACGTCCTTTTGCTTAGGTGGATGGAAGAGCTCACCCGGTGTTAAGTGGTTACCGGAGCCCATAGACATCTACAACGTAAATACCGCCACCTACCTTGAGATATCAGTTCTAAGGTCTCAGTATAGTTACAACGGCTGCCCCGCCCTTCAAACCGAAACGCACTACTGCTTCACGGCAGAAATAGGCGGGGCGGTGGTACCACCCGAGCGGACTGACAAGACTTCCTACCACCAGTTAACAAAATCTTATTCAAACAAGCCATGCGGAGTACTCAATCGTAGACAGCGACTATGCTTTGTCCCTGACATTTCTGACATCCATGAGTCACGGTAACCAATCACCATCAGGTTAGACGTAGGCTCGTCACTGCCTACAAGGGCAATACAAAAAAAAAGACTGTTGTAAAAAACGTAGTTTAAGTAAATAGGATTAAGTTTAAACACCACTAATGTACTAGGTTTAAGTTGTAAATGTAAAAATAATAGAAATAAATGGGTCCCAATTGCCCTACTCCGCCCCCTCACCCTTTTTTAGTCGTAGCTAGGAATGCAAAGTATGAATAATAAATGCGAGAACTGGTATGATAATGAATGCGTCGGAATTAATGCGTGACCTAGCTTTTAAGCCCCTTATGTAGTATGGGCAGGCAAACTATAAATTAAAATTAAAACAAAAAATGTAAAGCCTTCGTCAAACAGAATGCGTAATTAGCGCGCGTTAGAGCGCTAANTCACCCTTTTTTAGTCGTAGCTAGGAATGCAAAGTATGAATAATAAATGCGAGAACTGGTATGATAATGAATGCGTCGGAATTAATGCGTGACCTAGCTTTTAAGCCCCTTATGTAGTATGGGCAGGCAAACTATAAATTAAAATTAAAACAAAAAATGTAAAGCCTTCGTCAAACAGAATGCGTAATTAGCGCGCGTTAGAGCGCTAAACTGACGCCGCGCTATGACGCCGAGATGTGTTGTACTACTATGGTAACATACCGTCAAACAGAGCCCGAGCACTATAAGTACGCAGCGCTCTGTCGCGGCGTTAGGACGCTTTGACGTCAGGCGTTGTAATTTTTTACAAATTGTTTTAGCTTCCGAGTGAATGTGTATTAAAATACTAGATAATGCCCGAAAAAATGATATAAATAGTTAGAAAATACCCATGCTTATACAATGCCACATCTGAATCACTCGATTTCTTAATACTTTTAAATTTTCACACTGCTATCGAAAGGCACTATGATTTGGCGAATGCGTTGCGTCAAGGAGCGTTAGACTCATCTAGTCAATTTGAAGAGCGCGACGTTAAGTACGCGGTGCTAAGTGCGCGTTCTGTTTGACAAAGGCTTAAATAAGAACCTCTGGCTTTGTTGTTTGACAGAGAGGTACGAAAAAAAACCCTCGTCTGCGAGTGGCTGTGTGAAAAACTTTAAAACTCACCGTAGCCGATGTCTTTGGCTGAAAAAACTCTTCCATACAGATCGGATATGAGGACCGAGGCCATTTCGCAGTGCATCGCCTTGTGATCCAACGCTATCTCCACAATTGTCTCGCACACCTGAAGCGAACAGGGTTGTTTACACGTGTACAGACGAAACTGTTAGTTTTTTATTGCTTAGATGGGTGGATGAGCTCACAGCCCAAGTGGTATCAATTGGTTACCGGAACCTATAGACATTTACAACGTAAATGCCGCCACCCACCTTGAGACATCAGTTGTAAGATCTTACTACAGTGCGTGGCGTTAAACGTTCCCCATCGTCCTTTAGAAAGAGACAGTCGACTAATTTTGTAGAGCGTCGTCTCTTTCGCACACTACCAGCCTGATCGCTCTCTACCCGCGCACCAACGGTGCTTTTAGGTACCTCAAGCACCGGTCATCGTTCTGGTCGAACCCGTCGCTTGCGACGAAGGGCTCGACGAGAGAATTAACCCATAGACACAGCCCACTGAGTTTCTCGCCGGATCTTCTCAGTGGGTCGCGTTTCCGATCCGGTGGTAGATTCACCGAAGCACTGATCTTGGTAGAGATAGTGTTAGTAACATCGTCAGGTTTGAGCCCCGTGAGCTCACCTACTAGACCAGTGATGCTGACATGGTCTCTCTAGACCAGTGATGGGCAAAGTACGGCCCGCGGAAGTATTAAATCCGGCCCGCCGAGAATCCATCCATCCTAAATATTCTAGTCAGCATTTTGGCGCGTAAAATAAAATCTGACGTTTATAATTGAAAAATCTTCGAATTTTTAATGAAAGCTCCAATTCGTCAGGGGTGTTTTGAGCTTTCATTATCTCATAATTAACTTGCCATCGTTATAATTATAGATGATGACCGAGCTTTGCTGGGTTTTTTTTTTTGATAACGCCATCTTGTTGTGTCTTTAAAGCGGTTAGTTGCCCCCAATTAAGTAAAATAGTATTATTATTCGCCAATAGATGTCGGGAAGAGTTGATTATTGAACACACGAATAAAACAACATTTTCTGAAAATAAATCGTAGCTAGATCGATTTATCACCCCCGAAATCCCCTGTATACAAAATTTTATGAAAATCGTTGGCGCCGTTTCCGAGATTCAGATTATATATAAGAATTGCTCGTTTAAAGGTATAAGAATCTCGGCAGTCTGTCACAGGTATTAGTTTATTTATTGGGAAAAAAAATCATTTTTCTATAATTCTGGCCCTCCTCTAGAATTACTTAAACTTTGTGGCCCGCCATTAAAAATGTTTGCCCACCACTGCTCTAGACCATCAGTTTAGGTAGGGAAAAAAACGCCCTGGAAAGTCTGACAAACATAGACAGACAGCACAAAATAAATAAAGACAGGCTTCAGCCTTACTAAATGACTCCTCGCCGCCGTCACAAAGTCTAGGAACTCCTCGGCGGCCGCGTTCGTGTCTCCATGCTCGAAATACTCTAATATCACAGGCTCCGATTTACGCTGTAACATGAGACAATTGAAAAACATTAAATCAAATCGAATCAAAATCCAAAAATTTTATTCAACATAAATGAAGGTACACACTTGTTGAAAGTCAAAAAGAACTACCATCAATTCAGCAAAAAACTAGCCTCCGTCCTGAGAAGAACTGGCAAGGAACACAGCGGGCATGTCTTTTTCTTTTCTTTTTTTAAATACTAGATTTTTTTTTAAATATTCATTTTTACAATGAGTATTCTAACGTAACAATTATTGCAATGTTGAAATGCCCGAAGCGAGCAACTCATTCCCATTATCAGTGTGCTTGCCTTCGTTTGCCACTAGGGGCGCTGTCCTAACTCCATACAAATTATGAGTTAACTTTTACGCTATCGAGAATATTAAAAAAATTCGCACTAAGCACACAGTTACGGCTTAATAGAACTCAAGTCGCATACAAATTTGAATTAAAAATAGATAAGAGAAAATGATTTTCTTACACTATTTTTAATACAAATTTATTAAAATTTATTTACTATTTTTTAGTTGGATTTTCTATAACAGCGTATTTTGTTAGTTTTTTTAAACTAATATTTATTTTTCATTTTTTAGTTGTATTTTAAATTTTCTTTTTTTGTTATAAATTGTCGTCGATCCTTAATAAGTATACCAAATTTCGAGTTAATCCGACGTTTTGAAGGGGATCAAAATCATGTTCAAAGATTCCGTTACAAACATACGTATGAAGCTAATAAAAGCGTATTAATAAAAATAATAAAAAAAAATCACGCAATGTATCACGCAATTTCAATAGGTCGTTGACCTCAGGCGAACACGGCGCTTCACAAAATATGGGCTTACCCGAAATAAGTTCTTATGCTCAATTTATCGTTATTCTCTTAGAACTAACTACATTACAGTTTAAGGGTTTCTTCACGCCCCGTGAGTATTGCTTGAAGGATATCTTATCAACAGCCTGATAGATGTGCTCGCTAACTCTTTGACTGTGGGGTAGGTCACCGGCGCACTACGCGGCGAACTGAAGTACATAATTATGCCGATTTCTGTTACTAAGACGCCGGAATATGTAGTAGACTGTAACTATACTTGAGACCTTAGAACTTATATCTCAAGGTGGGTGGCGCATTTACGTTGTAGATGTACATGGGCTTCAGTAACCACTTAACACCAGATGGGCTGTGAGCTCGTCCACCCATCTAAGCTATAAAAAAACGGAAGTCTTAGTTTATAGCTTTACATAGATTCATACTAGGTGGCAGCACTAGGGACCATTGTTGATATTTCACAAAAATCAGTAATACCAGTTTGCTGCCTACCTACAATTTCAAAGTGTTTCCAAAAAACATACGTTTTAAAATTTAATGTCATAGATTTATTTGTTAAATACATTATTCGTTTAGATAAATTCGTAACATTTTTCTTCCTACCTAAGCTGATGGTATTGAGAGATCATTTCAGCGTAACCTTAACTAGTAGATGAGCTCACGGGGCTCAAACCTGACAACGTTGCTAACACTGGCCCTAGCAAGAGCAGTGCTTCGCAGAATTTAAAAAAAAAGCATAACATTGTTCTACAAAAAAAAAAACCCGTTCAACGTAACAACGTCCCTTTCTTCGTTACCCTCAGAAAAATTCAAATAATTCAATATTTTTTTCATTGCTTAGATAGGTGGACGAGCTCACAGCCCACCTGGTGTTAGTTAAGTGGTTAGTGAAGCCCATGGATATCTACAACGTAAATGCGCCACCCACCTTGAGATATACGTTCTAAAGTCTTAGGTATAAGTACAACGGCTGCCCCATCCTACAAACCGAAACGCATTACTGCTTCACGGCAGAAATAGGCGGGGTGGTGCTACCACCTACCCGTGCGGACTCACAAGCGGTCCTACCATCAGTAATTACGCAAATTATAATTATGCGGGTTTGATTTTTATTACACGATGTTATTCCTTTACCGTTGAAGTCAATCGTGAACATTTGCCAAGTACGTATTTCATTAGAAAAATTGGTACTCGCCTGCGGGATTCGAACACCGGTGCATCGCTACATACGAATGCACCGGACGTCTTATCCTTAGGCCACGACGACTTCACTATTTTATATCTTAACACAAATCCATCAAATACGCGATTTGCGATTCTCAACCTTAATCTAATAAGAAACTGGGGTAAAACTCATTATGAATCGCGATTAGATATTGCCTTCGTAATAAAATTATCTCCTGGGGTCAATGCACCGTGCGATGTTACACAAAATGCTTACGCGTCGTACGCACGCGAGCAGTATTTGTGCCAAACCGGACGAACTCAGGGTGGTCAGACTGTGGTCTAAAATAAAAATGTTTTTTTTACTGCCCCCCCACAAGTTAGTCAGTAATCGTAAGGGTCCGTTCACACAGACCGGCTCGGAGAGGAGAGCAGATTTTTATCACGTTGGAAACGGAATTTTGAGTGGTTGTAGTAAAGTTTATTTTTGCATGTGCACATTTTTAATACGCTTTTATTAGTTTCAGACGTATGTATGTTAGTATGTAATGGAATCTTTAGACATGATTTTATGCCCTTCAAAACGTCAGATTAACTCGAAATTTGGTATACTTATTAAGGGCCGATGACGTTCAATATTAAAAAAATTGTTGAATAAAATTTAAATTCAACTAAAAAATTAAAAATATAAAAAAAACTAACAAAATATGCTTTTATAGAAAATCCAACTAAAAAAATCTATACATCTATACATGTAAATAAAATTGGAGTGTCTGTTTGTAATGTCACCCGGGGTACGACAATAAGCGCGGGTAGCATGGTGGGAGCTCTCAGCTATCAATAATAAAATTTAATGTTTCCGAAGCGAAGCAAGGGCGGGTCGTTAGTACTTAATAAATTTGGTACACGGGCCCCGCGACCTAACCTCCAAAGTCCGTCTCTGTAATGTACGTGCACTCCATTTGTGTTGACGAACCTTCAGGGCCGCATCGAGACGTGATTTCCCTAACGTCAGCGTGTTTGTTTACAAAACACCTAACAGGTATTTAAATAATTAAATTTATCGAAGGCGTTGGTTGATTTCTTTCAGCATTCCATCTGTTTGGCGAATTTATTTTATGAGCGACGCGAATAAAGCCATTCGCTCAGAGTGATTAGGTCGAAATTCCAATGGCACAGCGGAGTGCAAAATGGGATATTTTGGAATTGCTAAATAAATAAAAATTGCCTCACACGTGGCAGAAGTGAAACCGGTAAAAAAAATTATCACCCGAACAGTCAGACGAGCATACGGCCCACCTGATGGTAAGTGGTTACCGTCGGTCATGGACGTCAGCAATGCCAGGGGCAGAGCCAAGCCGCTGCCTACCGTTAAGTACTTTCCACAAGCCTCGTTTGAAGAAGGACATGTCATAGCGCTCGGGAAACACCGTGGAGGGGAGCTCATTCCAAAGCCGGATGGTACGTGGCAAAAATGATCTCTGGAAACGCGCTGTGGATCAATGCGAAAATTCGGGATCCGATGTTGCTTTAACGTGGGCTCTACGATAATGCGGGATTCATTTGCTTGGTAATCTGCCTTCTGATTAGTAAAGTACGTAATTCATTAGATAAATTGGTACCCGTCTGCGGGATTCGAACACCGGTGCATCGCAAGATACAAATGCACGGGTCGTCTTAAGCTGCTTTCAGACTACGCTATACTATAGTGATACGGTATACTATATTTTTACTGGTGGTAGGACCTCTTGTGAGTCCGCACCGGTTAGTGTTATTGTGTCTTTAAAGCAGTTAGTTGCTCTCAATTAAGAAAAATAGTATTATTATTCGCCAATAGAATGTCGGGAAGAGTCATAGAGTTGATTATCGATAAATTTGATTATTGAAAACACGAATAAAACAACCTTTTCTGAAAATAAATCGTAGCTAGATCGATTTATCGCCCCCGAAATCCCCTGCATACTAAATTTTATGAAAATCGTTGGAGCCGTTTCCGAGATTCAGATTATATATTATATATATTTTTATATACAAGAATTGCTCGTTTAAAGATATAAGATATGCTTATTATATTAAAGCGTAGTCTGAAAGCAGCTTTATCCTTTAGGCCGCGACGACTTCAAAATGTATACGGACGTAATCAAACGAGGTTTGGAAGAACTCTGAGGTAGACTGTGATATGCTTGTCCCATCTGGCTTATATACGATAGCCAGCCACTAATCGTCGACTTGAAGGCAATAAAAAAATATTCGGTCTGAATTATTAAGAATCATACGTAGAATTAAAATAAAGTTTCTCTAAGAAACTTAAAAAAAGTGGAAAAAAATATTGTAGTATATTTATTTATGCATACAAAGTCATATGTAATCTATATAAGTACCTATATTTAACATTATGTGTATTATATAATACTGAGATGTTACTTTAAGGAAGATTTTTGTTTTGATTTTGTTCTTTTTGTTTTTTTTGTTGTTGTTTGTTATTCTTTTGTTAATGCACCTACCATGCATTATCTCTGCACCACCCTATGGTCGACTGGAAGAGAATGCCCATGGCATTAAGTCCGCCTGTGTACAACTTTTGCTTTGTGCATAAAGTAAAAAAAAAAAAAAAAAAATAGTAAATATTTCGATTCAGAAAAGTTTTCGATAAAATCGACTTTTCGTACGATAGTAGGGGCCGCGACTCCACGACGACGACCTACATAATTTCGAACGGAATGAAGTTAGCAAAAAAACAACTATGAGATAACAGACGCGGTGACATATCTATAGTCTAGTGTTATGTTCGTAATGTTTTTATAGCGAAAATGGATCGAGAAAAAAGGAAAAAAAAATACAGGTGTCCTTCGTATAACACGAAACTGCTGTTATGTATCATAAAATTTTACACCTAAGACATGTTTTTGATAGAAAACGCGGTACACATTGCTTTTATTTATATTATTTCATGGTTACTAAATATAACACGGTTTCGATACAACACAAGACATGGTCTTCATACTACACGCTATACCTTGTTTCGTATAACGCGTTTTCGATATAACACGCAGTATACATTGCTTTTATTTATATCGAGTGGCGAAAGGCGATTTGATTTAAGCGACATTTTTTGAAACTTTACAAGAGAGAAATTTAAAATTCAAAATTTGGGAAAAATATCACAAGAAAAAAACTTCTTTATGGCTATTTGAACGGAGTAAGCTTAATTGAAGTTCAATTAAAAACATCGAACTGTTGATGCTAATACCAAATAAAACGAACTTTTAATTACAAATATAAATGTCACGTATTAAGCATAATTTTCCAAATAAGGCCAAATATTCTTTATTTTTATATCGTATAACGCGACTTCGCGGTATAGCACGGTACGAACTGATCGTGTTATACGAGGGACGCCTGTATCAAATGACACCCCCTCCCCCCCCAGATGGAACGTTTCTGATTACCATTAAATTGAAATATGAATATCTGAGCATAGAGAGCATTATTCATATGCTTATGTTTCGCAACTGCTTGAAACATGAGCATGTCTAGAGTTTTCTGATCATCGGTCCCTACAAAGTTCCTTAGAAAAATTATCAAAGTCATAAGTGTGGTTCAGAAGTAAAATAACAAACAAACCTAACTACGGAACCTGAACTGAAAATAATAACATTTTAAAGTTCTTTTTAATTCTGCTTTCTTGCGGTCGCCAAGGAAAGTCTCATATAACCTTAACAGCTTTTAAACGTGTAACGATGCGTTTGTGGTTTAAAAACTATACTTGAGTCCTTAGAACTGATATCTCAAAGTGGGTGGCGCATTTACGTCGTAGATGTCTATGGACTCCAGTAACCGCTTAACACCAGGTGGACTGTCAGCTCGGATGAGCTGACAGTCCACAGTCACAGTTGGTGGATACCAATCAAAGCAATAAAAAAATTATATAGTGCGGATCAACAAAAACAGTGAGAGATTTAATATTTTACATTAATAACATTAAAAACGAACGAAATCTAAACTACACATACATGTCCATCGTATACTTCAAACGTTCGAGTTTGTAAACATAGCTTCAAGGCTGTATAAAACATTAAAAATGTGAATGTAATGTTTAAAATGAATTAAAGATATTATACGAATTGTTTTGTTTTTAGTTTTTTTTTTATGAAGAAGAAAAAAAAACAAAATGGTGCGAATGTTTAGAAAATATTTCTTACAAACAATTTAATATTTTTTTTTCTTCAAATATTTCTGTTCTTCATATAAATATCAAACATTTCTTTAAATATAATTTCCGTTGCGATTTCTAATAATAAAACTGATTCGAGATGGAGTTTTATCACTGAAATTTTGACGAAAGAAATTTTACTTCGTTTTTTTTTCTTTCTTAATAAGTATGTATATTATATATTAAATCATGTTTAATCAAGATGCGACCACAACTTGTTTATCCGTAATAATGAATATTCAATTGACTTCGATTATCTTGATGACGTCCTCATTTTATTGTTACAATCGGTTTTCTTTTAACGTTAAAAATAAGTATTTTTTATTACTTCGATAGGTGGACGAGCTCACATCCCACCTGGTGTTAAGTGGGTACTGAAGCCCATAGACATCTACAACGTAAATGCGCCACCCAACTCGAGATATGAGTTCTAAGGTCTCACTCAGTATAGATACAAGAGCTGCCCCACCCTTCAAACCGAAACGCATTACTGCTTCACGGATGAAATAGACTGTGCAGTGGTACCTACCCGTGCGGACTCACAAGAGGCCCTACCACCAGTAATTACGCAAATTATAATTTAGCGGGTTTCATTTTAATTACACGATGCTATTCCTTCACCGTGGAAGTCAATCGTGAACATTTGTTAAGTACGTATTTCATTAGGAAACAAAGTACCCGCCAGGGGGTTTAGAACACCGGTGCATCGCTACATACGAATGCACCGGACGTCTTATCCTTTAGGCCACGACGACTTGTACGTGTGTATTTTTAATGTTTTTTTAAATCAATACTAAACGTTATCATCATTAGCACACAGAGACGTGCTTTATCTAACACTGGACAGTATTTCAATCAGTAGGTACTACCGCGCTGAGTGTGGTACAGACAAACCTAAATGATTTCCTCCTTCGCGTAGTCAATGACCGCAGTGCTCGGCTATTAAGACGCTGCTAAAATACTAAATGCTATGCTAACTAATATGCAATGAAGGGACAGTAATGAATCTGACCGGTCATCGTTCTCGTCGAACCCGTCGCTTGCGACGAAGGGCTCGACGAGTAAATTAACCCACAGACACAGCCCACTGAGTTTCTCGCTGGATCTTCCCAGTGGGTCGCGATTCCGATCCGGTGGTAGATTCTGCGACGCACTGCTCTTGCTAGGGCCAGTGTTAGCAACACTCCGGTTTGAGCCCCGTGAGCTCACCTACCACTAGTAATTACGCAAATTATAATTTTGCGGGTTTGATTTTTATTACACGACATATATGAGTCGACTATTATCAAAGCCGGCAATGTGACTTTTGGACAATTATTGGTAAATCAGAAAAACGAATTATTGACTTTGTATTCCATTGGCAGTCACAAAACTCTTCTGAACGACATCTTAGATAAATAACAGGTTAAGTTAATACTTTATTTAATGCAGGTTTTGATCCGTATTCTTTGAAGGAGACGATTATATTCAAATCAATCTGTATTGCCATATCAATAACATTTTTTTGTCCAAATGCACAGATTGCCACCTTTGATAATAGACGACTCATATATGGGGGGAGGGTAAATGTTAATTTTAATGCTAATCTAGAAACCTCTATTTATTATAATCGGAGTTCGTTAGTATATAATCTTTTTACGCAATCGATGCGTCTGTGCCAACATCACAGGCGAACGCACAAATAAACCGGGCAGTCCCAGTATATGGCTATTTTCGATTCCGATCTTTAAAAGCATTTTTTATAGTTTAGATGGGTGGACGAGGTCACAGCCTACCTGGTGTTAAGCGGTTACTGGAGCCCATAGACATCTACAACGTAAATGCGCCACCCACCTTGAGATAAGTTCTAAAGTCTCAGTATAGTTACAACGGCTGCCCCGCTTTTAAACCGAAACGCATTACTGCTTCACGTCAGAAACAGGCAGGGTTGTGGTACCCACCCCCCGCGCGGACTCACAAGAGGTCCTACCACCAGTAAAGCAGATAGTAAGTATTTAAATGGGCTAATTTAACAAAAGTGCCTACGTGGGAAGAGGTACAGAAAGTACTGGATTTACATTTACATAATTTACACAAGGGTTTATTACAGGAGTCAAGCAATCACAAAAAAAATTGTCACTTTATATTAGTCGTACCTACCCGCATTTCCTAACAATGCCACAAATAGATTTTTAGGAACTATCCAATTACGATTTATGAAAAATTCAATTATTATTATTCATTTTTCCTTTTTTTGCCCATGTAGGCAGATGAGCATACGGTGACGGTGAGTGGTTACCGTCGCTCATGGACCTCAGCAATGCCAATGGCAGAACCGAGCCACTGCCTACCGTCAAATACTGTAAAGTGACTAATAAACTAAGTGCTGAGCTTAGTAAATTTACTATTGGCTTTCATTTCTCCTTGGCTCAAGCGTCTAACGCCGTTTCGGGTCAATGAACCGTTTTTTTTTTTATTGCTTAGATGGGTGGAAGAGTTCACAGCCCACCTGGTGTTAAGTGGTTACTGGAACCCATAGACATCCACAACATAAATGCGCCACCCACCTTGAGATATAAGTTCTAAGGTCTCAAGTATAGTCACAACGGCTGCCCCACCCTTCAAACCGAAACGCATTACTGCTTGACGGCAAAAATAGGCAGGGTTGTGGTACCCACCCGCGCGGACTCACAACAACAGGTCCTACCACTAGTAAATAACTCCTGAATCACTCACGATAATATCCTCGGGCTCCGCTTCGACTATGACCTGCTTGAATTCGATGTCGCCGTTGGTGACCGCCTCCGAATCGTAGTTCGGATCGTTCTGGTCCTCCACGTACTCCTCGAGCATCTCAGATCCTGGCAGACCCCACACGCCTTTGCCTCCCGCCCCACCTGGAAACGCCGGAAGGTTGACGCTGTCAGAATTCCTTTAGTACCCCGCTTTGAGTTCGCGCATTCCCGACCCTGCGGAAAGAATGGAAAGCAGTCGACGTCGCCCCAAACATGTCATCTCGGATCCTCTCGATCCACTAACGGTGCTTTTGGGTACCTCAAGCACCGGTCACCGTTCGACGAGTAAATTAACCCTCAGACACAGCCCACTGAGTTTCTCGCCGGATCTTCTCAGTGGGTCGCGTTTCCGATCCGGCGGTAGATTCTGCGAAGCACGGCTCTTGCTAGGGTTCGTGTTAGCAACGTCGTCAGGTTTGAGCCTCGTGAGCTCACCCACTAGTTAAGGTTACGCTGGAATAGCTTCTCAAGGCTACCAGCTTAAGAAGGAAAAAAAAAAAAAGAAATTTGGGTTCGCCGCCGGAAAAACAAAAGACAAGATCAATTGTAATTGTAATTTAATGTAATTGTTTAATGTATTATATTGTGAATATATTTTTTTTTCCTTACATTATAAGTTAGATTAATTTTCGTATTGTTTTGTCGTAATTGTAAGGAACGTTGTTGTACAAATTCAGCACTATATGTCTTATTTTGTCGTGCGCACATAACTTACGTTGCAAGCCTGATTTTGTTTCTTTTTACTTGTGTTTTTTATGTATCTTTTTTTGCTTGTGATGTGTATTGTGAGTCTAACAAATAAAAATAAAATAAAATAAAATTCGTGTCATATATAGTAAATAACATGACCCGGATAAAGCCGGGTATATGTGCTGTAATAAACATAAGAGCACGTGCGTTGGTACATACATGATTTTACGTATCGACTATTTGAGAGCCATTGAAATAATTATTTGAGAGACGCTGGACATTTATTTCGAAGCAGCAATGCGTTCCAGTATTGACATCACTTAGCATCGCTTGAGAACCGTCTGTGCGATTATTATTTTTTTATTAAAAACCTTTTTCTTATGATTGTGGTCAATCTGGTCAGTAGCGCGGTTAATAACCTCAAAGGAGGGTTTTTTTTAAATTATTATTTTAGCTTCACATTCAGCCGAGCTCACAGCTCATATGAAAATGGTAGTATAATGGTACCTATAATGCAATTCTAACCTGAGCTTTGTGTCACATTCTAATTTTTTTTTCCTACCTAAGCTGATCTAGTAGGTGAGCTCACGGGGCTCAAACCTGATGAATGTACAACTTCTGAACAATTCTTCAAACCGGAACTCATTACTGCTTCGCGTTAGCAATAGGCAGAGTGGTGGTACACCTACCCGTGTAGACTCATAAGACGCCCTACCACCAGTAAATATCTCAATAATAATGCCTCAATAATAAATAAACATTCTGCTAACGACTAGGACTTTCTCTTCTGTGGGCTACCGCTTTGAACAAGGCTGCTAATCCTACAGTAATTACTATTTTCATGTTAATATTCTCTGCACCTTTTTTTTTTATATATATTTTAAAATGCATAGTAAATTGTCTCTGACAAAGCCAATAATGACCAGTCTCGGTCATGTAAATCTTATATTTGTTGCACAGTGAAGAGATAAAGTTAAAACACGCCACTGATTAACAATAAAATATGGTAGATAACAATGAAAAAAATAAAATTATCTTGTTTCCATTTCGTTTTTATCTCTAGGTTTAAAACTTTAATCATTTAGGTCATACACTAATATGAGAGCTGTGTGTTTGTTTTCGTATTAATTCATTAATTACTTTATTTATTTGTATTACTTATCAATCAACGGCCGTCTGGTGTAGTGGTAAGTGACATGGTCACTACACAAGGGGGTCGCGGGTTCGAATCCCGCCAAGGGAAGTTATTTGTATGATAAAATATATAAATGTCTTTTCCAGGGTTATGGATGTATATTAAATATATGTATGTGTATAATAAAAATATTATATTTATTTCCGTTATCTGGTACTTGTAACACAAGTTCTTTACGAACTTAGCACGGGACCAGTTAACGTGGCGTGATTGTTAGTAAATATTTACATGAAAAAAAAAAAAAAATTTTTTTTTTAGTTTTCATATAGGCAAGATATTTTTTTTTTTCTGTTACCAATCTGAAATTACCTATAAGTATATATTTTTTACTTAAATGTGTAATGACAATGCGATTACCTTCATATATCTTGACACTAGAGTTCAGTCTCAGCTATATTAGAATCAGACATCACTAACTTGAAACTGCAAATTAGTGATATCTGATTCTACTTGCAACTTGCACTAATTTTCAACTGAAAATTAGACAAAATAATGATACCTACTTATCATCACCATACATAGACATCATCAGGTAGGTAGGAGGTATGGCCAGTAACTAGAATTTTTTTTAAATCTTTTTTATTGCTTAGATGGGCGGACGAGCTAACGGCCCACCTGATGTTAAGTGGTTTCCAGAGCCAATAGGCATCCACAGCGTAAATGCCTTCACCTTCAGATATGAGTTGTACGGTACCAGTTTTTTACAATACAATGGCTGCCCCATGCTTCACACCAGAACGCATTACTGCTTCACGGCAGAAACCGCCTGCTACACTGCATTTTTCTGACTAACACTTTAAATAATAGTTGTTAGTCATAGCTTACATACAAATATTCAGTGGATTTTACAGAGATGGTTTTTTTACATGAATAATTCAAATTAGACTCATGTTATCTATAGTACAACAGTGAGTGTTGTAACATATAGATCAGTCAAAGCAAAAATGGCCATACAAGATTAGTTTTGTCATCGAAACATTGAAAATTCAGCGCAATGCATACAAAGTCATCAAATTAAATTGAAATCAATTGCCACATGTATGATGAAGCATCATTTCAAAACGTATCGACCGATTTCACTGATATTGTTGTTCGGACAAAAGTGTAAATGCAATAAAATTTATTTCTATATTGGCATTGGCACAGTGGAACATGACTATGCGTCCGTAGTATAAAATAACAGAAGATTAGATAGAGAAGATTATCTACATACCATATCTATATACTATTCCATTACCTGGTATAGAGTTCTATTGGGACAGAGCAAAGATAATAGTTCTTTCTTTCTGCTATCATAGTTACGTTTCCTAATTATACCGTTCCCTTATGCCTAGTCATACATATAAATTAAAATTTTATTAAAAAAAAAAAAAAGAAGTATCGTATACTTATTAAATTCATAATTCAATACTCAAGGTAAGTCATGTTAGTTAATATTCCAGTTTAGCTTAATATTAATTTATTAATATTGTACATACATAATTTTATTGATATTTTTTGACATCCACTTCCATGGTTTATAAATATATTCATTTATTATTATACCTACTTTAATTACAAAATAAAACAGAATCTAAGTATAGGTATGTAACAAAGTCTAGATTATTTATAACATTTCTGAAAGTAGACTTCTTACTACATATTATAAAGGAGAACTGTCTTTAAGAAAGCTTGCATCAAAAAAATTATGACTAAAACTCTAAGTATGTATTATTTATAATTTTATTTATTAATATTATTATCAAATTAATACTAACAATATTTATAATACACACTTAGAATTATTAGAGGCACATTTCTCCATTATATGTAGTAAAACCTAGCTCCAGAATTTTTTTGAATAATCTGGAGTTTTTTGTTTGTTCTAACAAATTATAATTATAAAATACTAATTCTAAAGGATATTTTTTTATTGATAGAATAATAACGATTACTAAAACAATTTTAGTGACAAAAATGTAATAACCATAAAGACAAAAATAAGGATATTTCTACTAATTTCTTGCTGTGAAAGAAAAGGTCGGACTTGAAATTGGTTATTGACTAAATTAACCAACAACTTTCATATTGGTGTCTTCTACCTGGCTTTAGAAGGTTTATCGAGGAGCGAGGTGAATTAAAAAGTATGCTTGCTGCTACAAATGTTTCTCAAGTATATTGTGTTCACATTGAGTTTTATTTTACATAATGAATAATCTATAATGTTTCTCCTCATTAACAAAATGAAATAAAGCACCGGGGGAAAATTACAAAAATGAGTCATCCCTGTGAGTTATAAAAATATTTCATCCCTTAACAACTTCAAATAGGCTAGCATTTGAGTCGACTATTATCAAAGCCGGCAATGTGACTTTTGGACAATTATTGGTAAATCAGAAAAACGAATTATTGACTTTGTATTCCATTGGCAGTCACAAAACTCTTCTGAACGACATCTTAGATAAATAACAGGTTAAGTATTAACTTTTATTTAATGCAGGTTTTGAACCGTATTCTTTGAAGGAGACGATTATATTCAAATCAATCTGTATTGACATATCAATAACATTTTTTTGTCCAAATGCACAGATTGCCACCTTTGATAATAGACGACTCATTTGTCACGCGACTTTTTTTATTGTCGGCTGGTTTTAATTTTTAAAACAGAATAAGTATAATTTCGAATTATGAGTCGAACCACAATAGCCTTGCTTTACGATACGAAAGTTGTTTACAATCATTACGTAATGTGTCGTTCAACTTTTATCTACCGCGTTAGTTTGTCTAAAAACGCGTATTTTTATTATCAAACACGCCTAAAATAGGGGGGGCATTACTGCGCAGTAGCGTCCGAATGCATCGATACTGTGACCTTCACACGTACAAAACTCCTTACATGTATATATTATATATAGCTAAAACTGCGTAGTAAACAAAGGTTACGTAAACTCGCACAAAATGCAACTGGGTTCAGGTTGCATTGCTTCCAGAAAGTTCCCCGGCCCGCATGAATAAATAATAGCTAGATGATAACCAATTAAGCCGGTTTTTTGGTTAAAACCACTCACCTTTCTTCGGTAACCCCCTGCCGTGGCCATTGCGTGGTCTTCGGCTGTTCTTCCAGCTACGATATTTCGGGAGCGGCGTCACAGCGCTCGGCCCGTCCTTGCTGTTAGAACGAGCGTATTTCTTGTTCTTGCGACGTAATCGCTCGGGATTGGACGTCGCAGCGTCTCCGGCGCCCTGCTCTACGACCGGCTTTTCGTCCATCGCCACGTTTTCAGAGTCGGAAGCGATGCGATCGACTTCCATTGCGGCGACGGTACGATTTATCTTGTGAAATATGGACTTTAATACAGTTAAACAAAAACTGTGCACGCGGTTATGCCGTTCAATGAAAACTTTCGTGTGATGAATGTTTTTTTTTTTGGTGATAAACAAAGAATCGCACGACGCGAGCACACTATTTGTTTTGAGAGCACACCAATGTGAACTTAGCAGAATAACATGGCGGTAGCAGCATTGCCAACTATGCAATGTCAACTTTTTTTGTAACAACTATGAGTGTTCGAAACTAACTCGATCCGAATTGTGTGAGATTGGGAAAACCATTTTTTTTTTAAAAGAAATACATAGTTTACATTATATTTTGGTATTGATCATTACGATTTAGGTTTTTTTCTTCAAATATATATATCATAGGAAACCACCCTTAAGACCTAATTATTACGAAATTAGGAAGATTACCTAAGAAAATGGATGAAAAATCAAAAAAATTATACCAAATGTGGAATCTTTTAATAACTTACTGACAATACAAAACCGTAGTATCCTGAAAGCTACCATGACTTTATATCAGCAATTTGAATTTATTCGAATTATTTATTTTTGTGAATTTAGTTTCTTCGGGTTTAAATTATCAATATTGTTGTCTTGTTGATTTTTACTATATCTAAAAGTGCTCGAATGTGGAAAAATGAAACCAAGTACGTGGCTTCTTGGGTTCTTCCACTTAAGTTGTAGTAAATTCCTATTTGGCCGAGGTATTATTTCATTTTGTCTCAATCCATTTGTAAATTCAATTTTCATCCCACTTAAAAAGTAATTTAAAATACATTACGCTTTTTTAATTTTAGTACACGTATGTTTATTAAATTTTAGAATAATTGAAAAATAAATCTATTCGATCCCGCCAGCAATGGCATTACAAGAAGCCAATCACCAAAGAAAAAAAAGAAAAACTGGTACCACATTTAAAATATTTAACGTCAAAAATGTCAAATGTCTAATGTTGATTTGGATTCGAGAAATATCAAAACAATAGCAGTAAAGTAAACACTAAACATGAAAACACAAAAAGAAAATGTGTTTTTAGACAAATTTCGCCTATTAAATTCACAAGAATGCAGTGAAGAGATTACTTGGTCGTCCAGCTCACTGAGTGATTACGAAAACCTAGATTACAACAAGAGTGTTTGCAAAAACACCAACAGTGTTCGAAGGAAGAGAAAACTTAAGAAAAAATCTCTTAATAACCTTTCCAATTTAGATATTACGATAATTGACTGTACAGAAGACCAAAAAAGAGCGAAAAATATTGAGAAATCACCTATTTTGTGTAAAAAGACTAGAATCAGTAAAAGTCCAATTTTGACACAGAAAAACGATGATAATTCGCCAATTTTAACTACCAGGAGTATTTTGAACAGCCCCATTCTCCTACCGAAGCTATCACCAAAGTCTACAATGAAAGTTAAAAAGAAATTATTCAGCATTGATCCAAAACAAATAAATAAAATAAATGAGAAGACAAAAATAACCTTAAATAATAATTGCAATAATATCAATCCAAATCCAAATCGAATTAATACAGACAAGATAAAATTAGAAATAGGATGTTCTAATGACATTGTAAAAGAGGAAATTTGTGAAAACAGTTCAAATGATGGCACATCGAAAGCTAAATTAGATTTAACAAAAAAGGTTAGTACATTCTTTGATAGAAATTTTTGTTCACAATCGACCTCCGAACATTCTATTCATGACACCACAGATACCAGCTCGATGAGTGAAGTAGAAATTCTGACATGCAAATCGCAAAATGAAGTACCCTCAAAGGAAATAAAAAAAGAAATATCGGCCACAACGTCTACAGACTCTACCTTTGATAATGACAGAAGGAAAAAAGTTAGATACAAAAAAGGAGGCCTAGCTTACCGTCTTACTGATTTGTTGAAAAAACAGAATGCTAAAATTTCACTTTGGCAACACGAGAAGTATCTGGCTGAAAATTCAAATTTCGTCATTCCGAAAGAAGAATACACCGCTTTCAGAGTTAAAGATGTAACGTTCAAATATGGCGTGTACATTTTAGAATGTTTAAATTTTGAGGACGAAAAATTTATTATTTTAATAAATAAATGTTACGTTATTAATAATGTATTATGTGAATCAGTATTGAAACTGTACAAACCATACTCAATATTAGACTATGAAGAAGATTGTAAATTAATTGTGAATGTATGCAGGTTTGAACATTTTTGCATCAAAAATGAATTTCAGGATTCTTTTAGGGAAATTAAATTGTGTTAATATACCTAAATTCTGTATTTTGATGATTCGAAAAAAATACTGTTAGTAAAATAAACAAATATATTTTTTTCATTTTCCAAGCAACAGTAGTTTGTAAGCGTACTGTTTTTTTTTTAAATTGTGACGAGAAATAAACGTAATTGAAAGGATCATTCATATTTTTTATTTTATCAACAATTCAGCCAGACAAGGTGACGTACCAATAAAATTTAATTTCTTTGTTGAAGGTAAACATTTTTTTACATTATTTTTTTTAAATTGACATGCTTCATCAGCGGTCTCATGGCCTACCCAGTGTTGTTCTCTAACTGGAGGCCATAGACAATCACAAAGCAAATGTCGCGACCAACTTTGAGATGTGGATCAAAAGCTGAATAGTTTAATAAATTTGCTGTAACACTCCGCAAGCCGGAACGCATTATTGCTTCACTGTAGAGATAGGCAGGGTGGTGGTATCTACCCG
The DNA here is from genome assembly GCF_003987935.1 of Bombyx mandarina. Next base: position 529,987 of record NW_021011515.1, on the reverse strand, counting down.
TTCGGACACACGAGACGGCGTACCACAAATAAACATTTGACGCTCAACACGAACTTCGCTTCCCCTTCATTTGTAATAGAAGGTTTTCTACAACAGAGGTCCATCAATAAGCATACGTGAACTAAAGGATGAGACATAATTTAAATTAATTTTTCAGTTTTTTTTTATTGCTTAGATGGGTGGACGAGCTCACAGCCCACCTGGTGTTAAGTGGTTACTGGAGCCCATAGACATCTACAACGTAAATACGCCACCCACCTTGAGATATAAGTTCTAAGATCTCAAGTATAGTTACAACGGCTGCCCCACCCTCCAAACCGAAACGCATTATTGCTTCACGGCAGAAATAGGCAGGGTGGCGGTACCTACCCGTGCGGACTCACAAGAGGTCCTACCACCAGTAATTACGCAAATTATAATTTTGCGGGTTTGTTTTTTATTACACGAAGTTATTCCTTCACCGTGGAAGTCAATCGTGAACATTTGTTAAGTACGTATTTCATTAGAAAAATTGGTACCCGCTTGAGATTCGAACACCGGTGTATCGCTCAATACGAATGCACCGGACGTCTTATCCTTTAGACCACGACGACTTCCAAAATTATACGCGTTTATTATATTAAATAATCTGGAATTTTAATCACATAGCTTGAGTCGTAGACATCGCCACCAGCAGGATTAGATAAGATGATTCTCTGTACTGTGTGACGTGTGTGAGCCAAAGATTGATATAAAGATTAAAAAAGTCGTCGTGGCCTAACGGATAAGACGTCCGGTGCATTCGTGTTGAGCGATGCACCGGTGTTCGAATCCCGCAGGCGAGTACCAATTTTTCTAATGAAATACGTACTCAACAAATGTTCACGATTGATTTCCACGGTGAAGGAATAACATCGTGTAATAAAAATGAAACCCGCAAAATTATAATTTGCGTAATTACTGGTGGTAGGACCTCTTGTGAGTCCGCACGGGTAGATACCACCGCCCTGCCTATTTCTGCCGTGAAGCAGTAATGCGTTTCGGTTTGGAGGGTGGGGCAGCCGTTGTAACTATACTTGAGACCTAAGAACTTATATCTCAAGGTGGGTGGCGCATTTACGTTGTAGATGTCTATGGGCTCCAGTAACCACTTAACACCAGGTGGGCTGTGAGATCGTCCAATCATCTAAGGAATAAAAAAATAATAAAAAAATATATAGACATAGATGTATCATTCTTTAATACATAAATAATATTATTATATAGACACAAGGAAATATGTGCCTTGCCCTCTAGCGCCGATGTCACGGCTATCTACTACTCGTGTAGGAAGAAGTCGTTATTGCATCAGCGACTCCAGACCGCAGCACCTACATATTAAGGTTACACTGAAATGGTCTCTCAAGACCATCATCTTAGGCAGGAAAAAAAAGAAAAAAATCCTCGCCCTTAGCGTTTTGTCACGTCCTTTTAAGTGCCGCTGAAATTGTTGATGGATTAGTGTCCTAATCAGTCCCCACTAACGGTGCTTCTAGGTACTTCAAGCACCGGTCACCGTTCTCGTCGAACCCGTCGCTTGCGACGAAGGGCTCGACGAGTAAATTAACTCTCAGACACAGCCCACTGAGTTTCTCGCCGGATCTTCTCAGTGGGTCGCGTTTCCGATCCGGTGGTAGATTCTGCGAAGCACGGCTCTTGCTAGGGTTCGTGTTAGCAACGTCATCAAGTTTGAGCCCCGTGAGCTCACCTACAAACGTTAGGGTTACGCTGAAATAGCCTCTCAAGGCTCTCAGATTATGTAGGAAAAAAAAAAAAAAAAAACCGTCCCGTTAAAGTTATCTCTAGGCTTGTATTCTCGGTCTGGTAATGGAATCTTTATTTAAAAAACAATAATGTTTCATTAATAAGCCATTACCAACCCAAAGTGTATTTAAATTATCATGATAAATAATACAAAATTTTCGTCGGAAGTAAAAAAAATATAACCCTTCAGTCGTGTATGCTTCAAATATGGACAAAACTAATATAATGTCTCTGAAACGCAACCCGATTTGACATTAGCGATTACGTTTACGGAGTTACTTGTAGTGATATATGTGGTGAAATATTTGAAATACGCATTATTTACAAAATTTATAACACTTATAAGAAAAGACTGAGAAAATAATTTTATTTTATCTTAAAAAAAAAGAGGTCGGATTATTTAAAAAAAATCAAACTCTGTCTTCGTGAACGTGAATTTGTTTTCTGGCATCACTGAAATTCGATTATTTCAGCAATGAGCTTTCAGGTTCGACTTTTACAGTCAATAATTTTGCATACGCGAGTGCGCTTGTACGTAAATCGATGGAAAATGAGGCCTAAGTTATATTTTTAATCTTTTAATATACCTACATTTGACGGAAGTGTTTTTCGAGAATCGTAAAAAAGGTGAGTTGCTACAAAGCGTATTTATTGATTTATTTACGTATAAACATTATTAAAAGGGCTTCGTATTTATTGATTTATGTTAAAATTTGAGGAACGGCGAATTTCGTGTCGATTGGAATGATTTTTGCTTGAAGAATATCATGTTTTGTTTTGAAACGCTAATGGAATTGAGGGCTGTTCTTTGAATACGCTGAAAAATAAACGCGAAATTGCCTTTTTTATTTCGACCTATTTTTTTTAGTAAGACGATGGAATCTCAAGTTTTTGATTATGGAATTAATGATTCCATTTTGTTTTCATTAAAGGCTTAAAAGGCTGACTTCTTTTTATTTCAATTAACTTTAATTTTCGAAATGAGATTTCGATATTTTTTTTCATCAAATTAATACATTTTTTTTATTGCTTAGGTGGGTCGACGAGCTCACAGCCCACCTGGTGTGAAGTGGTTACTGGAGCCCATAGACATCTACAACATAAATGCTGCCACCCACCTTGAGATATAAGTTCTAAGATCTCAGTATAGTTACAACGGCTGCCCCGCCCTTCAAACCGAAACGCATTACTGCTTCACGGCAGAAATATACAGGGTGGTGGTACCCACCCGCGCGGACTCACAAGAGGTCCTACCACCAGTAAAACTTTTAAAACAAATATGTAATTTTTAATTGGTGTTTTTTACACGCCCTTCGGAAATGCACGATCGTGATTTGGATTTTACCAAGAATCTAAAGGACTTTGAAAACGTTCGTGGCTTAAAACAATAGATAAGATAATGGACTAGATGCCAATTAAGCTCGTTTTTTTCTTACTAAAGGATTACTGGTGGCCCTGAGGCCTTTCCAGTTTCACCAGGACAGATGGGCGAGCAAAGGCTCAGCCAGGAGGGGTGGGATTAGCTAACAACTGCCCGAGCGCCTCCGAAGGAGACCTAACAATTTGAGAGCAGTTGATTCGCGGATGAATCTACTACCGGATCGGAATCGCGACCCGCTTAAAAGATCCGGCGAGAAACTCAGCGGGCTGATGCATGGGTTAGGTTTCGAATAACCTAAATCCGACCCTATATTGATCCTTTTGTTTTGTTGCCCTTGTAGGCAGCCGAGCATACGGCCCACCTGATGGTAAGTGGTTACCGTCGCTCATGGACGTCAGTAAAACCAGGGACAGAGCCAAGCCTCTGCCTATCGTTTCATATTCTCCAAAAGCCTCGTTTGAAGTAGGACATGTCATAGGGCTCGGGAAACACCTTGGAGGGGAGCTCATTCCAAAGCCGGATGGTACGTGGCAAAAAAAATCTCTGGATACGCACTGTGGATGACCGCAGTGGCTCCAGGTAGTATGAATGAGCTCTACTCCAGTGGCGGGCGGTGCGATAGTAAAAACGAAATGATGGTATCTTCTCAAACAAATCTTCAGAGCACTCAGATTTTTGGGTAATTGTTTTTATTTTTTATTTTTTCCGGGATCACGAAAAATACATCGCATTTATAGTTTGGGTTCGACCAAGCTAGATCTGTTTTGTAGTTAGTTTAAATTTTAAGAAGAATAACAAATTTGAATAGACATTGAAAATTTAAAACAATTTCAAATTTGACGTCTCATTAATAGAGTTCAATATAAAATTTAACAATTTTTACAAATGAACATGACATACGACATAAACAATTTTGGTCTTAAGTGCTATGAGATAAGGTACTCAATCAACGCATTTCACACGAACATAAAATGGCGACACGGATAACTGACGTTTCATAAACATGGCGTCTAGATTTAAATTCATAATAATCTTCAAGCATCCATACAATATTCGACGGTATTGCTTCGAGATAAAGAATAAATTCTTATGGATTTTCACGGGATGTTTGCGTTTTTGTAGCAAAAATAATGTACCTAAATGTAAACCGCGGGAAGTTATTAATGGAATTTTAAATAAAATGGTTCTCTGTTGTATGCTATTCGTTGGTAGGATTAGTAAATTTTGTGTTATTTGCATATGTTTATTTTCGCTTTAGTTTGAGTGACGATGGCCTAATAGTTTCGTGGAATACACAATAAATTGAATAAGCCGGGTCTGTTCGTTAGTGTGGAGCGAATAATTTCAAAAATGAAGTATGTTTTCTAAAGTTTACTAACTAGTTTCGATTGTTAGGACCGCCATCTTAATTTCGGACATTTTATATTACAGTTGTTACATATTATTACAGATTACAGATATTACAGTTCTAAGGAAAATTATTTAGTTCCGAACACCCCAAGTTGCTTTTGCTACATTCGATGCGTCTTCTATTCTCTATCAATGTACATAGAAGTATTTCGAAAGAACACTGCAAGTGCTTCTCAAGTTGAAGAGACTTTATATGCAACACTTTTTATTACTGGTGGTAGGACCTCTTGGGAGTCCGCACGGGTAGGTACCACCACCCTGCCTATTTCTGCCGTGAAGCAGTAATGCGTTTCGGTTTGAAGGGCGGGGCAGCCGTTGTAACTACACTGAGACCTCAGAACTTATATCTTAAGGTGGGTGGCGCATTTACGTTGTAGATGTCTATGGGCTCCAGTAGATAATCATTTCACACCAGATGGGCTGTGAGCTCGTCCGCCCATCTAAGCAATAAAAAAAATACATCATGAAAGAAAAATACTCAGTGATTTAGACTACGTACTTCTTTACTGAAATATTCTTTTATTTCTAATAATCTTGCTATACTCCTCCGGTTTTGTGTAATCGAAATATCAGAAATAGTTCAATAAGAATAATAAACACACCATGAAACGATTCCATTCCTTTAAAGGCCCTTTTTTATTTTTATTAATCTTTTTATAGTTTCACTGATATAAAAAATATGACCGCCAGTTATATTGGTGAATGATGCATTTTTTCTTTACATTTTTTTTTTATTTTTTTTTTATTGCTTAGCTGGGTGGACGAGTTCACAGCCCACCTGGTGCTAAGTTGTTACTGGAGCCCATAGACATCCACAACGTAAATGCGCCACCCACCTTGAGACATAAGTTCTTAGGTCTCAGTAAAGTTACAACGGCTGTCCCACCCTTCAAACCGAAACGCATTACTGCTTCACGGCAGAAATAGGCAGGGCGGTAGTACCTACCCGCGCGGACTCACAAGAGGTCCTACCACCAGTAATAAAAAAATATAAAATACATATAAAATTTTATCTGATTTTTTTCCGAATACAGTCAAACCTGGGTAAGTGAGAACTGGATAAGTGAGAAAACTCTATAAGTGAGAGTAATAGCCAGGACCCGTCATTTTGAGCTCCCAAAACCTCTATTAGCGAGAAACAAAAACCTTGGTAAGAGAGAGTCGTTTTTCCCTCATGGACCTCCGTAAGGGAGACTGCTACTTATCTTTACCTCTATAAGCGACAGTCGAGCTTTATTTATTTATATTATTTAGGAGGAACAAATGACAAAACAAATTACAAATTTAACATCTGCTATTTTATGACTCATTCTTAGCTTTCGTGGAACTTCCTACCATTGTTTTTGTTGTTTTCTCGTCAATATTGAACCTATTCTATTTCGTGGAACTAAATAACGTTGTTATTTTATCGCTTTCTTTTCGAATGGACACGTGTGCCTGTGTACCGTGTTGTTTGTCAGACTTACTCAGTTTATCGTTAATCAATTGCGAAGGAAAGTTCTGTTCTGCATCATGTAAAAAACGGAAAATTAAAGTACTGTCATTAAGTGACAAACTAAAAATAGTGAATGCGTTTGAATCCGGAATATCGCGAAACGAAATTCAGAGGGAGCATTAGCGAGAAACTCGGGTTAGTGAGAAACCTCTATAAGCGAGAATAAGATTGTGCTCCCTTGAACTCTCGCTTATCCAGGTTTGACTGTACTTACTTCTACGTTAATGAAGTCGCGGGTAAAATTTAACCTTATACCAAAGTAAGTATTCCACGCGGACGAAGTCGCGGGCAAAAGCTAGTCATCATATAAAAACGCTAAGAGCTGGTTGGTTTTTTTCCTACCTTATCATTGGTAGACTAAGGGGCTGTCCCAACTTCAGGGGGACCGGTAGATGAGCTCAAGGGCTTAATATGAGAGAATTGCTAACACTGGCAAGTATCTCAGAGCTAGCAAGAGCAGTGCTTCTGCTTTTCTCCATAGTTCAGGTGAAGGCGGTGACTTCGCTATGTCCCTGTCAGTGTTTACGTCACGTCAGATTTTATGTTTAATAGTAGTGTTATTCACTTCAAATATCCTGTTTCAGAATCAACGAAAGATGCAGAATATTCGTAAGATGATTACAATCTCCTTGAGCATCATGGTTCTACTCTGCAACGTGCCTTTGTGTGAGTTTGTTAATACGCTTGTCTTGCATCTATACTAGGTGTTAGGAGATCGGTTTCGAAAACGAAGACACAATAGTACTAATGACGCCTTTGATGATGGAACGGAAAAAAAACGATCCTGATTAAAAAAAAACACGTGTGGCACTCGAGAACTGCCGCGGTAAATCTATTGCATAGCATTTTTTATCAACTTATGCAATTATAATTAGAGACTGATAATTTAATATTAAAACAGTAATAAAACAAGACCACGCTATATTAAACATTAATAAAAGCAAAACCTTAACTGTCCCCTTCACACTCATAAGCTAGACCGCGCGAGAGAGAGATGGGCAGACTTTTCATGATGCGCATGCAGTGTGACGTCACGCCACGCGCTTATTCACAAACACTACACAAGCGCAACGTGTGAATGTATTGAACGCGAGCTACATGGTAGGCGGAGTGAAGGGTGTAAGGTTTTTTTCGTTACGGAATTTCATGATTACAGTAAGCCGCGCTCAAGGCCCGCGATAAAAGCTATGCAATAGCTCAAAAAAAAATTTTTTTTAAACCGTTCTATTAGCATTATTTATGGTCCATCATGTTAGTACAGCTAAATGAAACGATAGTTTCATAAAAAAATACATTACTTTACTTTAAAAAACAACCAGCAATGAAACACAAAATCAAAAACAGCTGATGCTCGGATCATTGAACGCCCGGGCGCGGCGCTGATAGCGCGCTCCCCAAAATTTACAACTCTGTAGATACCAAATTTTCATTTTCGGAAGCGGTCCCCTAACACCCAGTATATCTATGTAGCGGAATCTTTGAACGTTATTATGACCGACTTGGAACGTCCGATCAACTTGACAATTCGCACGCGCGTCAAAAACCGATGACGTCACAATAATTTTATTACTTTAGCCTAATCTAATTCTTTACTGATGGTAGGACCTCTTGTGAGTCCGCGCGGGTAGGTAATACCGCCCTGCCTATTTCTGCCGTGAAGCAGTAATGCGTTTCGGTCTGAAGGGTAGGGCAGCCGTTGTAACTATACTGAGGTCTTAGAACTTATATCTCAAGGTGGGTGACGCATTTACGTTGTAGATGTCTATGGGCTCCAGTAACCACTTAACACCAGGTGGGCTGTGAGTTCGTCCACTCATCAAAGCTATAAAAAAAATCTATTAAACGATAATTGAAAAGATATGTTTCGTCTGATTTTCTTTACCTATTCACTGGTAGCCTAAGAGGCTATTTCAGCTACGCCCTGACGGGTAGGTGAGCTCACGGGCTCAACCCTAGAGAATTTGCTAATAGTAGCCTAGCCTATTAGGAAGAGCAGTGCTTCGCTGAATCTAACACCGGATCGGAATCGCGACCCACTTAGAAGATCCGGCGAGAAACTCAGTGGGTTCGAAAATAATATAATAACAGCTTAAAATTAACTAACATTATAACGTCAAGTAGTTTTCCTTGTTTTTTTTTTATTGCTTAGATGGGTGGACGAGCTCACAGCCCACCTGGTGTTAAGTGGTTACTGGAGCCCATAGACGTCTACAACGTAAACGCGCCACGCACCTTGAGATACAAATTCAAAGGTCTCAGCATAGTTGCCCCACCCTTCAAACCGAAACGCATTACTGCTTCACGTAATTACAACGTCTTCGGAATCCACTAAAAGAGCTAGATTTTTATGTTCGTCCGTGAACACGAAAAGCGTTTTGAAGGGTCGGAAATAATATAAAGACAATAAAGACACGAAATTAGACCGTAAAAGTGGTTTTATTATGAAATCTACTTAAGTTCGGTTTGCTATTAGAATCTTTAGTTTTTAACACTACCTACTTACATATTTTTATTTATTTATTATATTATTGAAGTCGCTCTCAGTAAATGTGACTTAAGCTGTACTTACAAATCTCTCTTAAACCCGAAATTAATTTATATTTGAAGCTCAAACTGGAACTAAAACTGATGGACATTAAGTTTTTTTTTTTAAGAAAACAATTTAAATTATCCCTATAATTCTATGGTTGAAAGTTTAAAGTCACATTTTACAATATCGTCAAATTCTTTTAATTTCTACCAGGTTCACATAAACACAAAGAGTTATGTGGAATTTGAATTACCAAACAAGTGAGTTATCTTTTTTCTTTTTTTTTGCGTAGATGAGCTACCGCAGATTATAGACGTCTCGATGTGAATATCCTGTCCAGCATGATATACGATGAAAAGCACTGGAATTACTTTTATTCTGATACCTCAAAAGTACTAGGCTACCATAAACGCAAAGAGTTGTCCACAGCGCAAGCCATCGACTGTTTCAAATGCGTTTCAATGAACGGGAAATTCCCGCCATGCGACGATCCCTTCCACAACAATCATTCGCTGCAAATGCTGGAGGCGTCCTGCATGGGGGGCAGGAAGGGGAGGGACGGCCTGTTCCCTGCAACTTCGTGCATTAAAATAGCCGGTGTCTTCGGTGAGTTTTGCAACAAGCTGTTCCCGTATTTTGTTTAAATACTTTTAATATTAGGTAGGGACTTGGCTGTGCCCCTGCCATTGCTGTCGTCCATGAGTGACGGTAACCACTCACCATCAGGTGGGCCGTATGCTAGTCTGCATAGACGGGCAATAAATAAAGCGAATGGATAGTCGTTCATCGTTTAGTAGCGGCCTTGTTCTAAAGCAATTAAAAATTAAAAAAAAATGACCATGATATAGCCAATGCATTTAAAGCAATTAAACTTTATATACATGGATGATGTGCTTATTTACAGATGACACAGGCGAAACCATAACAGTGCGAGGTTGTGGTTTAGACTCTGGTACGGCCACTACTGACACTGAAATCATAAGGATGTCTCATTGCGGAAGATTCTATTACAATAACAGGTAATTTAGCTGTTACATTTTAATATAATATTGTTTAATGTTAGAATATTTCCCGTGTGTACACATTACAAAGATTAAGAAGGAATCTCTGATTTAAAATTGAACTACGTTCTCGAATAGCTTTGATCTTCGTGCCATAACAGCTTTCGGAAAACTTTTTCGGTCTTCTGGTGGTAGGGCGTAGAAGCTCGCACAGATAGGCATCATTAATAAGCCTATTTCGGGCGCAAAGCAGTAATGCCTTCCGATTTAATAGGTACAGTCTACATATTCTTCTTCTTCTTGTGCTCATCTCTTGTCATGTGTGGTACTCGCAGCATCTCTTCCTACCCTTCTGCACAGGGACTTGTTAGTTGTACGAGCAGTTGTCTGCTGACGTAATGCCTACCATATAGATATTAAACGCCCAGAGAAAGAGCGAATCAACCACAAATCTGTTCATCACGCGAACGTCTTAGGAGGGGATGGGATATGGGAATAGAACTACCTTCGACTCGCTAGCCAGCAGTTTTTTTTTTCTACCCAAGCTAATGGTCTTGAAAGACCATTTCAGCGTAACTTTAACTAGTAGGTGAGCTCACGGGGCTCAAAGCTGACGACGTTGCTAACACGAACCCTAGCAAGAGCAGTGCTTCGCAGAATCTACCACCGGGTCGGAAATGCGACCCACTGAGAAGATCCGGCGAGAAACTCAGTGGGCCGTGTCTGTGGGTTAATTTATTCATCGAGCCCTTCGTCACAAGCGACGGGTTCGACGAGAACGATGACCGGAAGCCGGTGGCCCTAACTACAGTACCACCGAAAGTCAACTCATTCTGTTCTAGATACGTCCACGGCTGTCTTCAGAGCTGCAACGACGCTGACGCCTGCAACTCGGCGAAGGAATATGGACCTTATGTGACAGTCTTGTCGCTCATTTACCTCGCGCTCATAATGTTCATGAGCTAACAGACGTACGTTAAGGCAAAAAGTTTGTCGCTTAAGCCCAATTTCAGATGTAGCGCTACGTTTATAACGTTTTGCATTTATCGAATCTGGAGCGCGAATCGTTAATTGGGGCGGCGGCCATTTTGTCTAATCACACATACGTATTACGTGTTCGAAATCTCGTTAATACAGACGTAATGTTCTGTAGAGATATTCGCAAGTTTTAAAAATATATTTAAACGTAGCCTAAAACCATCACGAATTAGTTATAAGATTTCAAAACTTAATATTTAGCTTAATGTACTGTTACGCGCTGGGATTCGGGATAAATAAAATTCTACCGAATTACAAGTCAACACTGTATTCAACACTTAGAACACTTAAAGTTCGCTTCTTCCGCTTCGCTTCAGGTGATCCGTTCGCTGTTTCGCTTCGAGTAGTTCCGATTACTGACTGACTGCGTGCCATCCCTGCAACGCTTTTATAGCCGATACCTCATTCCTAGAATCGTCGAGAATATTCCACAAGATTTTAGTATTGTGTGCTTCCGCTGTCTGACAATAGATGGCGTTGTACTTCTCGAGCGTTCTAGATAATACTAGATCCGATATCCGGATATCCGGCGATAGATGGCGCTAATCTTACCGGCGTAACAGTACGTTAATAAAAATACAAAATGAATAATAGTTAACAGAGGAGTGAAAGGTTGTAATTTGGTTTAGGCGATTTTTTCGCAGCTTTACAGAAGAGCCATTTAAGGTTTAAAATTTGGAATAAATAAACCGACAAATAAAACTTCTTCAGCTATTTGAATGGGGTAAACATAATTTGAGTTCAATCAAAACCAGAGAGACCTTAGAACTTATATCTCACGGTGGGTGGCGCATTTACGTCGTAGATGTCTAGGTCTCGTCCACCCATCTAAGCTTTAAAAAAATCATACTTACAAAGATAATGATCGCGTATTAAACCAAAGCTTAAATCAAAAACTTAAACCAAATAAGCCTTTCATCCCTCGATATTATTAAGTCATAAGTTTAAATGCTATTATACAAACACTATTTATTTTGGTGTTTCCAAAAACTATAATTAATCGTATACAATTAATATATCAATATTATTATCATATGTATTTATGCTCTACAATTTTAGACGGTACTCTACACATTGTATTAATCTATAGTATAAGATTTCCCGCCCAAATACCGACCTGTCATGGCGGACGTAGTGACGTAGAGATTTAATGCTTAATGCCTTATCGATTATCGATTAATCCGTGCACGAATACGACCATCTAAAGAATCGAGCGAAACAAAACATATCGATATTAAAACAATAAAGAATGTTGTAGCTTACTTATTTATTAATGTGATGAAATGCGAGATCTGTATGACATTTGTGGGAAAATGTTTTTATGAATATTAATACAAAATGGTGCGCGTGCAATTTGGTGCACGTGAAAGAAGTGAAACTTCTTTTGCGGCGTGTAGTACTGTGGTTTTGTTCATTTTTCATCGTTAAATCAAATTTCTCCTGTAATAGGAAATGCTGTGTATAAAAGAAACGACCTCTTCACTATTTATATATAATATATTTTAACTTATTCATAGCACTTTTTTTTTAATTCTTCATTAAAAATAAAATATGAGATAGTTCATATTATGTTACTGCCATCTACAGGAGCATCAAGAAACTAATAACAAGCCATCTAGTGGCCGACGCCCGTAAACAGAATGCTTAAAACAGAAATGACCTAGCTCGCTTTCTACCTCTCTCAACGGTCTAGTGGTTCGCGAGACGCTCTGTCTGTTTTCTCACTCTCGCTTTTCCTAAATTGTATCTTTTCTCTCTAGCCGTAACGAATCTGTCATGAGTTAAATTTTACACTAGATGCGCCTAAAGAAGTTTCACTTAAAAAAATAATTAATTAATTAATCGATTTTATATCGATTTCATTTTAGATATTTTTACGTAGCAATTTTATAGGTATTTAGTGTGATACACGATGCACTTGGCGTTTGTTGTACCCTCATTAATATTCACGATGTATCACGTCTGCATCTTAGTTAGATTTCATTAAACTATCTCTTTCGGACACCAGCGTGGACTTAAAATACATATATATTTTTAAGTGATTTTATGACCTGGTAACTAAGACCTTTAAGTCATGTCTTATTTTAATTTATATTCTTATTTTTATGAAAAATTATAACATGGAGTGAAATGAAATGAAAATGATTAATTTGAGACATTAATCAACTGGGATGAAATTAAATGAAATGAGATGATATGGGATGAAATATAATCTTAGTAAAATGGTGGTCATTTACTAAGATTTTTTCAGTGGACTTTTTGGAGGATTCCGAGAAGTTGCGTCCAGAGGCTTTGTTTCATTTTCCCACATTTGTGCACTTTCACAGATATTAAACAGTTAATAAACCACCGTTATTACACATTTAAACCTGAAGAAACACTAAATAGACAAAATAAAACAAATCACACAACTTCACTCCTCGTGTTCCCGCCAAAAAGTCACTTAAAATATATTGTGACGTCACTGTCATAGAGCATACACAGATAGAGCTGCTCTCCCATCGCACCATAATCAATGTAAGCGCTACTCTAGCATCTTACGGAAAAAGAAGTCGAATATTACAAAGGCCCTTGAAACTGCGATACTTTAAGACAAATATTTTTTCTGTATAACTAGCGACATCTTGTAGCGGATACCCTTAAACTTATATGTTGTTAAAGTTGAGGCATTTAATTATTGTATAACTAAACACAGAAAATAAAAACTTAATAAATCATACATACAATCTTTATTTGTTATATTAGATTTTATCAATTTGTGGTTTCTGAAAATTTACAACATTCGTCATTAAAAATTAAATATAGGATAGGTAATATGTTACTGCCATCTACAGGAGCAATGATTTTTTTTATTTTTTATTGCTTAGATGGTTGGACGAGCTCACAGCCCACCTGGTGTTAAGTGGTTACTGGAGCCCATAGACATCTACAACGTAAATGCGCCACCCACCATGAGATATAAGTTCTAAGGTCTCAGTATAGTTACAACGGCTACCCCACCCTTCGAACCGAAACGCATTACTGCTTCACGGCGGAAATAGGCGGGGTGGTGGTACCTACCCGTGCGGACTCCCAAGAGGTCCTACCACCAGTAAATCGAATCTCGAATAACACGGGTCGTGTATGTATGCGGTACAAAGCAATCTATACTAATATTATAAAGAGGAAAGGTTTGTTTGTTTGTTTGTATTGAATATGTTCTGAAAATACTGCACCGATTTGAAAAATTCTTGCACTGTTTGGAAGCTACACTATTCCCGAGTGACATAGGCTATAATCATTTTTGAAAAAAAATAGGAATCCTTACTAAAACTCCAATAACGTAATCCAAGGTGTAAAAAAATACCTAAAATATTATTTACATCGCGTGCCCTGCGAAAACTATTGATGATAGAATAAAATAATGTACTACGACTTTGTAGAACACATTATTATTTACAAAAAGTGCCGCAACAGCATATGTCTAACTATTATGTGGTGTCGTGGGACACCAGGTAGGAACGAAGTTCCTTCGGCTAATGTAGAATCGACACAATTTGCAAAAAAAAAATCGTGCTCAATTTTATGTTGGTTTTCTTGATTTTTCTCTTAAATTTTGCCGATTAGTTTTCATTTAAGTACAGGAAAGTATTTAGGAAATTCAGTATTTTAGGAAATAATAAATTACGTAAAATAAAAATAAAATCGTAATTCAAATTATCAATTAAAATAACAAAATATGTCTCTTTATTTTTGTTTGACAACATAAAATTACATAGAAATAGAAATAATTACAAAATAGAGAGAAGGGATGAGAGAACGAAAAGAAAGAGGGAGAAAGAGAAAGGTATTATACACTACTCGCTTGTGTATACGACTGTCGCGCCTGCGCACGTCTCATTTAACGGTTTTATTCCACGCAAATTTTTTCTTACGGTTTTACTATCACATTTTTTTCAGTTCGGTCGCGCAGCAAAATCCCTATTCCCTCCAAGCCTGCCGTAAGGAACTTCGTTCCAACTATAACGTGTCTGTGCCTAAGGGTGTCCCTGGTATGCCGATGTTACATGAGGCCCAGTCGCGTCACTCCCCAAAAGGTGGTCTATGGGTCGAAAGACACGGGGCCGAGTCGCACCACTTCTAGACACGTCACCACCGGTAGACAACCGGTGAACAGGAGACTCTGTGAGGAGGATCTCAGGGCGCCACCACTTACCGCTCTGGGAGACTCACGCCAATAAATGTAACAATTACAATATATATTATTACACTTGAGTTTATTAACTACACATGAATACAGATTTAATGATTATAATTGTTTACACAGAATAAATTAGTGGTAAGGTATCCTTGATTAAATGTGTGTCGGTAAGTATACCGAACACACGAGTAAGTATTTAAGAAAGTGAGATTAAAATTAACAATATTATAAACAATGACGGTATCACCAGTTTGGTTCACAAAATGACGATGAACGATTACTGGATTGCTTCCCCGCAACTGGGGTTGCTGGATCCGAGCCAGGTTGTGTGTGCAGGTGTGTTTCTTTGTTCTACGGTAGTCAAGTACTTTCTTGGATCGCCTAGCCAGAGCACCTCGCTTCCGGCAGCGTCCACGTAGAAAAGTACTGCGGGATCTCGAAGGTGATAATAAGTTCACGCTCCGCACCCTAACTGATGTACATGTAATGTACCGGTTATTAGGACCTACACGACAAGACAAAGTGGTGTTAACTTCAATTTTGATAAAGGTTGTGGACACAGTGTGGGGAATAAATATGAAACACTTACCCTGGTTGAATAAAAATACACCAAGGAACTGTTAAATTGACTTTGGTAAATACGTAATACAACTTGCACTGCAGCCCGAGAGATGTTGATTGAAAAAGGCTTCGGACAAAGTGACTTGTCCTTTTATAAGAATAGTCTTACGGTTCTCGAATGTTCCGCCTATAGTGCTGTGACAATCTCACCCTCGAACCACAGACAAGATAGCACGGTCACGCCATGTAGTGTCGAATAATTGCACTACGCAGTGCTTCATAATTATATATTTCCCACACTGCGCCACGTATACGCTACAGGGCGTTAATTTAAAAAAAAAAAAAAAATTTAATTTTTCTAGCGTTACACAACAACGTCAAATATCGTTGACATTTTTGTTAAAGACCCGAGCGGAGCCGGAGCGGGCCGCTAGTGTATGATAAACAGCTTAAATAAAACACAACAGTTTCATTTATAGTAACTTTATTTGATCTCAAAAACATAATAGGTCATATCATCATTATCATCTTTAAATTTAAACACTCCAAATACATAATACCGATATTATTATGTCCAACGACGGATCGAGGGGGGGGGTCATGGGGGTCATGACCCCCCCCCCCCTGAGACAGTTCCAGGACTTGAACTAGCTTGGACTAATTGAGGAACATCATGATTTATTTATTATCTATTGTTATCAAAATTAAATTATAAGTTCTTAACTTGCCCACGATTATGTGACCCCCTCCTGGCGCCAAAGTTGGATCCGCCCTTGATTATGTCATCATTGACTCATTTATACGCAATAGTTCGTAATTTTATCCAATCTTCGGTTGTCAGTAGATTATTTTCATTATAACTACTATATTATAACGACCTCCCCTAATTACAGAAATTTGCTCACCAAAATATATTTGAATATTTTTTCAACTACCGTCTAATTTTTTTTATTGGACGTAAATTAATTTTTACTTTTTTAAATCGTGATTATAAATCGTTAATTCAATTTTAATTTGATTTCTTTAACAAAAAAATACAATATAAATATACAATAAGCTATACTGATAAAGTTTGTCGGTATTTAGCTAGAATTTGTATGCGCCCTTTTTTGGAACAAGAGGCCAACATTCCACTAAAGACCCTACAGGCACCGAACGCCAAGTAGAGTTTCCAAGTACCACTTAAGCATCCATTGCGCAGACTATCAATTTTTTTTCTTAAAACGGCTCTATTCATCATTATCATTAACTTAACAACATCAGTTTTGGATCGCACACGTACAATTAACCCACTGCTGTAGAATTTTATAGTAACGAACAAAGATTGCACATTCTTAACTGGTGGTAGGACCTCTTGTGAGTCCGCGCGGGTAGGTACCACCACCTCGCCTATTTCCGCCGTGAAGCAGTAATGCGTTTCGGTTTGAAGGGCGAGGCAGCTATAGTAACTATATTGAGACCTTAGAACTTATATCTCAAGGTGGTTGGCGCATTTACGTCGTAGATGTCTATGGGCTCCGGTAACCACTTAACACCAGGTGGACTGTGAACTCGTCCGCTCATCTAAGCAATAAAAAAAAACAGCAATGTAATACAAATATAAGCATGTGACGCGCGAGGTCAACGTCCGCGCTGACGCTCAACGCGACCGTTACCTTCCCAATAGATTGCGGGGCCCGAACAAGCGATATATTTACAAGAAAGACTGTATTATAAACTAAATTAGGTCAGTCTCGTCATCTTCACCTTCGACATTAGTTTCAAAATCTTCGGTAGAACATTGATCTGTTGATTTTAAAATTATCATTAGATTAACCGTTGTCCGTGACTTTGCTTGCGCGGTCAAGTCAGAAGTTCTTTCATCTTCTAAAGATAACTAGATGATGATCACGCTTTGCCCTTTTTTTTTTTGATAACGAAGATGGCGTTGTGTCTTTAAAGCGGTTAGTTGCCCTCAATTTTAAGAAAAATAGTATTATTATTCGCCAATAGATGTCGGTAAGAGCTGATTATTGAAAACACGAATAAAACAACATTTTCCGAAAATAAATCGCAGCTAGATCGATTTATCGCCCCCGAAATCCCCTCTATACTAAATTTTATGAAAATCGTTGGAGCCGTTTCCGAGATTCAGATTATATATATATATACATATATACATATATACAAGAATTGCTCGTTTAAAGGTATAAGATAAAGTCCCGTGGTGGTTGTTAACAAGCTTAATTTTTTCGAAATAAATGATGGCTTAAGTCACTCTCCTGATCTGATACTATCGCTTTTTTATATAAAGCGACGTGAAAGAAGGACAAACAAACAAACACACTTATTACATCTGGATTTAATGTAACACGCACATTCACACCGGTCTGTGCTATGAAATAAAAAAAAAAACAACTCCAAACAGTCTCTTGTTTTCTAAAAAAACCTCTATATATTCAAGTCGTCCGCTTTTATCGAGCGACGCGACTGTACCGGTGTTTGTATACATCTCACGAACGACCTCATTTCGATTACTCAGCGCGATATTTACGCTGTTGACGTCATCGGGCCTCGGTAACCGACCCTCCCCCCAACCCCCCTCCAACATGATCGATTGAAAGTTTAAATACCTTTTTTTTTTATTGCCTAGATGAGTGGACTAGTACACAGCCCACCTGGTGTTGAGTGGTTACTGGAGCCCATAGACATCTACAGCGTAAATGCGCCACCCACCTTGAGATATAAGTTCTAAAGTCTCAGTATAGTTACAACGGCTGCCCCACCCTTCAAACCGAAACGCATTACTGCTTCACGGCAGAAATAGGCAGGGCGGTGGTACCTACCCGTGCGGACTCACAAGAGGTCCTATCACCAGTAAAATACCTATAAGAGTCTAGATTCTAAATAGGAAGGGATCTCACCATGAGTGGCAGTGGTGATGGAGTCAGCGTCACACTTGCAGCGTCTCAGGTCCTCGAGCGCCCTGAGCTCTGAGGGCAGCAGATGCTTCTCGTCATCTGAAGATACGAAACATATCAGCACGTGCTCAGACGAATAGGCACGTGCGCGTTCGACACGAATTCGCGTTACTTTACCGAGTTGTATTGCAGACTTTCCGTCATCCTCGCAGCGGCATGTGCTGTCTCCGAGCCTCGCCTCCTCCTCGGCCCTCCGACGGACCTCTGAGGGCAGCTCCAGCGGACCTGTCGATATTTCAGATCGCTTTTACAAGCCACATGAACAATTCGAATTTTTTTTACGTTATTCTCGGATGTGTGGAGAGAGAGAGGGAGAGAGAGAGAGAGAGAGAGAGAGACAGACAGACAGACAGAGGGAGGGAGAGAGAATATATACGATTGTTATGGTATTTTATTTTACTTTTTACTATCTCCGGATTACTATAAGGCTCGCATGAAGCAGCTGCTAATAAGCCTTGTTTTCATTTGGACCTTTGCGAGTTGCTCCGATAGATCCGTTGGTCTAATGTGCGGTCCATGGTATCCGCAGCATCTTCCTCCAGCATCACATCTCGGAGGAATCAACCTGGTTGCGGTCTGCAGAACTTCAATCGTCAAAGTCTCAGCCTCACAGAGAGTCTGCCTACAAGAGAAATACCAAAAAGTAAACTTACACGGCGACTTGTGGTAAGGCTCGGTCCGTCCTAAAGCATCTCCTATGATCCTCTTCATGTAGTGATGATATTCTCTCTTCTTTAACGGCACCGGAACCTCTCCCGTCGCTCTGCTGATAGCTGCAAGGAGAAGTCAACGAAGGGTGAGTACGATGATCCAGTATGGGTGGGAACTGATGGCGTATGTACTTATTTATCCATGTAAACCAACAAAGAGAATGTATCATACAAATATTCTTTAGCGTGTGTGTCGTGTGCCGAAAGAAGAGAATCCGATGATGTCAGTGCGTTTCCAGAGGTTTTTTTTGCCACGTACCATCCGGCTATGGAATAAGCTCCCCTCCACGGTGTTTCCCGAGCGCTACGACAT
The DNA here is from genome assembly GCF_003987935.1 of Bombyx mandarina. Next base: position 510,626 of record NW_021011515.1, on the reverse strand, counting down.
GTCATTCTTCAAACGAGGCTTGTGGAGAGTATTAAGCGGTAGGCAGCGGTTTGGCTCTGCCCCTGGCATTGCTGAAGTCCATGGGTGACGGTAACCACTCACCATCAGGTGGGCCGTATGCTTGTCCTCATAGAGAAGAGAGCCGAGCAAGTGTGAAAGTAGCTCCGGTGATTGATAAATTAAAAAGCGGACGGTATGGTATAGACATGTGATGCATAGAAAGAAGATGCATGTGACTAGGAGATGTATCGAAATGGTAGTGCAAGATAGATGGGGAAGAGGTCAACCGAAGAAGTCATGGATGGAGTGTGTGAATGACGATACGAGAGAGAGAGGAGTGAGTGTTGAGATGACGGCTGATAGAGGAGAATGGAATAGAAAAATTTCGCTGTGCCGACCCCACCTAGTGGGATAAAGTGGAGAAAAAGAAGACAGAAGAATGCCGTTCGGATTATCGACAAACCTATTCCCATGAATCTTTTAGAATCATCACTCTGTGCCTTATACCGTTTGTTCCATGAGGACTGCTCTGAGGAATTGTTTGTAATTATTGCCCCACGCGGTTTCCGGAGTAGCATCTACCCGCAAAGACTAGCATCCACAATGCGCTTTTAATGAGATTTTCCACTAACTGCCACCCAAGTTTGAATTCCCTCTATGGCATCCCCCGAGCTCTACAACAGGTCCTTAATCAAACGAGGCTTGCGAAACCCGGCTCTGGCATGAGCTACCCTGCACAATATCCCCAGAGCGCTACAACAGGTCCTTAATCAAACGTGGTTTGCGAAACCCGGCTCTGGCATGAGCTCCCCTCCACAATATCCCCAGAGCGCTACAACAGGTCCTTAATCAAACATGGCTTGCGAAACCCGGCTCTGGCATGAGCTCCCCTCCACAATATCCCCAGAGCGCTACAACAGGTCCTTAATCAAACATGGCTTGCGAAACCCGGCTCTGGCATGAGCTCCCCTCCACAATATCCCCAGAGCGCTACAACAGGTCCTTAATCAAACATGGCTTGTGAAACCCGGCTCTGGCATGAGCTCCCCTTCACAATATCCCCAGAGCGCTACAACAGGTCCTTAATCAAATGTGGCTTGCGAAACACGGCTCTGGCATGAGCTCCCCTCCACAATATCCCCCGAGCGCTACAATAGGTCCTTAATCAAACGTGGCTTGTGAAGACCACTTGGCCACGTCCCCAATAAGGTTGATTGCTTACCGCCAGTCACTCGTCCGCTTCCAAAGTCAAAAGCTGAAAGACCCTATGTCACTCACCAGTGTCGATCATCTCCACTGCATCGATGGTAGCTTCGGTTCTCTCCCGCAACGACCGCCCCCATTCGCTTCTCAAGGCGACCCTCGCTCGACGCGTGTCGCGGGACCCCAACACAGCTGTTAGACATGCCATGTGTGTGCTATCAGTCGTAGGGAGAGACAGCCGATAGGAGTGTAGAATTCTTACAAGTTTTATTACTGTTAGTTTGTACTGGTGGTAGTTAGTTAGTTTATTGCTTAGATGGGTGGCCGAGCCAACATCCCATCTGGTGTTATGTGGTTACTGGAGCGCATAGACAACTATAAGGTAAATGCGCCATCCACCTTGAGATATGAGTTATTAGGACTCAAGTATAGTTAAACGGCTGCTCCACCCTACATCAACGCATTACTGCTTCACAGCAGAAATTGGCGAGGTGGTGGTACCTACCGGTGTGGACTCACAAGTGGTCCTACCACCAGTTTCACGTTTACCAGTAAAACGGTTTGACCATAGTTTTTGATTGTGGTCAAGAATAAAAGTTAACTCAAATTTGTAGGCAAACGTTCGAATTGCATAAAAAATTGAGTTAATTTTTACGCTGTCGAGAGACTCGCACTAAGCACACAAACATAAATCATAACGAACTTCGATACAGTTCCGTTGCTTGTTTACAGTCCCCGGCAACTAGATGGCACTAGTTGTAGATTCGTAAATTTTACTCTACCATCTACTGCACTTTTGGAGCTCACTGTACATAGTCGTGTATTATGTAAGCAGGGTGTGTTGTGCGATGTGCAGTGCGCGATAAGTTCCAAAAAACGACACTAGAGGCGCGCACATCAATCGGTGATTCAATAGTATCGAATTTAGCATTCAAATTATGTAATGGAGGAATCGCTTTTAGTGATAACGCCGCCTATTGCACATGTAGCAGTGAATATTAACCCATATTTTGTGAATTGACTGATTTCCAATTCAAAATATGTTTGGTATGTAAAAAGTATGCGACCACATTGTAGGTTGTAACTATACTGTGACCTTAGAACTTATATCTGAAGGTGGGTGGCGCATTTACGTCGTAGATGTCTATGTGCTCCAGTAACCGCTTAACACCAGTTGAGCTGTGAGCTCGTCCACCCATCTAAGCAATAAATAAAAAAAGAAGTTTCTGTAGTAAATGTTCTCGAAAAATCTTGAAGTGCTTTTTCTTTTAAATTTAAGCACAATCAGATTAGACGTGATCCATGACCTACCTTCATCGACCAACACGTTGAGCATGCAGCGCAGTTCGTGATGTACTGGATAGCGTTCGCTGAGTGACTTCGGTTCGACACGGGGCCGACCTGAAACAGTCATTTGTTTACGTCATTTGTGGATAGCGACGGGCGACCCAAAGGCTGTTCATTTGGATTTTTGTTGAAATACGCAAATTCGTAATTATTATTTTTCCATGTCTGTGTGTCGTGTATAATATATACTAAGCTAATTCAATTTAAGCTACTCTGTAGTTTTAACATAATCTGTCTCTTACAAAAAAATTACGAAACTAAAATGTCCTGCTTCCTTACTTCATCGTTTAACAAAAAACAAGCATCTCTAAACAAATTATAAAGCCTCGTAAGCAACAAAATGGGATGTCATTGTATCATCAGATACAGTGCGCTTTAGGCTTCTGTGAAGTAAGTTTGGTTCTAGGATCTTATTTCTACGATTAATCTCACTTCTAGTGTGCTTCCATCGAGGGTCATCTCTGGCTGGTCTTTCGGCTGGTGCCAGAGAAATAGGACATATCTTACAGCGACATCTCTCGTCGAGGGGTGTGCCGCATTTAATGCATTGTAATTCTGTAATGAACAAAGACAAACTCTATTATTCTTCTTCTCTTATTCAATATGGCAACTACAGTTTCTTGCGATATCATTGTTGCCTGTTAAAATTTTATAAAAATCCTCAGTTATTGTATAAATACATAACTTTGTTATATAAAAAATGATATGAAGCGAATAATGAGATGAAGTTGATTTATTTGAGACTGTAATCAATTGGGATGAAATTAAATGGAACGAAATGGGATGAGATGAAATNTTCTTCTCTTATTCAATATGGCAACTACAGTTTCTTGCGATATCATTGTTGCCTGTTAAAATTTTATAAAAATCCTCAGTTATTGTATAAATACATAACTTTGTTATATAAAAAATGATATGAAGCGAATAATGAGATGAAGTTGATTTATTTGAGACTGTAATCAATTGGGATGAAATTAAATGGAACGAAATGGGATGAGATGAAATAACGTCTTAGTAAAGTAGTGGTTATTATTTGAAACTTCAATAGACTTTTTGGGGAAACCCGAGAACCCACATTCGACGACTCTACTCAATCTCCCTCCGCTGGTGCACGTTCACACACTCTACTTTCAATGAGCCAAAATTAACATTTGACCCTGAAGAGACACTAAATTTAAAAAAAATTAAACCATTCACGCAACTTGACTTAAAGCGCTCCAGTATAAAACTAAAAAAAGAAGATGTAATAAAATATATTTAAAAAACAGATACAGCGAACCTCTAAGCATGTGTTTCTTTATTATTCCATTAAGGTCTACGTTCTTTCTTGTTACTGGCGGTAGGACCTCTTGTGAGTCCGCACGGGTAGGTACCACCAATCTGCCTATTTCTGCCGTGAAGCAGTAATGCGTTTCGGTTTGAAGGGCGGGGCAGCCGTTGTAACTGTACTGAGACCTTAGAACTCATAACTCAAGGTGGGTGGCGCATTTACGTCGTAGATGTCCATGGGCTCCAGTAACCATTTAACACCAGGTGGGCTATGAGCTCGTCCACCAGACTAAGCAATAAAAAAATTAAAAGTTCTATACCTGTCTTGTCCGGTTCATCAATGAGACCAAATATGGTGCTCCTGGCCGCCTCCATCCTGGCCTGCTGCGTGGCGGCGATGCGGTGCCGCGCCGCCGTCCGGTGCGCGTGCGGCAACAGAAACTGGTGCACCAGCTCCGCCACCAGCTCGTTCTGCTCCGCCGTCGAACTGCGGAGCGGTGTCTTTATGATTGAGATATTACTGGTGGCCCGGAGGCCTTTCCAGTTTGACCAGGACAGGTGGGCGAGCAAATACTCAGTCAGGATTTGCTAACAGCCGGCCGAGCGCCTCCGAAGGAGACCTGACAACTCAAGAGCAGCTCCTTCGCGAATGAATCTACTACCGGATCGGAATCGCGACCCGCTGAGAAGATCCGGCGAGAAACTTAGCGAGCTGGGACGGTGTTTTCGAAGTGTTTATATATAGAGTACTAGCTGACCCGGCAGACTTCGTAGTGCCTCAATCGATAAATAAAAAACCTAAACTTTTGTATAAAATAAACTAGAAACAAACAAAAGGAATCCGTCAGACGGGGACACATCAAAGGAAAAACTAAATTGGTATTTTTATTTAATTCCGAACATTTTGATTCATTTGTCTACTTCTCTGGACTTCCCCAAATAATTCAAAACCAAAATTAGGCAAATCGGTCTAGCCGTTCTCGAGTTTTAGCGAGACTAACGAACAGCAATTCCTTTTTATATATATAGATACATAGAATATAGGTTGCCTAGCCGTGAAGCAGTAATGCGTTTCGGTTTGAAGGGTGGGGCAGCCATTGTAACTATACTTGAGACCTTAGAACTTATATCTCAAGGTGGGTGGCGCATTTACGTTGTAGACGTCTATGGGCTCCAGTAACCACTTAACACCAGNTTTTAGCGAGACTAACGAACAGCAATTCCTTTTTATATATATAGATACATAGAATATAGGTTGCCTAGCCGTGAAGCAGTAATGCGTTTCGGTTTGAAGGGTGGGGCAGCCATTGTAACTATACTTGAGACCTTAGAACTTATATCTCAAGGTGGGTGGCGCATTTACGTTGTAGACGTCTATGGGCTCCAGTAACCACTTAACACCAGGTGGGCTGTGAGCTCGTCCACCCATCTAAGCAATAAAATAAAAATTAAAAAAACCAAAAACAAACACCCTGTATATACTATTGAGATACTAACATCGATTCGTTTTCCGCAAAGTCCGCATCGATCTTATCCGCATTGGCCTGCGCTCTCCGCAGCGCGTCTCTCTCCGCTGCGAGCTCCACTCCTCCGCTAACAATCTCCAGCAGATAATCATCGACTGTCTCTTGCGTAACTCCCAATATCTGCAGAGTTCATTTAAAAAAAAAGTCTTTAAAACGCTACGGAACTATCTATACTCATATTATAAAGCTGAAGAGTTTGTTTGTTTGAACGCGCTAATCCCAGGAACTACTGGGCCGATTTGAAAAATTATTTCAGTGCTAGATAGCCCATTTATCGAGGAAGGCTGTATAGGCTATATAACATCACACTAACACCAATACAGAAAATATTACTAAATGATAATTTCTTCTCATTTTATAATTCATATGATATTTTTCTTGTATTATTAGACGAAAAAACTAGTTAAAATTCTATATATAGCCCCCATAAAAAGCATTTTTGATTTAAATGATTTTTTTCGGGAAAATTTCAGGAAAGTTTCGTTTTTACCCCCCAAAATTTCATTTTACCTCATTGGGGGTAATTTACCACGGTTCCCCGACCGCTGCACTATAGTATAGCGTAGTCTGAAAGCAGCTTAAGATGACTATGCGGATAGCTGTAAAAAAAGCGAATGAAGGCGGTGTTAGAGTTTGGCCGCTACTACCGCTGCTTCAGACTTACCTGCTTGAACATCTGGTCATGTTCCATGCGTCTATGCTCCTCCTTCTGTCTCCTGCCGGCTTCGGCAGCTTCGCGCATCGTCTTGTCCCGCACTGCGTTATTAAGCAACGAATTAAGTTACAATTAAGCAAGTTACAACGGCTGTCTCACCCTTCAAACCGAAACGCATTACTGCTTCACGGCAGAAATAGGCAGGGTGGTAATAGCTACCCGCGCGGAGTCACAAGAGGTCCCACCACCAGGATTTATCTCTTTTTTTGTTCTTCTACCTAAGCTGATGGTCTTGAGAAACTATTTAAGCGTAGCCTTAACAAGTAGGTGAGCTCACGGGGCTCAAACCTGAGGACGTTGCTAACACGAGCCCTAGCAAGAGCCATGCCTCGCAGAATCTACCACCGGATCGGAAACGCGACCCACTGAGAAGATCCGGCGAGAAACTCAGTGGGCTGTGTCTGTGGGTTAGTTTACTCGCCGAGCCCTTCGTCGCAAGACCGTACGAATATATCAAGAATCGTCCAAAAATCGTTGAGGTATTTTTCTGCCAACATTGTCAATAAATAGTTCAAATTTTTATTTTTTATTTATTGCCTGCATGGGTGGACGAGCTCACAGCCCACCTGGTGTTAAATAGTTACTGGAGCCCATAGACATCTACGACGTAAATACGCCACCTACCTTGAGATATCAGTTCTAAGGTCTCAGTGCAGTTACAACGGCTGCCCCGCCCTTCAAACCGAAACGCATTACTGCTTCACGGCAGAAACAGGCAGGGCGATGGTACCTACCCTACCTTACCATAATAGGTGACTTATGGAAACAGTGACGTCAAATGTCGCCGTCCTCCAGACCCGACTTATCGGGGGTCATAAGGGTCCGCGGCGTCCCAATGGACTAAACATTGCTCCTAGTCTGGCGCTCAACGTGTTAAGCTTTAAACTCACAAGCGATAAGTATATACGCGTGCTGTCTCCTTTCCTCTCTGAGCCTGCGCAGCTCCTTCTCCAAGAAGTCCAAAGCGGTCGAGACTGCGCCCCCGCATAACTCGTCAACGAGTGCAGTCACGGCTTCCTCCTTGAGGCGATTAGTGGATTGAGTGCTTAGTGATAATAATTTCGGTCCCAAATTAGGATTTTCCGGTGATGTGGGTACCAGAGACTGACATACATACTTATGTACGTTTAAATATATACGTTGATAAACACTCAGACGAAAGGCAAAAAAATCTGTTCATCACACGAATGTTTGTCTGATGCGGAATTCGAACCCACGACCCTCGGCATAACAGTCAGGTCCTTCTTTTTTTCCTACCTATGCTGATAGCCTTGAGAGGCTATTTCAGCTTCACCCTAACGTGTGTAGGTGAGCTCACGGTGCTCAAACCGGAGTGTTGACCCTAGCAAGAGCAGTGCTCCGCAGAATCTACCACCGGTTCGGAAACACGACCACTGAGAAGATCCAGCGGAAACTCAGTGGGCTGTGTCTATGGGTTAATTCGCTCGTCGAGACCTTCGTCGCAAGCGACGAGGACGAGCACGGTGACCGGTGCTTGTGGTACCTAAAAGCACCGTTAATGGATCGGGGGGATCCGTGATGACGTGCTTTGGGCGACGTCGACTGTTTACCATTCGGTCTACAGGATCGGGTATGGAGTCAGGTCCGCTAACTAGTGTGCTACCGAGTCAGTCAGAGTATCGTTATCGACTTATCGGTGCAATTCATTGTATCAAAAGTACTTTTGTAAACAAAAACAAACGTAGTTAATAGGAAAACATTCATCTTTTTCTGATTGAGGTATTACTGGTGGCCTGGAGGCCTTTCGGGTTTCACCAGGACAGCTGGAACGAGCAAGGGCTCAGCCAGGAGGGGTGGGGTTTGCTAACAGCTGCCCGAGCGCCTCCGAAGGAAACCTAACAACTCAAGAGCAGCTGCTTCGCGAATGAATCTACTACCGGATCGGAATCGCGACGCGCTGAGAAGATCCGACGAGAAACTCAGCGAGCTGATGTATGGGTTAGGTTGCACATCGAACTTATCGTCAAGTTCGACGAGTACGGTAACCGGGGTCCCTAAGTCTACTCCTAGTGTTAGAACGGAAGGCGTCTAATCCAAGAATTATAGGATCTAAACCTTGATTATGACGAGAAAGACTTACCCTTTGTTCTCTTTCCATTTTGAAGATGTTGTATTCTCTCGCTTTAGTCTCTTCACGAGCGATGCGGGACTGTTAAAGCAATATGCGTAGTTCTGCTTATGATATCGTATGTCAAGAAACTAAATCACGATCCATGACATATCCAATCAGTAACAGAAATCAAAAAATGTTAGCTAAATCGAAAGCCCTTACCGCCAGTCCGACACTGTAATGTTTATTGGCTCCTACCGTCTACATTATGTCAAAACTTACGAGTAACATTAGGGGGGCATTATAGGCTCGAGTCATTGTAACATCGGACATACCAATCTGCTCCGGGCTATACGTTTCCTGGGACAGTTTTGATGTTTAGGCCCGAAATGCGTGATTTGCGTCACGAGGTGGATGGCGGCGGTTACCATGTGATGACCACGGGTACAGTAAACCACTTAACACCACGAATCGTGACCTCCGTCTACACAATAAAAGCATAGTTGTTTAAACCTATCTTGAGGATCACAAGGATCTTTCACGCGTGATACGACGCCAATCAGTACACCAGCGATACTGTTATAGCTTGTCAATATCGTTGGCACGATTCAGCTTTTCTTCCAAGACTTCAAAAGTTCGCATTTTCACATTAGATATGCCAGATTCCTTGGTTGCCAAAATGGGTGTATGAGCTCACAGCTGACGTGGTGTTAAGTGGTTACCAGAGTCCGTGGACATCAACAATGTAAACGCCGCCACCCATGTTGAGACATAAGTTCTGAGTCTTACAGCACCGCCGCATCTTTAGAAGCCGTTGATGCTTGGCGACCAGTTCAAATCTAGATAATGAAAACTGACCTTGTCTTCTTTCTGGAGTCCGTGCGTGGTCTTCAATTCTTCAGTCAACTCGGCCGCCCGCGTGCGACCTTCGTACATCTGTTATGTAACGGAGTAATGATGAAGAAATGACTTATCATCATAATCTATACTAATATATAAATCTACAGTGGTTTTTACGGATTTTCCATTATAACTACTGAACCATGCATTCGATTGACTTGAAACTTGGTATCCATGTAGAAAATACATGTACTTAATGGATAGGCTAATATTTATATGAGTGTTGGACTCCCTAATAATAATGACAATCAATAATAATGTTAATTTTAAATGCCCAGCGAAGCGGGCGACAAGAATCATTTTCTCAGTTCAGATTTGTTTAAAGGAAAATTCAATAAAATCAACAATAAATGATAGTCTCCGCAGCGTAGCGAGGGCGGGTCGCTAGTCAATTCATACAATTGGTATGTGTCGAAACTGGACCAGCGCGGCGATTTTAAAAAGAGGCATAGTCGACGAGAGGCAGTGAAACAAATTCAGAGAACTATACTAGGTGTTAGGAAACCGCTTCCGAAAACGAAGACGGACGATAGTACTAATGAAACCTCTGATGATGGGATCGAAAAAAAAAATCGATCCTGATTTTTAACAAATCGTGTCGTTTTCGGAAGCGGTCTCCTAACACCCAGTATATCGAGGGGTGAAAAGATATTTTTATTTGAATTAAGCGTCATTTCGTTTAACACGCGACATTTATCTTTGTAATTAAAAATCCGTTTTCTTTAGTATTAGCATCAACAATTCCATGTTTTTTTATATGAAAGGACAATGCCCATTTTCTATGGACGTTTGGGCCCCCAAAAAAATTTGTCTAGTGATGATGGTTTTAACTTAAATTGATAGACAAAGAAATATCGTTTCATATTCAGAAAACGATTTTTATATTCTCACCCAGGTTTAAGAGAAATCTGTTTTTTTCTGCAGCTAAAATTAAGTTGTTAATTGTTTTCTTCGAAATCAATAATCGCTCTCATCATTATTTACAGTATTAAATAAGTTAATTGTGGTTAATGTTGCTAGAAATAAGCCCTTACGTACATCTTATTATTATTATATCCTCATAATAATAATAATAAAATGAAATGAAATCCGGAAGCCAACAACGATATTGTTGTTGTTGTTTTTAAATTCGCCAATAAGCAGGCAAAGAGCGTAGCCTATACAGCCTAATCTGTCGTAGTTTTTTTTTTATGTCAATAAAAAGCCGGTGTATCTTTTTTTATTGATTTTTGGGATTTTTGACGTCAACTCGATAAATAGCACATTGAGTGAGCGTGAATTTCAGCAGACCTTTTATCTTGAAAAAAAAAAATACAGTCACTGCTATGGTAGCCACAATACACAAACAACACCCAATTTATATATTATTATACATCACAATAATTAAAAAATCATTAAAATAAAACTTCAAGTGACGCTTCACTCGGATTGCTGCCAAAACTCTCTAATCATATATAATAAGAATAGAGAGTAATGGTTCAGATTTTTACTAATGGAATCATTAATATCTAAAAATATTAAATAATTCATGGTTTTAAGTAATAATTATTATTACAATATATAAATATTGAATTGAACAAAAATAAACTAAAAAGTCTGTGAACCATTAGTTTTTTTTTTATTTGTTGTTTAATTCACAGACAACTCTTTCGTTTGGCAGCATATAGGCTTACTATAAGGCTGTATGGGCTAAGCCCTTTGCCTATTGGTGAATTTAAAAACAATGGCACTCAGTTCTGGGAGGCTCTGTAAATTTGGCATCCCTTTTTTTGATTTTCGGATTTTTTTTATTTTTAGTTATTTGTTCGTTAAGATTCGAATGTAAAAATTGTTTGTTCGTCTTTAATTTATTTATAATTAATTAAACAAATGATCACCGTTAAGTGGGCCCCCTTACTAGGCATCTTTATTTTTATCGCTCAGATTAATTCATTTTGATCAATTATCGTTTGTTCGACGACTATTGGTGATTGATTGATCATAAAAACAATCAAATTCCCAATTATTAATTATTTTATATCTAATAAGCAAACCATCACCTTTTTTTTTCGGGCCATGGGCCGAACCTCCTACGAGGTCACCGCGCATAAGGGGCGCGCGGGGTATGTGAGACTTAATGATCTGCATGGTGTTGTGAGCAGACCGCGGGCCCAAGGATTTTAGGGCCCACCCACTAAACGACTCCCCTGCACTCTTACACCCGACGTCCGATCCCCTCCGAGGCCAGAACCCGGATGAGGTTGGGGGGTGGCCACGGTCAACACTACAACCAGACGGCGCGGCTCACCCCAAGGACGCCCAGCCGACGGAGCCTTCGAGGCGAATCGAAGGCTCTGAAACGTCGGCCGTCTCGGTACGGCAGCCCGTCAGGCCGCCCAGACGGTGCCGCTGGTATCCCGGAATACCCTGCTGGACCAGAACCAGCCTGTCGGGTTGGGACTAGATATGTGTCGTTCGTTCAATTTTAGAGATTCAGATCAGTACTGACCTGTTGACAAAATGATCCGGTTCGTACGACCCGTTCAGTCGAACGAACGACTATGCGAGACGGGCGCGGGGCGAGACGCGGCAACCCGAAATGCCCCGAATGACCGTCGTACTCGTATGGTTCTTTTCTTCTGATTCGTAGCTTTTCTGTTAAACGAGTCGATTTAGTGAACGACTCATATTTTTTGAAGTGACCCTATCGTTCGCGCGGAATTTGAGACCCGGGTCGTTTGACTCGTTCGTTCGCGAACGACACATATCTAGTCGGGACGCGATACACCGCCAACCGGTCGCTCTATTACTCCTCGGCGGCGCGCTAGATTGCTAGTAGCGCGCCGCGCGGCCTCTACCCCTTCAGGTCGCCCCTTGACCTTCACCGGGGGGAGGCCGCTACCTACAGGGGCCGGAACGTACGGGCGTATTCCCGCCTCCGGCCCCCGGCTCGACGGCGACGGAACGGTGTGGAAAGGGCAGAGCTCTCCCTCTCTCGTTCCGCCGCCTCCTTCTGTGAGATGGTGGACTCGTAGAAGTCGAGCAAAGCAAACCATCACCTCACGCCAGCTTTTTTTTATTTTAGTTTTATTTTTATTTTTAATTATTTGTTCGTCATTTGTTCGTTAATGTTCGAATTCGAAGGGTGATCATTTGTTTAATTAATTATAAATAAATAAAAGACGAACAAATAATTTTTATGTTCGAACATTAACCAACAAACGACGACCTAATAATTAAAAATAAAAAAATCCGAAAATCAAAAAAAGGGGGCCAAATTCACTGAGCCGTTCTGGGATGTTATCAAATAAGTAATTTTTTTTTTAAAACAATGCCAGGCTGAAAGCAGTATTAATACATAAACTAAACAACCTGAAAAAATAAGGCATAGTTTTTCAAGTACAAATAGTTTTGACATAAAGTTGGCCCACTTTTGGGCATTGTCCTTTACTCCATTCAAATAACTGAAAAAGTTTTTTTCTTATAAATATATTTTTTTCAAATTTTAAGCTTTAAAGGGCTCTCCTGTAAAGTAAAAAAAATTTCGCTTAAGCCAAATCGTTTTTTACCCCTCGATATTTCATCCCAACGTCTCCTTATTTCACCACAACGTTTCACCAACGCGATGATAATACGTACTTCTTCAAACGTGTTTCTGAAATGACTTAGAAGCGTCATGACCACGCGTGGTATACAGTCAATTAGCAAAAATCCCTAGAACTGACCAGAGTCTGTACCGCTCTGCCCCTCAAAACCCTCTGCAGCATTAGGGCGGCCTGGTGGTTCTCTTCTTCCGTATCATCGACGGCTTCCACCTCGGGAGTGGGAGGACGAGGGCTGGCGTTAGTCACGCGAGGTCTGAGGACCCGCAGAGGACCGGCGGATTGGGATCCCGCGCCAAGACGGGCCTCTGTCAGAGACGAAGTGTAGGACGTTACTTAACATAACAAGTGGTTGCAAGGCGGCCGAATTTTTTTGTTTTTTTTTAATACGCTTTTATTAGCTTCAGACGTATGTATGTTAGTATGTAACGGAATCTTTGAACATGATTTTGACCCCCTTCAAAACGTCGAATTAACTCGAAATTTGGTATGCTTATTAAGGACCGATGACAACTCAATATTAATGAAAAAATAAAAATAAAAGAAAATTGAAAAAATTGAAATTCAACTAAAAAATTAAAAATAAATATTAATTTAAAAATACTAACAAAATACGCTTTTATAGAAAATCCAACAAAAAATGTAAAATGAAAAATCATTTTTTCTTACACTATTTTTAATTCGAATTTATTAAAATTTATTTTCAATTTTTTTATTTGGATTTTCTATAAAACCGTACTTTGTTAGTTTTTTTAAGTATTATTTATTTATGTTTTATTGATAGGTGGACGAGCTCACAACCCATCTGGTGTTAAGTGGTTACTGAGGTCCGTAGACATCTATAACGTAAATGGGATACCCACCTTGAGATATAAGTTCTAAGATTTCAGTATAGTTACAACGACTGCCCCACCCTTCAAACCGAAACGCATTACTGCTTCACGGCAGAAATAGGCAGGTAGGTGGTACCTACCCGCGCGGACTCACAAGAGGCTCTACCACCAGTAATTACGCAAATTATAATTTTGCGGGTTTGATTTTTATTACACGATGTTATTATTCCTTCAGCGAGGAAGTCAATCGTGAACATTTGTTAAGTACGCATTCGATTGGAAAAATTGGTACCCGAACCTCCAAATTAATATTATGACACTAATAAATAGTCAAATTAGTTTTGAATGGTTTCGCTCTTTAAATATTGGAACTCATTTAGCTTGTCCGGTATTTATTACAGACTAATATGCTTAGTGCGAGTATCTTAACGTTCTCGATAGCGTAAAAGTTAACCCAATTTTGTTTGCAGTTGGAACAGCACCCCTTGTGGCGCCGCGTGTCTGGTTGTAGTGTTGACCGCGGGAACCCCCCTACTCTGATCGGGTTCTGACCCCGGACGGAGATCGGACGTCGGGCGTAAGAGTGCAGGGGAGTCGTTTAATGGGTGGGCCCTAAAATCCTTGGACCCGCGATCTGCCTCAACACCTGCAGATCGTTGAGTCTCACATACTAGGCTCTAGGCTCTAGGCTGAAGGAGGTTCGGCACACGGCCCGAAAAAAAAAAAAGCGCCCCTAGTGGCAAACGTACGCAAACGATCCCATTCCATACAAATATGAGCTAACTTTTACGCTATCGAAAACGTTAAAAAACTCGCACTGAGCACACTGATCAAAATCGGATTCCTTTTTTTTATTGCCTTTGTAGGCAGACGAGCGTACGGCCCACCTTAGTGAGTGGTTACCGTCGCCCATGGACTGCAGCAATGCCAGGGGCAGAGCCAAGCCGCTGCCTACCGTTGAGTACTCTCCACAAGCCTCGTTTGTAGAAGGACATGTCATAGCGCTCGGGAAACACCGTGGAGGGAGCTCATTCCAAAGCCGGATGGTACGTGGCAAGAAAGATCTCTGGAAGCGCTCTGTGGATGACTGCAGTGGCTCCAGGTAGTATGAATGAACTCCACTCCGGTGGCGGACGGTGCGATGGTAAAAACGAGATAATGGAATCATCTCAAATAATTCCTTAGAGCACTCCCCATGGAACATGCGGTACAAGGCTTTAAGGACGCCCAACGTCAGACTCAAGTTCGCGGGAATACCAACAGAAACTCACTCTTTAAGTCGTTGTGCAGGCTCTCTAAGAAGCTCTCACTCCACTTCGTCTCCCGCTGGCATAGCTGGGTCGCGTCTCTGGGTAGATGATGCCCGGAACAGGTCCTGGTCAGATCCTGGCCGCATTTGTCCAGCCAAGAAGGAGGCTTCGATAGTTCTTCATGGTCTTCGAGGGCTGGCAATAGAAAATTATTTGCACAGGATATTTCTAATTTATAATCCTGCTAGAAATTTTGTAAGAGCGCTAGGGCGCTCATAATGTTCCTAGACAATGCGATACTAATTATTATGGAATTGTCAAATTTTAAAGTGAATTCAGAAGTGTCGCGTTTAGGGCGATTGCGTTTCACGAAAGAGAAGGAAGATATGACGCAACTTAAATAAGAAAGAGAACTGTATATTCCGAGACTCGGGATGTGGAGACAAAGAGAGCGACATAGACGGCTATAATTATTTTATGTATCGACAGCACACTGACAGTGTCAATATTCATGTAAGCATAGTTAAAGAAACTATAAGTATAATAGCCGGCAAACTTCTTGAGCATTTGTTGACGTAGTGGGGGTAAGTTTGCGCATGGTACACTCACGTGCAAAAACATTATTTACTCTGCGTCATAATGCAATTAAATTATTAAAATCAACATATGTATTTATTTATATATTTATTAGAACATCAACAAAAAATATAGGTTAATAATTGTAATAATTTAATCTTGGGGTAAAATAGATATTCCTTCTATTAAGTCAAAACTAGAGCTGTTGCCAGGTCTTGGTTCAGTTAAAGCGAAGCTGGTATTTGTAATTTTTTTTTCGTTATCATAATCTTGACCATCATCATCATCACTGTTTTCATCACCCGAGTCGCTATCATCGTGATGAGTCGACATAGGGCTCATCGGCGTAGTTTACAACTCGGTCGATTCGGTCTTCTTTTTTGTCTATAATTAATTATTTTTTGAAGATATTCGATTCGTAGTAATCGAATGTTACTTTTTTCATTTACCAGCTTCCGATTATTTTCTGTTCTTTTTTTCCATCTGAAGCCTAGCTCTTTCATAATTCGTCGTAAGCTTCATTCCGAGCCATTAAAATTTATATCTTCTTTAAATTTTTCGAAGCCTTTCTACGGTACGGAGTTTCGCTGCTTGTTATGTAGTTATTATGATTACATCTTTTTATTACAGATTGAACGAAACTATCCATTCCGGTAACTTTCTTCTTCCCTGATCTTTTCTTACCCGGAGTCCGAAACACGGCGAGCAAGCCAGAGCCTTTAGCTTCGTTAATAATGCACCTAACAGTACTCACTGATGTTTTTGTTGCTTCCGAAGTCTGTTTTACTTTTTCCATATCATTCTTCCCCTGTTTTATAATGAAGCAATATACGTCGTACACAATTTTTCTACCCTTTCTTTTGAATACTACACCAGTTTGTCGCGGCATAGTGTATTTTTTATAAAAAATCAACAAACACTCAACAAATAGCAATGGCAACAAAGTCAACAAGCAATTATAACAAATAACTTAACGATTAATAACGATAGACTTTTCACTGTACGCAAGCGTACTTTTGGGAGCAAGCGGAACGAGGGCGCGGTGCGGGACGCAAGGTTCGACTGATCTACCAATAACGCGCTCGATACGATTTCCCCTGCCGTCGCGCCTCACCCTCACCACCAAAGTGATCTAAAATTCGGTTCTGCGCAGTCAAGGTCATTTGCTCACGATGTTTGCCGGTTACTATGTATAACCATCGTTATTTTTCCATATTAGATTCTCATGCGTTACTCAACCTTACTTATAGATGTCTCAAGACGACAGTAACTGTGAGGTTTGAGTCACCTTGAGGTTTGAGAGCCAACAGAAGCGCACGCGTCTCAATTTAAAGTTCGCTGGCTTATCATCAACTAAGCCTTCTGCTCGTCTAAATAGTATTAAGAATCTAAATATATCAAAGTACCAGGCTCACATAAATGTAAGGAGTTCTCTTTGAATTCGTTCTTCCATTCAGTATAGCCAACCAAAGAAATTTAAAAAAGGCTTATTGCTTAAAAAGAAATCATTACTCAAGTCAAACAAAAAGGAAATAAAAGAAAAGTTTTTACATATATCATAAAATTAATCGAAATCTAATGGTGTTTTAGGTCTATTTTCGTCCGTTGAGCGAACACTAGTTATAACTCAAAACTTATTATTTATTTGCTAATAAAAAAAAAATTTAATTACTGATAATTGTTAATTAAAATCTGTAAATTCTATAGTATTTGACGTCAAAACTCAAAGACTAATTACAACGTAATGTAACGTAATGTTTTTTCTATTGCTTTAATGTATTTATAGGCAGAATTAAAAAAAAATAGCATTCTGCACTCCTTCTCTATATTGTTTAAAAGTGTGGGAAATTTCATACTCCTCCGTCCGCGCAATTTTCGTAAAAAGGGATACTTACAAAGTTTTTGCTTCACGTATTAATATATAAATGTACTAGGACAACCATCGATCGTAGATCGATGAGGACAACATAAGCGCTCTCACACAACAGGTCCGGGCTTAATCTATTCTCAATTAGACCACAAACTTTAACAAAAAACAAAAGAGTATATGCGTGTGTATAATGTTTTTTTACTGATTTAATGTATTTTTTATGATTAAATAAATAAAAAATAGCATTCTGCATTCCTTCTCTATATTCCCGACAAGCGGCCCGCTCCTGCTCCGCTCGGGTCTTTAACAAAAATTTCAACGCCGTTGTTTTATTTTTTTTTAATAAAATAACACTTATTGCGGCATAAGTACAGTTAGACATATTATGCTGTCGCGAAACTTTTTGTAAACAATAATGTTTTCTACAAAGTTGTAGTACTTTTTTTTATTCTATCATGAATAGTTTTCGCAGGGCACGCGATGTAAAGAATATTTTAGGTAATTTTTTTACACCTTGGTTACATTATTGGAGTTTCAAAGTTTTTGCTTCACGTTAGATGTACTAGGACAACATAAGCGCTCTCACACAACAGGTCCGGGTCGTAAGTGATCTCTGCGTGTCTTCTCCGCGCCTGGTACCCGTGCCTCGCCAGCGGCGCGTGCGCGTCCGACGAAGGGTCCACGGCTTCTGCGCGAGCCGACCCGGCACCGCGAGACGCGCGCAACGCGGCGACAAGGCCGGCGCGACCTCCGCTGCTATGTACGGCGCTTAGCTTTCGTAATTCTAGAAGTTCAACAAAAGCACAAGTTCTTTTTATTGCATCGATAGGTAGACAAGCCCAGCTAATGTTAAGTGGTTACCGGAGCCCATAGACATCGGCAACGTAAATGCCGCCATCCACCTCGAGATATGAGGTGTAAGGTCTCAGTATAGTCACAACGGCTGCCCCACCCTTCAAACCGAAACGCATTACTGCTTCACGGCATAAATATGCAGAGTGGTGCTACCTATCTGTGCGGACTCACCAGAGGTCCTACCACCAGTAAATTCGTATTTGCTGGTAGTCCTGTAAGTGAGCTCACGGAGCTCAGTCTAAGAGAATGTGCTAGCACTAGTCCTAGCAAGAGCAGTGCTTCGCAGAATCTACCAGCGGATCGGAATCGCGACCCGCTGAAGAGATCAGTCGAGTGGCGCAATGGGTCAAGCTCTCACAAGCTCACCTCTATCCCTGGTCCTTCGTATGCCCTCGATCTTCTTGTCCATTTCTCGTTTCTTCGCGTCCCAGAGCCTCGCCAGCTTCGTCCCGGTCCTCGAGGTCTGCTTCTGGCGGTTCGCCATTTGCATCCGGTGCAGCAACTCCAAGCGGATCTCTTGCAACTCATCGATTTCCTGTAAGAGATAATTCACTACACTAGCGGCGCGCTATGATGGCCGTTTTGACGTTTTTCAACTTATAAAGTTTTGTATTAATAGTAATTAGATTTGAATGAGCAAATTGCTGTTCTTTATTGTCAATTATTACTGCCGGTAGGACCTCTTGTGATTCCGTACGGGTAGGTACCACCACTCTGCCTATTTCTGCCGTGAAGCAGTAATGCGTTTCGGTTTGAAGGGTGGGGCCGCCGTTGTAACTATACTGAGACTGTAGAACTCATATATCAAGGTGGGTAGCGCATTTACGTTGCAGATGTCTATGGGGTCCGTTAAGTAATCACTTAACATCAAGTGGGCCGTGAGCAAGTCCACCCAACTAAGCAATATAAAAAAATCGGTTGTCTGTAAAGTCGGTTTACTGACGATAGTTGAACGTGACAACGTCATAAGAAAATACTGATGGAATGGTTTCATTTTTCAAACGAAAATTTTAATTTTATTTATTTGATAGATATTTTGTATGGACAATTGACACCACATTCACTTTTCACTAAACTTCATACTTGACGAAAACATGTAAATGTATTATTGTATAGCAGCTGTCCACGCGGATGCATCGCTCACTCAAGTAGGAGAGAGACAGATGTCTAACGCTGCCGAACGCGGAGGCCGATTGTGCCTCTTTGTCGCTCGTTGCGCGCTCTCGCTTGCACTTCAAGCCTTAAATGGAACGCCTCAGAGTGAGGTAACGCTGCATGAGCCATGTTTTTTCGTGCGTGCAGCCGGCTCCATCGAATTATAAGACGTTGTCACGTTAAAAAAACGTCCATTGCCGTTCAATTATACATTCGTTCATTACCGTCTCCCTGAATATCCAGTCCTTTGTCTCGACGTCCGTTATAATGGCGTCGCGTTTCTTCATCCAGCGTGGGAATTTCCCCTGCTCGGCCACCTCCGACCAGATGCGGGCGTGACGCATCCTTGAACGATTAAAATAGAAGAATGGTATTTTTCCAAGCGAAAGTACTTTAGGCGCATCGAGAGTAAAATTTAATTCGCGATAGATTCGTTACGGCTATGGAGACAAAGATACAATTTAGGACGAGCGAGAGTGAGAAAATAGATAGAGCGTCTCGCGAACCACTCGACTGTGTAGAGAGGGAGAAAGCGAGATCCATCGTTTCTCTTATAGACATTCTGTTTACGGGCGTCGACCACTAGATGGCTTGTTATTAGTTTCTTGATACTCCTGTAGATGGCAGTAACACACTATAATTAACGTTATTTTTAATGAAGTCAGTCAGGTGGGAATGCGAGAAGCTTAGTTGTGTGAATTGTTTTATTTCGTTAATTTATTGTTCTTTATTAACGGCTTAGCGTGGGAGGGAAATGGAGCAGAGACGCCGGTTGTGGCTTCAAGAACTCCAACAAATCCACTTTGATTTTCAGTAAATAACCACCATTTTACTGAGGCTTTATTTCATTCGATCTCACAATTCTCACATCGTATAATACACTAAGTTCATCTCAAATGAATTTCGCCACGGATTACCTAGATCCAGTGCGTCGCGATTCCGATCTGGTACAGCGAAGCACTGCTCTTGCTAGAGCCAATAGCCAAAGATCACCTACCAGACCGGCTATAGTTCAAAAATACCCTTAGACTGCCAGCATATCCGATCCTATAGACCGAATGGTAATCAGTCTACGTCGCCCAAAACACGTCATTACGTATCCTCCCGATTCATTAACGGTGCTTTTAGAAACCACAAGCACCGGTCATCCTTCTGGTCGAGCCCGTCGCTTGCGATGAAAGGCTCGACGAGTAAATTAACCCACAGACACAGCTCACTGAATTTCTCATCGGATTTTCTCAGTGGGTCGCGTTTCTGATCCGATGGTAGATTCAGCGAAGCACTGCTCTCGCTAGTGTAGCTTAGCAACACCTCCGGTTAGAGCCCCGTGAGCTCACCTACACGTCAAGGAGAACCCGAAATAGCCTCAGCAAAGGTAGGAAATAAACTGCACTAGATACTATTCAGAACTTACTTGTTTATTATTTCGGTGGTGTGGAAATCGGCGGGCAAGTCCCCGGTGCGATACGGTTGTCCCGGACCTATAGACCAACGTCACTATAAAGCCAGGGCTTTTTTCGTGCCTACCTAATCGGCAAGCTTGAGCACGATGCTTCCGTGATTCATTAATTTATAGTCTCCCTCTACCTTCTTCAAACTGGAAAGCATTAAAGCCATTAACCACGTCAAAAGTCGCCTTACCTTCCGTATAGTACGAGTATAGTACGAGTATTGTGCGAGTATAGTACGAGTATAGTGCGAGTATAGTACGAGTATAGTGCGAGTATAGTACGAGTATAGTGCGAGTATAGTGCGAGTATTGTGCGAGTATAGTGCGAGTATAGTACGAGTATAGTGCGAGTATTGAGCGAGTATAGAACGAGTATTGTGCGAGTATTAAACGAGTATAGTGCGAGTATAGTACGAGTATAGTGCGAGTATAGTACGAGTATAGTACGAGTATAGTGCGAGTATAGTACGAGTATAGTGCGAGTATAGTGCGAGTATTGTGCGAGTATAGTGCGAGTATAGTACGAGTATAGTGCGAGTATAGTACGAGTATAGTACGAGTATAGTGCGAGTATAGTGCGAGTATAGTACGAGTATAGTGCGAGTATTGTGCGAGTATAGTGCGAGTATTGTGCGAGTATAGTGCGAGTATTGTGCGAGTATAGTGCGAGTATTGTGCGAGTATAGTGCGAGTATTGTGCGAGTATAGTGCGAGTATTGTGCGAGTATAGTGCGAGTATTGTGCGAGTATAGTGCGAGTATTGTGCGAGTATAGTGCGAGTATTGTGCGAGTATAGTGCGAGTATTGTGCGAGTATAGTGCGAGTATTGTGCGAGTATAGTGCGAGTATTGTGCGAGTATAGTGCGAGTATTGTGCGAGTATAGTGCGAGTATTGTGCGAGTATAGTGCGAGTATTGTGCGAGTATAGTGCGAGTATTGTGCGAGTATAGTGCGAGTATTGTGCGAGTATAGTGCGAGTATTGTGCGAGTATAGTGCGAGTATTGTGCGAGTATAGTGCGAGTATTGTGCGAGTATAGTGCGAGTATTGTGCGAGTATAGTGCGAGTATTGTGCGAGTATAGTGCGAGTATTGTGCGAGTATAGTGCGAGTATTGTGCGAGTATAGTGCGAGTATTGTGCGAGTATAGTGCGAGTATTGTGCGAGTATAGTGCGAGTATTGTGCGAGTATAGTGCGAGTATTGTGCGAGTATAGTGCGAGTATTGTGCGAGTATAGTGCGAGTATTGTGCGAGTATAGTGCGAGTATTGTGCGAGTATAGTGCGAGTATTGTGCGAGTATAGTGCGAGTATTGTGCGAGTATAGTGCGAGTATTGTGCGAGTATAGTGCGAGTATTGTGCGAGTATAGTGCGAGTATTGTGCGAGTATAGTGCGAGTATTGTGCGAGTATAGTGCGAGTATTGTGCGAGTATAGTGCGAGTATTGTGCGAGTATAGTGCGAGTATTGTGCGAGTATAGTGCGAGTATTGTGCGAGTATAGTGCGAGTATTGTGCGAGTATAGTGCGAGTATTGTGCGAGTATAGTGCGAGTATTGTGCGAGTATCGTACCAGTAACGTACCAATAAAATCAAGACTTCAACCTAATGATTCAAAATCGGCTATGGCTTTCGAATAGTGGCAACATCAAATGGACAGATCTGTTTACAAAAACGCTCACTGCAAAACTGACTCTGTTGTCTGAACAATAAAACATACCCCACTCCAACTTATCGAGGTATAACACTTCTGGAGTTCGCTCGCAGCTTTCGGCTGGTCTCGCGTCGGGCTGCCAAGGAACCGTCTGGGCTGATGACTCCCTGTTAGGAACATAGTAACAGTCTTCCTGAAAAATAGCCTTATATTTAATATTATATAAGAAGAACCTTATTTATGTCATTTTTATGTAAAACATTTGAATATTTTTTCCTATACTTTATAGATTGACTGAGATCTCTGTTATTGAAAAAAAAAAGAGGAGTTCAGTTTTAAATAATTCAATAATTCTGTGTAAAATAATAATTTGTGGAAAATAAAGGCTTTAAATTTTGTTTTCATAATGATGTACAGAAAACGCAATTAAGTAAGTCTTATAATAATGTTCAACCATTTTTAGAAGATTCTTTATCATCATTATATACATATATATGATTATATTATTATATCGACAGGTGAAATGCTATTTCGTTTAAGTGACTTTTTTGCAATTTACAGGAGGGCCATTTAATAAAGTTTATAATTTGGAACAAAATATCGTAACAAAAAAACTTCTTCGGCTATTAGAATGGGGTAAACCTAATTGAAGTTCAAATAAAAAAAAACTAACTGTTGATGAAAATCTATACTAATATTATAAAGCTGAAGAGTTTGTTTGTTTGTTTGGACGCGCTAATCTCAGGAACTACTGTCGTACGCTTTTTTTTATTTTTTAAATCTTTTAAAGGGGAACAATTCTGTCATACATTATTTTAGCGAAACTTTAACCGTTTCCGCAGCGCACGCAGTGGAAGCTCTCAAAAGGGAAAAAACCCCGATTTTGAAACATTCTTAATTGGTGCTCCGCTTGTATTGGTCTTAGCATGATGTTATATAGCCTTCGTCGGTAAATGAGCTATCTAATACTGAAAGAATTTTTCAAATCGGACCAGTAGTTCCTGAGATTAGCGCGTTCAAACAAACTTTTCAGCTTTATAATATTATATAGTTTCATTGATACCTGTAAAGGCTTTGAGTTCCTCTGCTCCTCGGCTTGTGAGGGAGCGAGGGTGCGCACTCCGGCGTCTGGGGTTGGAAGTCGGGAGTCGTACTCGGCACAGCCAAAACTTGACGTGGCCTGGTATCAACAGACAACTATTCAGGAACTGAACAAAATGATAAAATTATATTTTGAGATGCTTTTATTACTGCTTTTTATAATTTTAATTTATTCGATTAACCTTACTGGTGGTAGGACCTCTTGTGAGTCCGCGCGGATGGGTACCACCGCCCTGCCTATTTCTGCCGTGAAGCAGTAATGCGTTTCGGTTTGAAGGGTGGAGCAGCCGTTGTAAGTATACTGAGACCTTAGAACTCATATTTCAAGGTGGGTGGCGTATTTACGTTGTGGATGTCTATGGGTTCCAGTAACCACTGAATACCAGGTGGGCTGTGAGCTCGTCCACCCATCTAAGCAATAAAAATAAATAAAAAAATAACTTTAAATCCTGCCGCTTATTGCTTATAGTCATGTCTGTCCTCGCGTTTTTTTTAGTGATTGAAGAATTACTGGTGGCCCGGAGGCCTTTCCCAGGACAGCTGGGCGAGCAAAGGCTCAGCCAGGTGGGGTGGGATTTGCTAACAACTGCCCGAGCGCCTTCGAAGGAGACCTAATAACTCAAGCTGTCCTCGCGTCTGTCTGCCATCACGTTTTGTTTGGGTCACCCCGCACCCCACACTACACCCCGCCCCCCCCTCGCCCGGATATCGTCGCCGACAACAATAATAGACATTCAGATTTAATGTGCACAAAATCTTAAATCTGACGCAACTTATATTTCGCTTTTTAAGGATTAAAGGAGAACTAGTGGACTGAAGGCCCTTTCATTACACCTAAGTGGGATTCCATAGTAGATGCTTAAACGTCTCCGAAGACATAGGCAGCTGTTTCGCGAGTGCATCTACCATTGGATCGAAATCGCGACCCGCTAAGAAGATCTAGCGAGAAACTCAGTGAGCTAATGTGTGGGTTAGGTTGCACATCAAACTCTTTGACGAGTATGATTACCAGAGTACCTAAACTTGCTCCTATTGCTAAAGGTCCAGGCGTCTAATGACAACATTAGTGAATCAGGTGGATCCGTAACGACGTGTCTAAGACTTCGACAGAAACTGGCTCCTAGATGAGACAAATCCGGAAAGTAAAACTTCAGACCTTAGAACAAATCTCAAGGTGGGTGGCGCATTTGCGTCGTGGATGTCTATGTGTTTCAGTAACCACTTAACACCAGGTGGGCTGTGAGATCGCCCACCAATCTAAGCCACAAAAAATAAAATATAATCAGTCTAGTCCCCAAACGCAGATCAGTTTGGGGACTAGACTGATTATATTTTGAAGTGAAAACTTCTTTAGAATCGTTGTGATTTCAAACCGGATGCAACGGAAAAAACGACAGGTAAGAGACACAAATACAAAAATGTGTAGGATGAAGCCAGCAAAGAATGAGACAGAAATATACATACTATTTAATACAGCGCCATCTGTGAGATTTTTTAATACTAACGTGTGTATGAAAGCTCTTGNGTTATGCAGTGATGGCGAGGGTCATAGAGCTTTTGAGTCCATCAGAAAAGAAGTAGGGGAATTTCTAGTTGCAATTTACAATGGTTTGTCATACCCAGGAAAAATTACAAAAATACATGAAAACGGGGCTACAATAAAAGCAATGGAAAAAAGTGGAAGGCTTTGGAAGTGGCCAGCAAGGGAAGACGAAATATTTTATGTGTGGGGTGACATTTTGGGACACTTGCCGGAGCCGACGAAATTTTCAAAAACACGTGACATTTATTCCGTGCCACTTCTCGAATAATTTTCCCATTTATTTTTTGTCTGTGTTTTCAATTTTTTTATGTTGTTTTCATTTTGTACCTACTCATCTTTCGAATCGTTAATAACAACTTATTAATAGTAGACCTAAGTTTATTCAATTTCCATATTTAGGTAGGCCTATGGCTGAAACTTTGACGGGTGGGATGATTGATCCTCCGGGATCATACAACCCACTCACCGGGGTCAAGTATCCCCATAGGGAGG
Source organism: Bombyx mandarina (assembly GCF_003987935.1). The sequence continues at coordinate 485,239 of NW_021011515.1, read as the reverse complement.
GTTACTTGATCCTTGTGTCGGACTTTAAAAAAACCCTTTTTGTCGTTTTTTTTAATAAATAAGAAGGTCTGTATTGGTGCTAAATCAGTAGTATTGAACGGAAATACATGTGTGATTTAAAAGAAAGTCAGATTTATGAAAATGGTTCGAATTACTAAAAGAAAACCAAAACAGGGATCAAGTATACCACCTCTCCCCTATATAGGCGTAGTGGTGAGAGGGGGTCATTGCAACAATTGGCCAGTAAGTTGGACCAACAGTTTTGGCTGAATCTACCACCGTATCAGAATCGCGTCCCACTGAGAAGAACCGGCGAGAAACTCAATGTGTTAGAACTTACCAACGCGCATTCGTGGATATTTCTTGATGTTCGAGAACATAGTTCTGTAAACCGGCTGAATGATCTAGAAACAACAGCCAATATTACTCTTATGTTCAATTGGTTCTGGTCCTGATAGATTCTAGAAAGAAACTGATGGCAAAGCTGAAGAATAAGAAAACGTATTACCGACAAAATTAAAAATTTAATTAAATATGATACTGAGATGTTTATTATAAAAGAGTATACTGGTCGCAGTCATTGTACAATTAACATGTTGTCTCAAGATAGATCAATGTCAATATCGCACCGCCCAACACCGGAGCAGATTTCATCCACCTATCATCCGACACTCGTGTGTTTAGAGTGTATTTTTTAACTTCTCATACGCGTAAAAGTTAACTCAAATTTGTATGGAGTCGAAACAGCGCCCCTAATGTCAAACCACGGGAAGGGAACTCCCACTAAGCACATAGAATGAACTCCAATCCACAGCGTTTCCCGAGCGCTATGACATGTGGTTCTTCAAACGAGGTTTGAGGGGAATAATTGGCGGTAGGCAGCGGCTTGGCTCTGTTCCTGGCATTGCTGACGTCCATGAGTGACGGTAACCACTAACCACCAGGTTCGGCTATATGCTCGTCTCTGTGTTTAGTGCGAGTTTTTTAACGTACTCGATAGCGTAAAAGTTAACGTTTGAACGTTTGACTACGTTTGCCGCTAGGGGCGCTGTTCCAACTGCATCCAAATTTGAGTTAACTTTTACGCTATCGAGAACGTTAAAAAACTCTCACTAAGCGCACTGCCTACAAGGGCAATAACAACAATAGGTCTACCCATCTCGAGTAATAAGAGTGAAGCTGTTTGATTTAAAATTACGCACAACTTGAGCCGATGCCATTGCGCCTTTGAAAGCGGTCCTCGCGTAGTCCCTTGCGCCGGATACAATGAACGTTGAATCTAGGATAATAATACAGGGTTAGACTTAAATTACTGGGGGTAGGGCGTCTTGTGAGTCCGCACGGGTAGGTACAATCTCGAACGCTTTGACGAGTTCGACGGGCAGGATTACGAGAGTACCTAAACCTGCTCCTATTGCTAAAGCTCCAAGCGTCTAATGACAACATTAGTGAATCGGGAGGATCCCTAACGACGTGTCTAGGACGTCGACGGAAACTAGGTCCTAGATGAGACAAATCCCGAAAGTAATCAGTCTAATCCCCAAACTGATCTGAGTTTGGGGGCAGTAGAGGTATATAGTAGAGATTAGAGTTATATAGTAGAGTTACCAACTCTGCCCGTTTCTGCCGTAAAGCAGTAATGCGTTCCGACTGAAAAGGCCGTTGGACTGTAAAAGCTTGGAATTAGAACTCATGTCTCATAGCGTCATTTACGTTGTATATGTCCATGGGCTCCAGTAGCCACTTAACACCAGAGCCATAAGCTCGTCCACGTCCATCTAAACAATGAAATAAAAAAAATATAAAAAAAATATAAAAATCTTTTGATATGCAACTGGGCATATTTATTTTTACCACGAATCATAAAACGGTACCTACTTCGCGTAATAAATTTTAATTATTGGCGGGAAGAATATTTTGTTAGTTATGTTCTAATAATTTTTTATGGCTTAGATGGTTGGGCAAGCTCATAGCCCACCTGGTGTTAAGTGGTTACTGGAGCCCATGGACATCTACATCGTAAATGCGCCACCCACCTCAGTCTCAGTATAGTTACAACGGCTACCCCACCCTTCAAACCGAAACGCATTGCGGCTTCACGGCAGAAATAGGCGGGGCGGTGGTACCTACCCGCGCGGACTCACAAGAGGTCCTACCACCAGTGAATATTAGAATAAAAGACTATTAATATTATTAATAGATAATTATAACAGAACACTATCAATAGTTAAAAAAACACACGTCAGTTCAATGATCCTGTTCTATTTATTTTCTTTTCGTACCTACGCAAGTAACCTCGAAGGGTTATAATAGCTTCACCAAACGTGTACCTGAGTTCAGTGTGCTTAGTGCGAGTTTTTTAACGTTCTCGATAGCGTAAAAGTTAACTCAAATTTGTATGGAGTTGGAACAGCGCCCCTAGCGGCAAACGTAGGCAAACGTTCCAATTCTATACACAAATTTGAGTTAACTTTTACGTTATTGGGAACGTTAAAAAACTCGCACTAAGCACACATGGGGCTCAGCCTGGCGAACTTACTAACCTTAACAAGAGCCGTGCTTCGTAGAATCTACCGTCGGATCGGAAACGCGACCCACTGAGAAGATCCGGCGAGAAACTCAGTGGGCCGTGTCTGTAGGTTAATTTACTCGCCGAGCCCTTCGTCGCAAGCGACGGGTTCGACGTGAACGATGTCTGGTGCTCAGAGCACAAAGAACCGATAGTAGATAAAGATGATCCGAAGCGACTTCTCTACTAAAGCTGGCAAGAAAGACGAAGAAAATTTACAGAGCTCGCTGAGTCTGTCGTCGGATCTTCTCAGCGGGTCGTGATTCGGATCCGACAGTAGATTCATTCGCGAAGCAGCTGCCCTTGAGTTGTTAGGTCTCCTTCGGAGGCGCTTGGACAGCTGTTAACAAATAAGGCTCAGCCAGGAGGGGTGGGCCCTCCTGTCTGAGCCTTTATTCGCCCAGCTGTCCTGGTGAAACTGGAAAGCCCTCCGGACCACCAGTAATCCCTCAATCATAAAAGAAAAAAGAATATTTACCGTATAAATAGTCGTGTGCTCGTATTTCGGGAACATTCCTTCTCTGTGGTCTTTCATACAGCGTGTCCCCGCTCATACTTCGAATAGAAAACAAAAATATCTGTTCAGAGAGGTTAGGGGTTGATAGGATACAATTTCAAGTCGTCGCGGCCTAAAGGATAAGACGGCTAGTGTACAAGTACCAAGCGACACGTCTGTACCGACGTTCGAATCCCGCAGGCAGCTAAACATTGTTCTAATGAATTACGTATTTTATTTAGCAAATATTCACGGACGACTTCCACGATGAAGGTATATAATATCCCACAAAAAAAATTATTTGCGTTGTGACAAGGCGTCCCGCATGAATAGTTATCACCCTGAATCTGCGATACTTTAAGACAAATATTTTTTTGTATGGAAACTAGCGACATCTAGTAGCGGATGCCCCTAAACATATATGCTGTTAAAGTTAAGGCATTTAATTTATTTTTAGGCATAATTGTATTACTAAACACAGAAAATAAAAACAAAAAATCATACAAGTCTTTAATTGTTTAGGAAATTTGCAAAATCTTATAATAAAAATAAAATATAGGATAGGTATGTTACTGCCATCTACAGGAGCAATGAAAAACTAATAGAAACTGTTATACGGAATTGAAAAAATATCTTTTTAAAAAAAGATTTTATTGACGAAATGAATATATAAAGATTTCACGACAATTAATGACGGCAACCGTGCCGTGTGGAATTAGGAATAGGACTGACTGGATAGGGAGGGGATTGTTCTCTAATAAAGGATCATAACTGCTGATGCTATTCGGGAAAGGTGATGATGAAAGGAAAGCTAGGAACCAGAGGGCATCATAACATCCATCCAATCCATCCAAGCCATCTAGTGGCGGACGCCCGTAAACATTTTTATTGAGTTCCTGAGTTGCTATTCCATAACTAATTTATTTATATTATATATGTCGTAAGTGTAACGATTGTAAAAGGTAATATCGAGAGGTGAAAGGTTAAATAGTTTAAGCAACAAATTTGACAGGAGAGCCATTTATAATTTAAAATTTGGTAAAAATATCATTACAAAAAAAGCTTCTTCAGCTATCAAAACATTGAATTATTGATACTAATCACTACATAGTATAAAACAAAGTCGCTTTCTCTGTCCCTATATCCGTATGTATGCTTAAATCTTTAAAACTACGCAACGGATTTCGATGCGGTTTTTTTTAATAGATAGAGTGATTGAGAGGAAGGTTTATATGTATAATAACATCCAATAAATAGTGGAGAAATCAATAATAAATTACAGTTTCCGAAGCGAAGCGAGGGCGGGTCGCTAGTACAAAATAAAACGCATCTTTCATTACAAAGCTATATGTCGCGTGTTAAGCGAAATATCGCAAATATAAAAAAATATAGACAAATATAGACAAATTTCCTTTCACCTTTGAATATTATATATATATAAAAACAATTCAATACATGAATATAAAATAATATTTTCAAACTCACATGTTTCTTTTTTATAAATATTAGAAGTATGTAATTATCTTAACGTCAACTTGTATGACGTTTTATATAATTGATCCAACGGTTGCTAGGTTATTTATACACAGATATCATAGTTGGTTTTTTTTTTCAGATATTTGCCCGTCCTTAATTCTCAAGGGACTTTTTGGCGCGAACGCGTTGATTAATTTCTCAAGTTAATCATCTTCATTTCATTTCATTTCACTCCATATTATCATTTTTCATAAAAATAAGAATATAACTAAGACATGACTTAAAGGTCTTAGTTACCAGGTCATAAAATCTCTTAAAAAAAAAATAATTATCAAGCAAGCCTTTTTGGCGGGAACGCCCGGAGAAGAGTGAATTATTTTGTTTTGTTAATGTGTTTCTTTAGGATCAAACGTTTGTGGTGGCTTAATAATCGTTTGACATCGGTGAAAGTGCATAAGCAAGATAAAATTAAACAAAGTTGATAACATGGCCTCTTGGGTAGGTACTTCCAAAATTTTAATCTTTTCACAAACACTTTATTTTATTCCATCTAATTTCATTTCATTTTGTTGGAGTTTGTATGTGTAATGTGAATGTGTGTGTTTGTATGTGAATTAACAGTTTTCGAATATTGGAATGCTTATTCGAATGATTAAAACAGATGATTATCTTGTGGGTGACTCACATAGTTTCTTTTATATCAACTTTATTTTATTTTATATCAACACATTCATTTATCACACAATCATACAAAACGTTATTTAATTTTACACTAAACAAAATTAAATTCACAATATAATAAAGTCAGGCGATAGCTGCAGTATAGCGGCGGCGATAATATTTCGCGAGTACATCGGTGCATAGACGAACCGGTCGTCGCATTTTTACCGATCCACCGCCACCACCACCACCAGTCGTAATCTGACTTGTGAACGCGCATCCTGTGTTACCTTTCTGTACTACGCCTTTTAATTATTGCTTTTGAAGTGAAAACTTCTTTAGAATCGTTGTGATTTCAAACCGGATGCAACGGAAAAAACGACAGGTAAGAGACACAAATACAAAAGAATGAGACAGAAATATACATACTATTTAATACAGCGCCATCTGTGAGATTTTTTAATACTAACGTGTGTATGAAAGCTCTTGTAGTGAATTTTAATTTAGGATTATACGTGNTAGATCCCCAGGCTTGCTATAGCCTCTTCCAACCAATTGCTTGGCAGGTTGTATGGTTATACCGCCATTGCTCGGTCGCCATTGCCTCGTTTGTTATCTAGCAGGGAGTACCACGGAAACCAATTGGTTTCCGCCGCCATCCGGCGCGCGCAGGTGAGGTTGACTGTAGGGTCGGTGGAGGTGTTGTTACCGTTCTCCCCTAACTCCCCCAACTCTTTTAATAAAAATAAAATATAGGATAGGTATGTTACTGCCATCTACAGGAGCAATGAGAAACTAATCGAAACGAAGCCATCTAGTGGCGGACGCCCGTAAACATTTTTATTGAGTGCTTGAGTTGCTATTCCATAATTAATTTATTTATATTATATATGTCGTAAGTGTAACGATTGTAAAAGGTAATATCAAGAGGTGAAAGGTTATATAGTTTAAGCAACATTTTTGACAGGAGAGCCATTTAAAATTTAAAATTTGGTAAAAATATCATTACAAAAAAAAGCTTCTTCAGCTATCAAAACATTGAATTGTTGATACTAATCACTACATAGTATAAAACAAAGTCGCTTTCTCTGTCCCTATATCCGTATGTATGCTTAAATCTTTAAAACTACGCAACGGATTTCGATGCGGTTTTTTTTAATAGATAGTGATTGAAGAGGAAGGTTTATATGTATAATAACATCCATTAAATAGTGGAGAAATCAATAATAAATTACAGTTTCCGAAGCGAAGCGAGGGCGGGTCGCTAGTACCAAATAAAACGCATCTTTCATTACAAAGCTAAATGTCGCGTGTTAAGCGAAATATCGCAAATATAAAAAAACATAGACAAATATAGACAAATATCCTTTCACCTTTCAATATTATATACATATAAAAACAATTCAATACATGAATATAAAATAATATTTTCAAACTCACATGTTTCTTTTATATAAATATTAGAAGTATGTAATTATCTTAACGTCAACTTGTATGACGTTTTAAATAATTGATCCAACGGTTGCTAGGTTATTTATACGCAGATATCATAGTTGGTTTTTTTTTCAGATATTTGCCCGTCGTTAATTCTCAATGGCCTTTTTGGCGCGAACGCGTGGAGTGATTATGTGTGATTTGTTTTATTTTGTCTATTTAGTATTCCTTCAGGTTTAAATGTGTAATAACGGTAGTTTATTAACTGTTTAATATTTATGAAAGTGCACAAATGTGGGAAAATGAAACAAATTCGCTGGACGTAACTTCTCGGAATCCTCCAAAAAATCCACTGAAAAAATCTCAGTAAATGATCACCATTTTACTAAGATTATATTTCATCGCATATCATCTCACCTCATTTCATTTAATTTCATCCCAGTTGATGATTAATATCTCAAATTAATCATCTTCATTTCATTTCATTTCACTTCATATTATCATTCTTCATAAAAATAAGAATATAACTAAGACATGACCTAAAGGTCTTAGTTACCAGGTCATAAAATCCCTTCAAAAAATAGTAATTCTCAAGCAAGCTTTTTTGGCGGGAACGCCGGGAGTAGAGTTGTGTGAATTATTTTGTTTTGTTATTGTGTTTCTTTAGGATCAAACGTTTGTGGTGGCTTAATAATCGTTTGACATCGGTGAAAGTGCATAAGCAAGATAAAATTAAACAAAGTTGATAACATGGCCTCTTGGGTAGGTACTTCCAAAATTTTAATCTTTTCACAAAAACTTTATTTCCATCAAATTTAATTTGATTTTGTTGGAGTTTGTATGTTTAAGTAATGGCAGGCAACACTTGTCACGTGTGAATTAACAGTTTTCGAATATTGGAATGCTTTGAAGTCGTCGCGGCCTAAAGGATAAGACGTCCGGTGCATTCGTGTCGAGCGATGCACTGATGTTCGAATCCCGCAGGCGGGTACAAATTTTTCTAATGAAATACGTACTTACCAAATGTTCACGATTGACTTCCACGGTGAAGGAATAACATCGTGCAATAAAAATTAAACCCGCAAAATTATAATTTGCGTAATTACTGGTGGTAGGACCTCTTGTGAGTCCGCACGGGTAGGTACCACCGCCCCGCCTATTTCTGCCGTGAAGCAGTAATGCGTTTCGGTTTGAAGGGTGGGGCAGCCGTTGTGACTATACTGAGACCTTATAGTTCTAAGGTGTATGGCGCATTTACGTCGTAGATGTCTATGGGCTCCAGTAACCACTTAACATCGGGTGGGCTGTGAGCTCGTCCACACATCTAAGCAATAAAAAAAAAAGCTTATTTAAATGTTTAAAACAGATGATTATCTTGTGGGTGACTCACATGTATTTATTTAATTTATAATATTTTATTATAATTACACTACACTGCAAGACATACATACTTTATTTTATATCAACACATTCATTTATTACACAATCATACAAAACATTATAGGAGTCGTCTATTGTCAAAGGTGGCAATCTGTGCATTTGGACAAAAAAAAAATATTGATATGTCAATACAGATTGATTTGAATATAATCGTCTTCTTCAAGGAATACGGTTCAAAACCTGCATTAAATAAAGGTTAATAGTTAACCTGTTATTTATCTAAGATGTCGTTCCGAAGAGTTTTGTGACTGCCAATGGAATACAAAGTCAATAATTCGTTTTTCTGATTTACCAATCATTGTCCAAAAGTCAGATTGCCGCCTTTGATAATAGTCGACTCATATACACTAAACAAAATTAAATTCACAATATAATAAAGTCGGGCGATAACTGCAGTATAGCGGCGGCGATAATATTTCGCTAGTACATCGGTGCATAGACGAACCGGTCGTCGCATTTTTACCGATCCACCGCCACCACCACTTACCACCACCAGTCGTAATCTGACTTGCGAACGCGCATCCTGTGTTACCTTTCTGTACTACGCCTTTTAATTATTGCTTTTTTATTTCGTGTACCGCTTGTGTTGCTTGGACTATCTATTTCTTGTTTACTTTCTCCTTCTTTCTTTATATTTGTGTTCGTCTTAAATAAAAACTTTCTTTGTTTCCATTTGTGTTCGCAAAGACATTATAATACCAACCCAAAGACGACTAAAATCTCCTCTTCAGAAAGGACAATGACTTATCTAGACACGGACAGTGCAACATCTTAGGGTTTTATAAAAATAAAATATTATAATGTTGTAATAGTGTACAAAGTGTTTGCAATGTAATATATATTAACCACTAGCTGACCCGGCAGACTTCGTAATGCCTCAATCGATAAAAAAAACACCTAAACTTTTGTACAAAATAAACTTAAAACAAACAAAAGGAATCCGTCCGACGGGGGACACATCAAAGGAAAAACAAAATTGTTATTTTTATTTAATTCCGAGCATTTTCATATTGATCTACCTTTTTAACCTTCTCTGGACTTCCACAAATAATTCAAGACCAAAATTAGCCAAATCGGTCCAGACGTTCTCGAGTTTTAGCGAGACTTACGAACAGCAATTCATTTTTATAGCAGCATGAAGCAGTGTTTTTAAATAGCCCATCACCTACAGAACCCAGTCCCCTCAAATAGAACTGTTCAACACATTTAAATTCGATCCAATTGATCTCATATGGAGAGGAATGAGACTAGTAGCGTAAACAAGTCCAATTTTGCCTTTGAAAGACCTCAAGATGGTAGAACCTCTTGTGAGTCCGCGCGGGTAGGTACCACCGCCCTGCCTATTTCTGCCGTGAAGCAGCAATGCATTGTTGTATATACATGAGACTTTAGAACTTATATCGCAAGGTGGGTGGCGCATTTACGTTGTAGATGTCTATGGTCTCCAGTAATCACTTAACATCCGGTGGGCTGTGAACTCGTTCACCCATCTAAGCAATAAAAAAACATCTAAATACGAGCCACACGACCCACCTGATGGTGAATGGTTATAGTCGCCCATGGACATCAGCAACGCCGGGGCACAGACGAGCCGCTGCCTACTGTTGTCAGAGCAATTTTTCAAAAGAAAAACATATTTTTACAAAAGTATGTATTTTTTATTATTTTTATTTTATTCCATAAGCACTGCTGTGAATTATAACAAAAAAAAAATGAATCTCATTTCTAGTATAATTTTTTTGAGGTACACAGTCAACAAAAAAAAACTATATATTTACATACACATTTTTCTAACATAATTGGCGCGTACAAGTTCTCAAATAATAATAATATTATTTATTTCATAACATAGTCGCTGTCAAACCAAAATCTGCTAAGTGCAAAAACTCTATTTTGAATTAACTAGTAAAAAAAACATTTTCGTATAAAATTTTGATATGAAGGTGTAAATTTTTAAGAACTGTAATATCAAATGAAAGCTATAAATAAATAATAGTTTAAAAAAACTAACAAAATACGCTTTTATAGAAAATCCAACTAAAAAAATAAGAAAATAAATTTTAATAAATTTGAATTAAAAACAGTGTAAGAAAAAATTATTTTATTGTAAAAAAAAAGGCGTTGGGTGCTTTTCAGGATACTAATAAAGTAACCCTTCTACTCATATCTGTTCATAAAATATTTATAACTATTGATACCAAGCCCACGCTTTTTTTACAATAAAATCATTTTTCTATTTTTAATTGAAATTTATTAAAATTTATTTTCCATTTTTTAGCTGGATTTTCTATAAAAGCTATTTTGTTAGTTTTTTTAAACTATTATTTATTTTTCATTTAATTTAAATTTTTTCAGTATTTTTTTTAATATTTATTTGTCATCGGTCCTTAATAAGTATGCCAAAGGACAATGCCCAAAAGTGGGCCAACTTTATGTCAAAAGTATTTATACTTGAAAAACTATGCTTTATTTTTTTACATTGTTTAGTTTATGTATCAACATTTCTTTCGCCCTGGCATTGTTTTACAAAAAAATAAATTACTTATTTGATAACATCCCAAAACTTAGTGCCATAGTTTTTAAATTCGCCAATAGGCAAAAGGGCTTAGCCCATACAGCCTTATAGTAAACCTATATGCTGCCAAACGAAAGAGTTGTCTGTGACTTGAACAACAAATTTAAAAAAATAACTAATGGTTATAATTCAGACTTTTTAGTTTATTTTTGTTTAATTCAATATTTATATATTGTAATAATAATTATTACTTAAAACCATGAGTTATTTTATTTAATATTTTTAGATATTAATGATTCCATTAGTAAAAATCTCAATGGCCTACCATTACTCTAATCTTATTATATATGAACAGAGAGTTTTGGCAGCAACCCGAGTGAAGCGTCACTTGAAGTTTTATTTTAATATTTTTGTAATAGTTTATTGTGATGTATAATATATAAATTTGGTGTTGTTTTGTGTATTAAACATCAATAATCGTTGTTCACGATTATTGAGGCATTGGAATAAAACTGTGGCTAACATAGCGGTGACGTGTTTTTTTTTTAAGATAAAAGGTCTGCGGAAATTCATGCTCACTCAATGAGCTATTCATCGAATTGACGTCAAAACTCCCAAAAAGCAATAAAAAGAGATACACCGGCTTTTTATTGACATAAAAAAGACTAGGCTGTATAGGCTACGCTCTTTGCCTGCTTATTGGCGAATTTAAAAACAACAACAACAATATCGTTGTCGGCTACCGAATTTTCATTTCATTTTATTATTATGATGAGGATATAATAATAATAAAATGTACGTAAGGACTTATTTCTAGAAACATTAACCACAGTTAACTTATTTAATACTGTAGAAAATGATGAAAGCGATTATTGATTTCGAAAAAAACAATTAACAACTTAATTTTAGCTGCAGAAAAAAAAACAGATTTCTCTTAAAACTGGGTGAGAATATAAAAATCGTTTTCTGAATATGAAACGATATTTCTCTGTCTATCAAATTAAGTTAAAACCATCATGACGCGACAACTTTTTTTAGGGGCCCAAACGCCCATAGAAAATGGGCATTGTCCTTTCGATTTAATCCGACGTTTTGAAGGGGGTCAAATCATGTTCAAAGATTCCGTTACATACTAACATACATACGTATGAAGCTAATAAAAGCGTATTAATATTAAAGCTATAGACACATAACAGTTTTTTTTTATACGTTAGATATAGATAGGGCTGTAAACTAAACGAAAAGATCAAAAATTAAAAATCTCAAAAAGTGCATGCACATAGTAGATTTTGGTTTGACAACGATGACATATTGTGTTTGGTCTTAATCCAATTAAGTATTCCAGAAATATTAAGATGTAATTTTAACGGCATCATGGTTCATCCCTGGCTCGAGCTTTCTACAACTCCTCACCCTCCACAAGAACATGATATCCGGGTGTATTTGACTACGCCGCGAAGCATCAGCAGAAACTCCCATCCCGGATTTACTGGACCTTTTTTACTTTTTTTTTATTTATTGCCTTTGTAGGCAGACGAGCGTACGGCCCACCTAATGGTAAGTGGTCACCGTCGACCATGGACGTCAGCAATGCCAGGGGCAGAGCCAAGCCGCTGCCTACCATAAAGTACTCTCCGCAAGCCTCGTTTGAAGAAGGACATGTCATAGCGCTCGGAAAACACCGTGGAGGGTGGTGGTAGGACCCACTGGTGGTAGGACCTCTTGTGAGTCCGCACGAGTAGGTACAGCCACCCTGCCTATATCTGCCGTCAAGCAGTAATGCGATTTGAAGGGCTGGGCTGGGCTCCGGTAACCACTTAAGACCAGGCGGATTGAAAGCTCGTCCGTCTATCTAAAAGCCCTTCCCGAAACATCACAAACAGACAAACACAAAAATTCATTTCCATTTATTATCTACGGCAGGACTTGGTAGCTAGAGGTCATTGACCTTTCAGAGGTCATCGACCTTTTAGGCAGTATACAGGGTGTTGTTTTTTTGTTTTTGTTTTTGTTAAGCTCTATTTTATTTTCGTCAAGTCGCTCTGAGGACGTCGTCTATTTCGGCGAGCGCCATCGTCGCGGACCTGACCAGCTCCGCCTTCTTCCTGCTGTTCTCAGTTAGAGTGCTGAGACTCTGTCGGAGGGTGTTCACGCGGGCCGACACTCGCCTCTTCTCTTCCAGGAGGAGTTCGCGCGCCTTTGGACCTGGGGATAGGTAAGTGTTATATATTACTAGCGACCCACCCTCGCTTCGCTTCGAAAACTGTAATTCATTATTGATTTCTCCACTATTTAATGGATGTTATCTATACTAATATTATAAAGAGGAAGGATTTGTTTGTTTGTTTGTATTGAATAGGCTCCGAAACTACTGAACCGATTTGAAAAATTCTTTCACTATTTGGAAGCTACACTATTTCCGAGTGACATAGGCTAGAATATTTATTGAAAAAAAATTTGGATCCTTACTAAAACTCCAATCATGTAACCCACGGTGTAAAAAAATTACCTAAAATATTCTTTACATCGCGTGCCCTACGAAAACTATTGATGATAGAATAAAATATTGTACTACGACTTTGTAGAACACATTATTATTTACAAAAAGTGTCGCGACAGCATATGTCTAAGTAATATAGTAGTGCCGCAATAAGTGTTATTTTATTTAAAAAAATTAAACAACGTCAAATATCGTTGAAATTTTTGTTAAAGACCCAAGCGGAGCCGGAGCGGTCCGCTAGTTATAAATATAAACCTTCCTCTTCAGTCACTCTATCTATTAAAAACAAACCGCATCGAAATCCGTTGCGTAGTTTTAAAGATTTAAGCATACATAGGGACAGACAGAGAAAGCGACTTTGTTTTATACGATGTAGTGATTACCGAGCCCAGGCAGCCCCCGACCGGGAGTTGGGCCTTCGCCTCTTTTTGATACGCTTTTATTAGCTTCAGACGTATGTATGTATGTTTGTAACGGAATCTATGAACATGATTTTGACCCCCTTCAAAACGTCGGATTAACTCGAAATTTGGTATTCTTTTTAGGGACTGATGACAATTCAATATTAAAAAAATATATTGAATTTATTTTTTTTAAATTGAAATTCACCTAAAAGATGAAAAATAAATAACAGTTTAAAAAAACAAAAAAAATACTCTTTTATAGAAAATCTAATTAAGAAATAGAAAGTAAATTTTAATAAATTTGAATTAAAAATAGTGTAAGAAAAAATGATTTTATTGTAAAAAAAACCGTGGGGTGCATGGTATCAGTAGTTATAAATATTTTATGAACAGATATGAGTAGAAGGGTTATTTTGATAATATCCTGAAAAGCACTTTTTTTCTTCGGTTTAGGTAGCGTCAGCTTAGGTAGGAAAAAAGAAACAGAAATAGGCAGGGCGGTGGTGCCTACCCGCAGTGGTGAGTTTACACTAGGGGCAGGTGGGGCAAGTGCCCAGAGCGGCAAAATTTTGAAAGTGAATTTTTTTTTTCTAGTCTTATCAAGATGTCTCTATGTAATTAATTCTATAAATTATAATTTACTGTTCAATTAATAATTCAAGAAATTCAATTCATCCATTATTTGTGAATTATTATTTTGGCACTTTTGATAAAATTCATAATCTTAATGATTTAATCAGTTTATTTTCTTGGACGCGACGGGTTCGACGAGGACGGTGACTGGTGCTTGAGGTACCTGCTTGCTAGGGCAGGCGTACGTACCGAGCAGCGGCAGGTAGTCCGGCGCGCGCTCCGTCCTCAGGTCCAGACTGAACCAGTCGTCCATGTCTTCCGAGTCCGACGAGGGCAACTCCTGCAATGTGGTTCAACAAACAATACATTACTAGATACTCAATAACTATGATTATTGTTGCCTTTTTTAGAGATCTTGTGTTAGGGAGAGAGAGGGAGAGAGAGGGAGAGAGAGGGAGAGAGAGAGAGAGAGAATAATAAATACAAAAAAAAAAATTTACGATCTTATCGCTAAGATCGATGTCTTCCAGACAATCCAACAAACAGACCAAAGACTGGTAGGCAGCGGCTTGGCTCTGCCCCTGGCATTGCTGAAGTCCATGGGCGACGGTAACCACTCACCATCAGGTGGGCCGTATGCTCGTCTGATTACAAGGGCATTAAAAAAAAAAAAAAAACAACAGGTGGAAAAGAATCGCTTGGAAACCAATTACACGCGGCGTATCAATCAATTGAAGTATATATACATATATCGCACACATATACATACATATGTTATATTAGCGACCCGCCCTCGCTTCGCTTCGGAAACTGTAATTTATTATTGATTTGTCCACTATTTAACGGATGCTATTATACATATAAACCTTCCTCTTCAATCACTCTATCTATTAAAAAAACCGCATCAAAATCCGTTGCGTAGTTTTAAAGATTTAAGCATACATAGGGATATATGGACAGAGAAAGCGACTTTGTTTTATACTATGTAGTGATTTATATACAAGAATTGCTCGTTTAAAGATATAAGATAAGCAATTTTTTTTTAATAAACCTTTTAAATATTAACATCAAATTTTTTTTTTATTGCTTAGATGGGCGAACGAGCTCCCAGCCCACCTGCTGTTAAGTAGTTACTGGAGCCCATGGACATCTACAACGTAAATGCGCCACCCACCTTGAGATATAAGTTCTAAGATCTCAGTATAGTTACAACGGCTGCCCCACCCTTCAAGTCGAAACACATTACTGCTTCACGGCAGAAACAGGCAGGGCGGTGGTACCTACCCGCGCGGACTCACAAGAGGTCCTACCACCAGTAAGAAATTTGACTGGTCTAGTACAACACGCAAAACCCTTACATCATAAAGGCTGCCTTCATCAGATCTGCTGTCGGCGTCCGAGGGCACCTCCTCGTCCATGTACTCCGGCCTCATGATGCGCTGCTTCCCTTCATCCAGCTCCGACTCCTCATCGAACTTTGTAACAAATAAAAAGATATTCATTTTAAATATTGTTACTCCGGTAAGAGTAACAGCATCTATCGTCGAATAGCCGAAATGAATACCAAAGGAACTTGTATCGTCGAGAAAGTTCGAGACGTACAACGCCATCTATTGTCAGATAGCAGAAGCACGCATCGAAGCTACTCAACTTGCCCAGAATGTTCCCGATAAATCTAGGGATGTCGTATCGACTATAAAAGCGTTGTAGTGATGACACGAAATCAGTTAGTAGGCGATTCTACTCGAAGCGAAACAGCGAACGGATCACCTGAAGCGAAGCGGAAGAAGCGAATTGACAATTTTAAGGTGTTCTGTGAGTATTCTAAGTGCTAATGCAGTTTCAATTTGTACTTCGGCAGAATTTTTATTTATTTATCCCGAACCCTGGCGCGTAACAATATTATAATGTTACGCGCTGGTGTTCGGGATAAAAAAAAACACCTAAGTTTTTTTTTTATTGCCTTTGTAGGCAGACGAGCGTACGGCCCACCTGATGGTAAGTGGTTACCGTCGCCCATGGACTTCAGCAATGCCAGGAGCAGAGCCAAGCCGCTGCCTACCGCAAAGTAGGCAGCGGCAGTAGGTTGTAGTAAGTACAACTTAAAAACTGTATTCAACACTTAAAGCACTTAAAACACTCAACAAACACTTTAAAACTCTCATTTCGCTTCTTCCGCTTCGCTTCAGGTGATCCGTTCGCTGTTTCGCTTCGAGTAGTTCCGATTACTAATTAACTGCGTGCCATCTCTGCAACACTTTTATAGCCGATACCGCATCCCTAGAACTATCGAGAATATTCCACACATCTCTAGTAGTAGTTTCCGATATCTGTCAATAGATGGCGTTGTACTTCTCGAGCGTTCTGGGCTCCACTAGATCCTTCGATATTCGTTCGAATATTCGGCGATAGATGGCGTTACTCTTACCGGCGTAACAATACCATTGTAATCATCGATATTGGGACTTAGTAAGGTAACACATTTCATATGAAGCTTCAACGGATTCGAATCCGGTTCCCGCTTCCGGTTGGTCACGGACCACCACGTACCTCGTCATCAAGTTCGAAGTCCTCCTCATCTTCAAGGAACTCCTCCTCATCGATTATCTCATCACTCTCGACCGACCTCGCCGGCCGGGGCGTCTGCGACTGCGCCATCACTGAGGGTCGAAATCAAAGCGTTACGCAGCTACCAGAGCCCATGGGCAACAACAAAGTAAACGCGCTTCACAAGACAGCCCAGTTACAAAAAAAATATTTTTTGCGGTTTTGATTTTTATTCACCGTGGAAGTCAATCGTCAACATTTGTTAAGAACATATTTTATTAGAAAAATTGAAGACACGTGTGGACGAAGGCGGATATGATATGATACAATTTGTTAATTTTGAGAAAACTGGCAACAAACTTTTGCTACTTGTACTCTATTTCGCTCCTTCATCGCAATGAATTTCTAAAAATAGCTTTTAAGTCCGGAGTTTTAAGGTCTAATATCGTTCATAGGCACCGTCATTCAACGTAAAAACTCAAAAATCTTAATGTGTACTTAATCCATTCATTCACTCATGTTTTCAATCGGTACCCGCCTGCGGGATTCGAACACCGTTGCATCGCTCGATACGAATGCACCGGACGTCTTATCCTTTAGGAAACGACGACTTCAAATACATTATCACATGATTTTAACAGAAATTGTAATCAATGTTTTTAATGACAATTCAATATTTAAAAAAAATATTGAAAAAATTGAAATTCAACTAAAAAAAATTAAAATTAATAATAGTTAATGCACTCCACGCTTTTTTTTACATTAAAATCACCTTTTCTTACACTATTTTTAATTCAAATTCATTTTCTATTTTTTTAGTTGGATTTTCTATAAAAGCGTATTTTGTTAGTCTTTTTAAACTCAATAAGGGTCACAATCGCTTGCGCCGGTGATCGCGCAACCTACCCGCGTCCCCGCCGCCCCCGCCCCCCGCCCGCCCCGCGCCGCCTGGCTTGTTGGCCAACAGCTCATCGAACTTCCTGTCGTTTTCAGATATTTGCTTCAGTCGCGACGTCGCATTTTTATCTGTGAAAAAAAAAAACAATATTTTTTATATTTGAAAAAAAAAAAAAACTTTTTTTATTACTTTGATGGGTGGACGAGCTCACAGCCCACCTGGTGTTAATAGTGAAGTATTAAACACAGATGAGAGACATTTCTTATTCAATTAGTAGTAGTTTATTTGAAAATTAAAAAACAGTTAAATTGTTTTTTGATGAGTACGGGGGACTCCACCCCCCCCCCCCTACCCCCGGCCAGGGCTTTGCCCCTGGACCCCGGCTCGGTACTCCACGAGCTTTCGGCCTGGTAGGAGAAAAAATAGTATGTGCACCGCGGGAGAAAAGTTGGACATTTCCTCCAGCGTGTTTGCCAATCGGAATTTTTACACGCGGGAGGAAATGTCCAACTTTTCTCACTTGGTACAAAATGTACTATTGTATTGTATACTGTTGGTTTTCCAAATAAATTAGCAAACGATACTAACTCTTATTCCCTAGGTCATTACGTGCGTTTTTGCTCGACTTGTCGACGTGGGGCGGTTTCGCGGTGCTCTTCGAAGCGATCGGTTTCTTCGCGATGGTCCTCGTCACCGCCTTCGGTTCGCCTGAGGACTGACGAACGAATTTAGCCTTTAAATATATAAGTCTTTAGAACTGAATTGGCTTAACAAAAAAATATTAAGAAAATGAGGTTCATATTTTCTTTTGTTTGGTAGGCAACGGCTTGGCTCTACCCCTGGCATTGCTGAAGTCCATGGGCGACGGTAACCACTCACCATCAGATGGGCCTTATAAGCATGTGTTATATGAATTTCTAAAATAAAATTAAAAATTAAATTTAAATTTTAGTAAAAAAAAAAATAATTTATTTTCAGTCTTTTTAAATCAAGCGCACATTTTAAGCTTTAAGTTATGCGCTTTAAAGCTTAAAACTATTAAAAACGAAATTTCAAAAAAATACAAATTCAATTCTTCAATTACATAATTTTTTGTCGTGTACTGTTAAAAGTGAGACCTTACAACTCACGTCTCTTTGATATCATAATACCCTGGTACTTTTCTTCCTATAAATCAACAATAATAGCACGGTCCACGGGATGTTAAGTGGGGTCCCTGAGATTAATCAAATTACAAAATGAATTCCGTAAACCACCTTGAGACATGAGGTCGATTTCTCAAATCCGAAACCATGCTACAGAACATATAGCCGTTAATTAATAAAGAAGGCTGTACGTCAGAGCAGAGTTATAATAATATCTCTTTGATATCATAATACCCTGGTACTTTTCTTCCTTTAAATCAACAATAATAGCACGGTCCACGTGATGTTAAGTGGGGTCCCTGAGATTATTGACATTACAAAATGAATTCCGTAAACCACCTTGAGACATGAGGTCGATTTCTCAAATCCGAAACCATGCTACAGAACATATAGCCGTTAATTAATAAAGAAGGCTGTACGTCAGAGCAGAGTTATAATAATAATATCTCTTTGATATCATAATACCCTGGTACTTTTCTTTCTTTAAATCAACAATAATAGCACGGTCCACTTGATGTTAAGTGGGGTCCCTGAGATTATTGAAATTACAAAATGAATTCCGTAAGCCATCTTGAGACATGAGGTCGATTTCTCAAATCCGAAACCATGCTACAAAACATACAGCTGTTAATTAATAAAGAAGGCTGTACGTGTCGGAGCAGAGTTATAATAATGTTCGCGACGGACATAAATAAATGCCGCTTAATAGATATTGTTCGCGACGGACATAGATAGTGTTAAAAATAGTTATAGAAAATGTCCGTAATAAAAAAAAAAAAAAAAAAAAAAAAAAAAAAAAAAATTGTTAAAATCGAGAATAAATAGTTATAAATGTCCGTAGATAGTATGTGAAAAATAGCTGTGAAATAAATAGAGAGAATGTAAATAGGAATAGTTAGGCATAGAAAATAAGATAATTTGCAATGTTATATTTTGTTTGTAAATAAAGATTGGTCCTCGTGGTCTTTAATTTGGCGTGGGAACGCAGGAGCGAGTCACAATACGGGCGAGCACTAATGGAGCGACCAGGCAAACAATAGGCGAGCGAGGCGGCCGAGAGAACAATAGACGCCCACCGTGCTCGGACTCATAATAGCGCTGGCCGAGTGCGCGTGGGCGACCATAAATAAGGGGCCTACCTCGCTGCAAATTCACTGGCAGTCGGATCAGTATAGGCTAGAGTACATGGGTGTAGGTGCCTTAGTTAGTTTAGTTTAGATTAGTGTAAATAATAGTTTTTAGTTAGTATAGTTACCACCATAGTTTCCACCCCCTTAGTCTCAGTTAAACCTAGTTTTGATAAATTAATAAATAAATAAAAATAAAAAAATCAATTAAATTAATTCATTTTAAATTAATAGTCTGCTCTCAGCTTTACAACAATCCCTTATCACATCACTTGTTTTGCCACATCTATAGCCAATAGGAATCGTTGTTTTATTTTAAATTGAAATAACACACATTCCTTCTTCCAAATTACAGAATTCCTCCATTTCTACCCTCTTTCACTTTAATATTTTTAGATTTCAATACATTTAATTTTTTTACCTTAATTTAGCTACGTAATCCGACTGACGACTGCCCATAGATTGTAAGCTTACCTTTACGTTTTATGTTCGTAGTATTAAATTAAATTTTTAGTGACCGATTTAACCTGCCTGTTCGTCTTGTTTGTTCGTGAAAAAGCTGATGTTAATTAAACTAACACCAGTAATTTCCAAATTATTCTTTGTTTGTTTGTTTGTTTCTGGGTCGCATTGACTTGGTGAGTAAGTCGGTAGGGAGCAGCGGTATTGATCGCGCGACCGTGGGCTCGGGCTTGACATCGATCTCACTGATCTGGTGTTAGGTTCGTGGCTCCCGGTCGAAGCCGTGGTCAGCGGCTGCCTGCAGACAACCCGCTGACTCAATGCATGACTACGTATGTTCGTTGTCTGTTATCGTATTATTGTATGGTATTGTGTAGTTAGTTCTTTTACTTCTTTTATTACTTATTTTATTCTAATTCTTTCCAAATTAGCAAGTTTATATAGTCCAATAGTTATATAAGTAGCATCAATAGACCGGAACCATATTTATATATAATATTATTTATAAGTATTTATTCAGTCGGTCTGAACCCCCGTAAGGGATTGTATCTTTATATATTTCTAATTCATTTGTAATTTAATAAGGCACTGATGCCTGGTGACCCTGCTGCTGCCCACTAGATAGCCAATATCATGTCGGGGGGGACATCTCCCCCCATTATCAGCACGCCCGGTCCGTCCCGCAAGGGACGCCAAGCGATGGCGGGAATTTTCGCCCATCGCTCCCAACCC